>JAMPIV010019319.1:0-504994 GCA_024509875.1 Oreohelix idahoensis
TCCTCCTGCTAGTTTCTCGCCTTCGCATTGCGAATATTGTAATATTTGGCCATTTTTTTTTTCCGCCTAGGCCCCTCCCGTACTTTATCACGCTGTGGGCAAAATTCCCCCAGCCAATCCCCCTTCAAGGCATTGGTTTTTCATCCAATTCCCTATGACCCCGTACTGGGAGGCTGACATTGTGGACAGTGTCCCCCGTCCCTGCCTTGGCAATCTTCCCATGTTCCTTAGTAATGCTCGAATGGACCTTTATAGGTCTTCAAGAGTAATGTGGCCGGAGGAACTCAGTTTGACGCATGCGGTACTTCCCATAAGCAAATAAAATGCGGCAGGAAGAATACTGATACCCAAGTTTTTTCTGGCATCTCCTGTGCCAACTTCCAAGAATAAGGTGACGTCCCGGTTAAACCGCTTTTTCCCCCCACCTAACTTGCCCGTTACATTGGGGTGATAGGGCGAAGTATGGAAATGCCAGTCTTAGAATATTCTAAACTCCTCCCTGTCAACTTGCCTCTAAATTGAGACCCGTAGTCTGTGAGAATTTCATGCGGAAGCCAATCTAGTAAAGATATTCAGTAAAGCGTCAGCTACAGCACGAGTCGCATGCTGCATGGCTTATGGCTTCGCCCCTACAATTGAACAGGTGTCCACTAAGGGTAAGAATTATGGGAGTTCCTCTTCTTAGATTCTCAGCAGAGGTCCCATTTATAACCACGGGGCCACTCTTTTCAAATGGGGTGCCCAAGATTGGCATCATCCCCAAGGGGTCCCAGCGGTGCCATCCAGTGGTTTAGTGACAACTGTCTGGCACTGCGGACAAAACTTGACGACACGGTTCCAATGTCGCCGGTTGATCCCTTTGCCATTAAAAGTGGCACGCAATCCCTCTGAGTCGTGGGCGCTCCGAATCCCATGTGTCCCCACTAAATTAGGATAGAGTTGATCCATCTCAAGCAACCTGGTTTCCTATCGGTTGCAGGTAACATAATAAATGGTTGTGTTATCCCCCCCTAGTCCTTCGTTTCTCAAGCTCTCGCGAGTAACTAGTCAAACCATTTTTCATAAAGAGAAGTCTCCCTTGGTAGTGGGTTGTGTGTTTCAAGGTAATTTTTTAAAACAGGGCGGCCCGTGTGGAATCTCCATTTTGGCCCTTCTTCATTCCTATCTGGGAGATATTGTTAGAGTTTGCTGCGCTGCGTCCTTTCTATTTGACTGTCCTCTAAGTCCTGACGGCCGCCATTGAATAGAGTGGTTGAATAGAGGTCTCCAAGAAACACAGATAACTACAGCCCTAAAATTAAAGAGTAGATTGGTTACTTCCATTAATAGCTGCACGAATCTCTCCTGTCACATAACAGAATTCCACTCTGATAAGTTGCAATTTGGCATGTCATGGTGCAACATCCTTCGTCCGGACCTTGGATGTCGACACTCTCTTCTGTATTTATCTGGTGCAGGGGTGACAAGAGATGCCCTGACCACCGCTTATCTGAAAGCAAGTCCCCCTTGTGTCCATAAAGGCACTACCACAGATTGTCCGTTTACGAGGACTGATTCGATGACAAGGAGGATGAGAAAACGTTTCCGGTCCTCTGCTCCTTCCGGGGTGACGATTTTTTTGCACACTGCAGACAGGCAGCATGTTGAGGGGAGGTGAGGTCTGGCGCTTGCACTCATTAGTAGCTTGTGATTGTTCAAGCGACAGTACTTTTGCACCATTTATCTCCCTGTCTCTGGTGTGGCGCAGCATTTTTCTTGTTTTGCTCTTTGTAGTTTATCTTGTGTTTTGCGTGCTGTTTATGCGAGCAATGTGTGGTCCTTTGCTTGTTGGTCTGGTTGGGAGCGAGCAGGTTGCTTTGGCGCCTGATCCGCAAAAACTTAACTTTCTGCTCCTTGAGACTCCATGAGAGCATTTTTGGAATCGCTCTGCCAGTGTTAAGAATATTTTTCTAACCGTCAGCGCCGTGTTTTCAGAATATCTACGCATTTCCACCGACATAGACGTCTTTGATAGTGGCTCTATCACAATCACTCTTTCAAACCCGTCATAGTTTCTCGTAAAGTTTCCCAGTGTACACCACTTCACATAGTATGTCTTCAATACGGGCTGCGAACTGTGATAAAGTCTCCTCCTGCATCCTTTCCTAGAACCTCGAAATTTTTTTCCGGTAAGCCTCTGAATGAAAGCTCGTTACCTCACCAAAGAGAGCTTTTTTCAATGCCTGTCATAGTCATCTTGCTCTCCGGCCGGAAGTTTATTAAAAACTTCGTAGCGGCTTCCTCTTAGGCCCTGGGAAAGTTTTCAAGTTTCCACTTCCGTTCTTCAAGTCCAAACCCTGTTTGCAAAGCGTTCAGAAGCGGTCTAAAAAAAAAAGGCGTCCCATGGTATCATTCCTTTCTGAAAAAGGTTCCAGCGGAAAGTTCATGGCATTGGGCGGCGCAGGTTGCGAAGGTAGCGGCACACCATGCTGAGTGGGGTGAGTACCCTCCATCAAGTTGTGAAGCCGCCTGCACTTTTTTGCCAGCTCTATCTGATTGGTCGTCCCTGGATTTCCAGTTGCTTCAGTGGCGTGCATTGCTCTGGCTAAGTGCGGCTGCTCTGCTGCGGCTTTCTCTTTACACGCTCCGCTGCTTCTTTGCTGCTAGCTGACGGCTTTCTTTCCGCTCCGCTGCTTCTGCTGCGGCTGCTTCTCTTTCCCCTCCGCTGCTTCTGCTGCGGCCTTCTCCATTGTAAGTTTCTGCATTTCCATCTCTCTTTCATGGGAGTTTATCAGTTTTTCCCTCGCTTACATATTTTCATCAGGTCTTTTCCACTTAACCCGAATTTCACGCCCTGCCTCCATTTAAAACTATTCCTAATTTTTCGCAGCATCTGCCATGATATGCAGTATCTGTGTGGTTCACGAAGGGAAAAATTGGCAGTGACCTCCAAAACAAATTTAATAGACATACGCACAAGTAATTATCGATCTTAAAAACCAGCTAGGTTTAAATATTAGCTAATCAAGTTCAAATAGTTCTTACTCAAAATCACATTCACTCAGCTGCGGTATTCTGACAAAAATTAATTAACAGATTATCTCGAAGTTTTCTATGAAAAATTTAACTAAATAGTTATGATCACATTTCTTCTCCTTTTTGCTTGAAAAATTTCTCCAGCAGTTACTTACTGAAAATTGAAAAAAAAATTTTCAGTTCCCTACAAGTATCCTCTGTTCTCAAAAAGAAGTTTTACTCTGTCCGTTTGATACTCAATTCAAAAAGTATCTTAACACTCGTCGCTTTAGAGATATAATTATAAACCCCCCCCTAAATGAAATAGACAAATTATAGTAAGTTGTCCGTCTAGGAGAAATCCCTCGAAATGCCAACAAATTTTGCAATTATCGCAATTGTAAAGCAGGGATGAAAATGTGATTTATCACACTTATAAACTACTTCTACAGTCCCCGGGAATCTAAGTCCGGGTTCACTAATCCAAGACGAACGCACCCCAATTGTCGTGTGGTCCCCAAGTGGACTAGGGGCAATCTACGAACAGTAGTTTTTTTTTTGCCAGGTAATAAGTCTATATAGATATAAGGGGGGCTCCTCTACTAGAAATTTGGCTTTCGTTAAGAAAGGAAAAAAAAAACAAGAGAAAAAACCCTTATTCGCGATAGGGACAAAGAAGACCAGGAATGGACCAATGATATTACCACAAGAACATGCACAAGGTGTTTTGCACCTTCAGGAACCAAATACAGTGATTTCGTAATAAATTATGGAAAAGAGTTTCTGTTTCCCCCCAATGTTTATCTCCTCTCCTTCTTCTTTTCGTCCCTTAAACCCTTGCTCTTCTCTTAGCTTCTAGCTCCGTGATTTCCCTCCCTCCTTGCCCATACGATCCCGACCTATAGAAAGCTTCGGCTTCGTTTCCTAAGCGACTGTCTGTTCTGCTTACTTCAAACCCCCCCCAACCCTTCTGAAGATATCACTTTCTGGGTAAGCTTCTTAAGCCCTCAGCTTCTTCTTCCCTAAAAAGTCCTCGGAGAAGGATGAAAGCTTCTGTTATCACAATAGTCTGAATATGTTAACACCTTCTGTTCAGCACGAGTGGCTACCATTACCAAACTCATTTGATTAATGATCAACCCAGATCGTTTTGGGTTTTATTAATGGAAAAAAAATAATCCACATCCTCATAAAGGGTTAGAAATGTTCCTATAACGGATGAATATGGTAACAACACAAACGCACTTCACAACACCAAAAAACAAACCGACAAGCACAAACGAAGTGAATACCAATAACAAACTTACTCTTAGTTAATGATCCACCAGTTCGTTTAATGGGGTTTCTAAATTAATGAATCACCACACAATATCGGTGAAAATGAGTGAATAGGTTAGCCACGAGATGAATGTGATAAGACGATCACAACCCAACCCCACCCAACACCCAAGACCCCCACCCCCCCCCCCCCCGCTTGGAATGATACACCTCAATTAACAGTATCCTTACGGACCAACGTTCCATACATGATCCCCAACTGGAGTAGGCCCCGCTATCCCATGCTGCTTGAGCACTGCTAACTTCACCCTAGACCCAACCTAGAAGACCCCCCCCAGTGATCGTCCTTAACACCCCCCCTCCCCCACCCCCAGACTATAACACCCCCCTACACTCCCGATCCCCCATTTACACACACACGCAACCACAACCCACTGCAACTACAACAAATACACGCTACATGCGTGGAGATTCACACAACTATGTATAAGACTGCCTAAACCCACAGTCCCCCCCCCAGTAAATGTATCAACAACCGTTCATGTCAAAATGGTGTCATGCACTAGCTATAGGGTAGGACTCAGTCTCCGTTCAGAACGAGCGCACTGGACGGTTCAGCTTGCCTTACTCGTTGACGGACTTGATCCCGTCTATACGGAGAGAAACAAGAAGCTGACCAGACGCTGACGAGAATATTTATGTCTAATATTCCTTCAATACTTTCACTTCACTGTTTAGAGTAATATTCTCCTCTGTAGTAGTGGAACAAAAATCACACCAGTTAATATGTTTGTCCATATGAACAAAAAAAAGGTCTTGTTGGTCTAATAAAATCTCTATCCCCCTCCGGTACTGTCTCCTCCTCTGGATCTCTAATACTCTCACCAAATCTTTAGAGATACAAATCTCAATCCTCTAACTCAAAATCTTGCGTCCTCTCACATACGTCACCTTTTCAATCTACTCTCGAGTCCCGCTTCATAATTAATGCGCATCTCAACACTCCGCTCCAACTCTCCTAAATCGTCGGTCCTAATCTTATGCCTAAATCACCCTCCTCAAGTCTCCTCTCCCATCACTAGATAATCTAAATCATCTAATCTTCTTGACTCCCAAGATCACTACATTATCTTTCGAGTGATCCACATTTAATCTATAAACCTCCTGTAATGGACCTAACTCTTGAACTTGGTGACTAACGCGATGTCTAATCTGAACATGTGACTAAAAATCCTCAAACATCTTAAAATCTCTCAGAGCAAACCAGGTCCCTCCATTGGGTCCTGCTCGAAAAACTAATGCAATGCACCCCAACAAACCATAACACTCACCCCCCTGACATCATACGATCCCCACTCCATCCAAAAAATCCACCTACTAATGAGGAATCTAAACTCTCCAATCCTCCCACATAGGGCGAATCCCATCTCTCACATGGCTCTTTACTCAGCTCATCTGTCTCGTTTAATCTCACTCATCCCCAACTCTCCTTGATAAACTTCCCCTCCGGTACTTTCCTCTCCTTTCCACAAACATACACTCCCATTTCCGCACCCACTCACACAGACCCCAACACTCCTCTACTGACAGCAGCTCAGTCGACAACACGTTTGCGTGTAGAAGATCTTCATCTCACAACGAAATGTTAGTGATATGTAGACTTCCAGATCAACTCTACCGTCTTAAACTCAAATCTTACAGCTCAGCGTACTGGTAGTCGTGATTCAAATATAACTTATCTCGTATAACTACACCTTAACATTACTCAAGTCGTCAGAGCACTTTTTCGTACTCAAGGGGTTATCAGAGGACTCTAAAAACTTAATATAACTTTTTTCGATAGATCAGTCAGCTTCTTTGCTTCATCATAAATGAAGATTAACCTTCTCTCATATGACTTCTCATGCGCTTATAAAATAAAGAAGAAACTTTCTAAGAGTGTGAACTTGCTCATTGCATCAACGTGGTATGAAACTAAAATAAATCGATTAGTTCTTTTTTATGCGATTTTAAGATTTTTACTTTCTTTTTTTTTAGGAACTTCTTCCCCTTTAGGAAGCTTCATGCTCTCTTCTGGGAACAACTAACACTTTTTTTTATCTCGATTATACCTCTAGCGCAATATGGATGCGATTTTTTATTTTTATACCCACTCTTTTTTTCTTTTTGAGCTCTGACTTTTGCTTAACTTTTTTTTTTTTTTTTTTTGGGTGATTTTATTTTATGTGTTCCTTGGAGTCTGTGAAGCTCTAACTTTTTGGAAGCTCCTTTTTGCGTTGACTTCTTCAGATAATAATGATACTTTCCGCGTGATTAGAGTTTATGAATGCAACGTCCTATTCTTACTAGAACTTGTGATAAACTCTCCCAATGCATTACCACCCCACTTGTGATACACTCAGTATCCTCTATCCTATTGTGAGCAGCATTGTCAGTATAATGGTCAGAGAAGTGAGACGGAACACCCCTTCTCTAACTCTACTAAATCTAAACTGCAACTTCTACTCTTCTAAAACTTTTAATGCTATAAAAACTTTTCTTAATTTCTTAAAAATGCTTTTACTTCTTTGCTGATGCTGAACTGCTCACTGAACTAACTCTAACTTACTGCGAAACTCCTCTACTAACTTTAACTTGCTGGCGGGGGGGGCCTGCGTCTCCACCTCTCTAGGGGTGGGGCGCGATACGGTGGGGTGCTGGCGCTTTAACCCCTATGCGTGATACACAATGAAACCTAAATGCCTGCGTGTGGCTTTTGCTCTTTGTCTGAATGCAGCATGCTCGATGTGGTGCTCTAAATGCCCTTGAAGCCTTATTAGCATGCTGCGTTCCTCCCAACCCACATATGGGACCTATTGGTGGTGGGATGGAGAAACAGACCGAATACATTCCCAACATCACCCCAAACACAAATTAACTCCCTATAATCCACACTGCGCTCTCATAGTCCACGCCACCAGAGCCCACTGGGCCGCCAATGCCTTCTGCCCTACTGACAGCAGTCGTTGCCTGTTACGCGCCCCTACTAGAGGCCGCCCAATGTCCGTCGATATTAATTTAATATAATTTGCTATTTACCCACGGATATATATTTTGATCCACTTAATCTTCCAAGCCAACCGCTTGCATAAATACACACCCCATCGCCGCAATATCACCCCGGTATACGCACTCGGGCGGCGGCTACGCGGCCGCCGCCGCGCCGTCACGCCGGCCCCCCCCGCCACCTAACCCGTGTCCCCCCGCCCCTGGCCGACTTGTCGTAGTAAGACACAGACCCATATACTGATGACCTGAAGAACTGCACAAAAGTCTTCGCCCAGACCACACCTCACCCCCGTTCATCATGGCCGGATACTCACTGTTACTTTCATAGTCCCCCCAACCTACAAACTACTCGACTACGGCACATTATTCCTCGCCCTCGTCTGCTGAGTTCAATTCTACAGATTTACACATTATCTTGTGCACTACAGACCCCCACTGTGCATCCCTCTCCCCCCTGAAACCTGGTGATGATGAGAACAAAGGAAAGGCATGAAATATGTAACTATTAATTACCTTCCTATCATCCTCTCATATCTGTCCTATGTTGACCAATCTTCGGATTTTACCAATCATGGCGGCAATGGCCAACTATACTTATCCTTGAAACTGTCTTACTTATCCGCACAAAATAGCAGGGTGCCAGAGCCCAACCTAAAACTAAACAAAATTAGTTTGACTAGCCTCACTCACCTGCATTAAAGCCCTCAGTATAAAGTGAGTCTACATGGCCCTTGACTCTAGTCAACTATCGCAAAATGATCCATAAAGAACACAATCTAAGTAGATTCCATTGTAGAAAATCCTTCACTGGAATGTATCATCCAAGTCTTATTGAATAAGATTATACATTACATGACAAGATCTCTTGGCGCTATGCAACAATTGCACAAATTATTATATATTTCTGGAAGTCACCCTGCCCAAGCTGGGCGTCCAATGTGGTCAACCCACGCTTGTCTGAACCGCGGCCACGTTTTCCCCTGGCCAATCTGGGCGTCCAATGTGGTGTCACAGAAATTACAGTTTGATTAGGATGACCATATGTGTTTTTACCAGATTTATCACGATACAATGTGGGCTTCAAATGATAATGTCAGGCATGTGGACTCAATCAAAGGACTTTATTTCCCCCAATGAAAGAACAAATGTGGTTCTCTAGATACCGGTCGCGAGTAATCACAACAATGAAATAGCAAATGTGGATCGCAAATATGAGATGAGAGAGCAAATGTCGGAGAAAATACAGTATGAAGAATGTAGGAAAAGATGGAGCAATAAGGCCTTTGCGCTCGTTTATCACAGTGGGCCAGTTGGATCAATTTTGGTTTTTCCTGCAGTTCTTGTAGTAAAGTTTTGGTTTTTTCTGTTTCATTTAGTGTTAGCATTATTCCACTGTTTTGTTTTTGTATTTTGGCAATGGCTTTTTTATCAATTTTTTTTTCCAGGATGACCAGGATTTTGTCGTCCGGGAGAGATCGAAGCATGGCTTCTGTTCCAGCTATTTGTGTAATTTTAACTTTTTGGGGGGATTCCTTTCGGTTGGAGTCTTCTTTGTTTTCTCCTCTGGTTTCATGACTTCTTTTGGTTGTGTTTTTCTGGTTGTCCTGATTGTCATCTTCCCTGGGTCCTATCTTTTTGTTAGCTGTCCTGGTTCCTGAGTTTTCGCCTTTATTGTTTATGCTTATTGTTGTTTTTACTTCTGAGCCTCCTTCCAGTTTTTCCCTTATTGTCTCTATCCTGTCCTTTATTTCTGTCTCTGACTTCAGGGTTCGTGGTCCTGTTTTTTTTCTGTCAGGTTTGGTGTTTTGTCCTTTTCAGGTGTCTTGGCCCACGCTTTTCCTTCCCCGGACTGTGCCCTGGTTATCGGTGGCATTGTCCCTGTCTTTTAATTTGCTACTACTCTTTTTATTATGTGCTTGGTTTTGTATGAACTTTAATGTTTATCCTTAGTCTCACTGCTTTAATCTTAAGTTATGTATATCCTTGCTTTCTCCTTTCTTTTTATTTTTTAAATTTTATAATATTATTATTTAAGAAACACTTTTAAACCTGTCTAGTAGACCTTGTTGAACAGTTAAATCTAGTTCGAATTTTGCCAGGTAACTTTAATATATTTGTTTTACTTAAATTATATTTTGATGGTTGAATATTATTATTAGTAATCTATGGTTTTTGGTTTATTTTATTTTTTTCCTCACTACAATTCCTAAATTATACAAATATTTATAGCAATAGTTAAATAGTCCCCTAATACTTAAAATTAACTGCAATAATCTAATACTTACATCAAACTATAAAGGAAATCACCACTTAAATTATGTCTATCAAGATGGCTGCCAGATCTCACACAAGCAAGTGCCACGTGGCGCTTGGATCTATTTAATTTCTATTATTTTTTATGCCGTAAAATTCCTGAGTTATATTAAAATTCCAAGCGATACTTAACTAGTCACTAATTACTTGATATTAAATGTAATAAGCTAATACTTAAATCAAACTAAAAAGGAATCGCAACTTATATTTATTATGTCTATCAAGCGTATTTAATAGATTTTCTAAGTTATAATAATACTTCTAGCTACCAATTACCTAGTTACCTAAAACTAACTGCAATAAGCTAATACTAAAGATAGATAAAAAATTTAACAACTTATCTGAAAACTTCAGTAGTTTGATGAATTTCTCCACTGTGTCTCGTCCTGAAAAGGACGTATCAGCCTTGTGTATTTTGAGTTTAGCAAAAATACGTTGACCTGACACACGCACTGAGAAAAAACTTATTTATAGCATCACAAGGCAGTCCTCCTTCTGGACTCTCCAGGGTGAGAAACGCTGAGGGTGACCAGAAAACACAGAGAAGAGAAATGGAGACAGAGAAGACAGGAATAAAGAAGAAATGAGATGCCTTTAACTAAATAGTGCAGGACAGGATGAACTAGCACAACTTTGCTGAAGGCATATGCTCCGTGGGAAGCTGTGGGGTAATAATAAAAAACAAATAATAACTACGCGTGCTAGCTGGCACTGTAGCTCTATATTTTGGGTGAGTAAACATGAGTATCAAAACTGCAACATCAGAACAACATGGGTATAAAACTGAGTTACGGGAATCTCAAAGACCTTAATAGTCTTTAGTACGACAAATTGATTACTAAATCAACGACGTCCTCCTCATACGCTTTCCAGCAAAATAATACTTCATGTTTCAGCTTTTCACACTACTGTTACAGTCAAGCGGCATCGGGGGACGAAATGTCCGCTCTTGTGCAAAGGGCGTTGTTACTTACCACTAATTCCGTCTTCCAACCATATAAACATTGTGTGTGTCTTTGCGAGCTGTTTTTACTCACCACTAAAATACCACATTTTCATTTTCGCCACATACAGTATCTTTTTCATGTTGTTTTCCCCCTTCAGATTTTTTATTTCATGACCCTTTAAACCTACAATTAGGTCCGTCGGTTATATCAGATCACAATGGTCATTAAACAATAACTGAACTGTGTCTACTGAAGTATAGTGTTGATAAAAACTAAGCCCTAAAAAAGACTACTGGCTTCCATCAGCTACCATGATGAATCCCTGATAAGGACTAGTCCTGGAAAGGACTGCTAGATCGTTCTGCACCGATAA
This sequence comes from Oreohelix idahoensis, assembly GCA_024509875.1. Classification (NCBI taxonomy): domain Eukaryota; kingdom Metazoa; phylum Mollusca; class Gastropoda; order Stylommatophora; family Oreohelicidae; genus Oreohelix; species Oreohelix idahoensis. Next base: position 10,954 of record JAMPIV010019319.1, read on the forward strand.
ATACTAAGCCCTGAAATGGACTGATGGCTACGCCAACGCTGCCTGTACCTCCTCAGTATTCATCCAACACAAAAACAAAATGGTACAAGAAGGAAACTTCTTCACATGTTTATGTAGTCTTTCATCTGTTTGTAATCGCATGAATCAACGTTCTTTGGTCACGTCATGGGAAGAGAAACATTCCAGATCATGGTAACATCTGGTAAATGCATGTCCAAGAAAAGAAGAGGAAAACACAGACATAGCATATGGCTTTGGAAAATATTAAAATTACGGTGATTCAAGACACCAGAGACCGTTGGAAATGGAGGAGCACTACGGCAAACATGAGTCAACACGACACTTAATCAGTGAATGCATAAATATTACCCATAGCTGACATTCTATGTAGGAACGCTTTTGAAGCATATCGAAATGAATTCTGGACTGGGTTACCATTCAGAGCCTGGCGCCTGTATTGAAAAAAAGTAACGATCTTTCTAGCGTTATTTTAAATATAGGTCTCTTTAGAAGTGGGGGAGGGAGCATAGTGGTTAGTGCACTGGCTTCCTAGCGCAGTGGTCTATTATTCTTAATCTGGTAGTTCGTGTACCCACAGGTGGTCCGAGAAACGTGTCAAGGGGGCACAAGAAATATATGGTAAATAACTAAATTATTCCACTGAAATATCCCAAGAGTTGTAATGTTAGTGAAAATAAAAGTTACGGATTGGAGAGTGAACGTCGAGTAATGAGTCTCAGTCAAGTTCAAAACAAGAAACAAACTGGAGGTTGAACATAATATGTGGGTATTTATTTCAGAAACTTTACTAAAATAAAAACTTTTGTTGACAAGACACAGAATCAAGGGTCTCACTGATTTATTTAACTGTTTTCTGATAAACATTTAACATGTTTACGATACTAAAAAAATGTGCTATGTACTGAATACAGTTCTCTGATAAACATTTAACAAGTTTACCACACTAAAATATTTGCTATGTACCGAATACAGTTTTATGATAAACATTTAACAAGTTTGCCACACCAAAAATTTGCTATGTACCGAATACAGTTTTATGATAAATATTTAACAAGTTTACCATCCCAAAAAAATTGCTATGTACCGAATAAAGTTTTCTGTATGAACAAATTAATTACTTTGTTTAATTATTATAAATCAGAACTACACATGACGTGCGACCAGATAGTATACACAAAATGTATATGACAGATTTGACCTAACGCTGGTTACAGCCCGGAAGAGTAAAACAAACTCTTCATACATTTCTCCTAGCATACAGAAGCATGAGTTAAACTGAGGCAGAGGGACATGTATGAAGAAGCATGAGAGAAACAAAGTCAGATACAGACCTATGAATAACGAGACAGACTAAAGGGCGGGTAAAAAGACAGAAAGGTTAAACCAGCGGCAGGCCATTTACGAGCTGTGGGGGATTTACTTTAGAAACACTGAGCTGTCTAAAGATCTACTTGGATAAAATCAAGTCTGAGTTCAGGTGTCAGAGTATCTATAATCTGGAAGGTGAAGCATATATGTAATGTTTCTCACTGCCAAATGATCTGCATAGGTTCCTGCAATCCCATCAACAGAGCCGTGGAAAACAGAGGTTTGAAAATTCTAACTGAAAATGTTATCGAACAATTTTATCTTCAATTTAAAAACAAAAAAAGTGAAGTTCACGATTAAAGTGTGTTTTTGTAAGCTAGCTGGTGAGTTTTCACTGGGAACTCTGAAAAAGTATATCCAATCTTTGTAATACAGGTATCGCGCTTTAGAGGGGAAGGGATAGATCAAAATAGGCCTCTAGCTTTACAGGTCTTATCTTTTACTTTCCCCAATCACCTAAAGTGTCACCAAATCCTCTGTGTAATCTGTCAGTAGATCGGAATCTACTTTATCTCGATCCCTGGATTAGACAAACAGGCAGACACATAAACACGGTGATAGACAGACAGACAGACATAGATGAACCAAAAGTCAGGTAGGCAAGCAGATAAAATCATGTAGCCGCGTGCAAAGCGTAGGCGATTTTAAAGATGTTTAAGAAGACTTTAGATAATTTAGTAGACGATATAGAACGACTATTATTTGCATCAATTGGGTTTTCATTTGAAATAAAAGCGTGCAGTGAGATAACTGCAGTAAACGCAGATCATTAGGACCCTTCTATGTGTCAAAGTGATTAATAGATAGGTCGCACTAAGTGACTGAACAAGTTCGCATCAGCAGTTGATCTCAAAAGAAATAGGAAAGGTCCCTAACTTTTGTGTGATGCTAGTAACTGAAATAAATTTAGAAGCATTCATACGTACTTCAAATTCTAAAATAATACAGTCAGAAGAAATAAAGCAGTGCGTGAGAAACGTTAACATCAAATATCCCATCCCAACTAACGTAATTACCGATGTATGTTACGTCGGTTGGTCTCACTCAAAATAGTAACTCGCGCAAGAAAAATAAGTGCGCAACGCACGGTGTGCAACTACGCGGCGTGGGTGTTATATAAAACAAATACTTTGGTTTTATTTTTATTTATTTTTTTATTCTTTCACGACAAAGAAAAAGTGCGTAAAAATTGGTGTCCATGAGCCCTCACCCGATGTACAAATCATGAAAACTTGAAAGTTTTTGTTAAAACCACTTATTATCAACGAACATTCTTTGAAAACAATCCACGCACTTTCACACGAAATGTTGTCATCAAAGAACTTTTAAATTGAATCTAAAATAACATAATTATCGCCGTGTGTACGTTGGTCACAGCTGAGGAATGCAACCGTGTTGAAAAATTGTATTGTTTTCATTATATATACTCTCCCGAAAATAGCTACAATCAACAAAGAAAAGCGTTCAAATGACGGTGTTCATGAACAGTTTGATTACACTGTATAATGGAAAGAAACCAAAAACACTCTAAGAATGTACTTCTATCTGCTCATCTGGGAACGGAAACACCACACTATAATTAAAAACCCGTCAAGTTTGACGGGTTATTGCTGGTAGGAATATAAATACTGAGATCACGTTGTATCAGAGATCAGCAGTAGTATGTAGTGAACTGATTGAGAGAACAGAACGGGCAGCAAGTAGAGCAAGATACCCCACATCAAAATTGTAGAATTAGAAAAGATAAGAAGAGAATCTCTCCAACACTTCTTAGACAGCAATCTTTAACATCAAGTACTGTATCTTTGGTGCGAGTTCACTGACAAAGGAGAGGTAACAAGTATCTGTATATTATTAGTCGTATCTGTTCAAACATTAGGCTGAAGAACATTTAAAATCTACCGAGAAACTTTTATCCGTGTAATCACAGTTTCGTTGACAACGTAGACCCTTACATCAGGAGAAAGATAATACTACGGCTCTTCTTGAAAGCGTAATTTTCCACTTTATAGAATCACAAGAGATCTTATAAGATACAGATGCGGAGTGAAGTATGAAAAGAGGAGAACCATCAATATATACCACTGGACAAAAGTTAAGGGCCACCATTCAGTTTAGACAAGGTTTATATAATTGATTGGCAAACTGTAAAGACAAGTGAAAATGTCATTAAAACTGAGCTCAGAGAAATGTGTATACATTTGTGTGTGCACTAGGTTAATTTTTTTAAATATCCAAAAACTGGGTCACTTTAACCCGCACGTGAAAATTGCCATTGTTGCTGCAAAAACTCGTGGTTTTTGCAACACGCCCCGCTAGTTCAAAAGGTGAAAAAGTGATTTGAATTTGAATGCACGTGGAAAATGATCATCGGTAAAGAGTGTTCACCGTTGGTATGCAATAAATCAATATGACAAGTGGTCGAAATGATCACTGCATTAGCCATGCCACCAAGGAGAAGTCTCAGCACTGTAGACCGTGGTCGAGCCATGGCATGGATTCAGGATGGTCAATCTGTTCGTCATGTTGCAAGACGTTTAGCAGTGTCCCACTTTACCATTCAGAGACTTCTTGAGAGATTTCAAGCTACCGGACATTTGGAAAATCGACCCTGCTCACGAAGAATTATATAAACCTTGTCTAAACTTTTGTCCAGTACTATATATAGTTTTCCAGCTCATTCTGTCAGTCTTTCCGTTCCTAACGTGCCCATAAATAGTAACACGCCCCAAAGAAAAGTGAGCAAAGGGTTGGTGTGCATGCGCCATGTGAACGGTGTGCATGTTCAGACTTTGTTTAACATCGGATGTAAAACAAATATTATAGTTTTTAATACGGGAATTAAAAAAATGGAAGACAATGTTGATAACTTTTCTGAATGTCCCCACCTAAGTGAATTGTATCTGGTGAAGAGACAACTGAAGTGAAATTGTTTAAATATGCATTTTCGTATACTTGTATACGAGACTTGTATATCTGAGACTGCAAAATATATAAATTCCTAATGTTTACGGACGTTTGTTTTTCCTCCGACGAGTAGTTTTGTGCACCAAGAATAAGGCGGCTTTAGATCTCAATAGTGTAATGATAACAAAGTTTCCGGGTGATGTAAAGATGTATTATAGTTCCAATCAGATAGTATCAAGTTCCCAGTGATGTTATGAACTATCCAGCCGATTAAATCAACAGAAAATCAAGGTGCTCGCTCTTCTGATGAACAATCGGATGTTTACACCTAACATTATTTTCCCACAAGTATTTGAATAAATAAAATTGCCGTTAATTATTGGTGCTTTTGAATTTAATTCCCGTCATATGCCGGGATTTTACTCTAGTTGCTGTTATATTTTTCCGAAGTCGAGACAGAATTTATTAATTGATGCCAATGAGAATAAAAAAAGAAAAACAAGAATAATTGAGATTATTAAGAACGCTCTAGCCTCTAAGACAACTAAAAACGTACTAAACTTGTCATCAACATTGTTGACCTTCTGGGACAGAAACAAGAGAAATTGTATCAAAGAATTTTTAGATAACAAATATATAAAAGACATATGTATTTTGAATATTATACGTACTTCTGTTGTGACGTAGAAGAGATAAATGTCATCAAGTTTTATGGTTGTAGATTGTGTTGTGAAAATGTGTCTTTACGAAAATCATTTATATTGAACAAATCGACTGTCATTTGGCTGCTCCTGAAAAGAGCCAGGTAAAGGAGTAAATTAATATGAGACAAACATAAAGGTATGTTATCAGGCACTCGTAGGAAATAAAGAAGTAGAACACTAGACAACAGAAAAACAACAGACATGAGTGGCTTACCCAGGATTCGAACCCTGGACCTTCCGTGCAACAACCCCGCCTAGCTATGCAAGCGAATCACACTATCCTCCCTGGTTCTGCCATCGCCTCAAACATACAGATTGCTATAATCATCTCAGGTGTTGAGGGAGCCGCGCTGGTGTCATGGTTACCACACTGCGCTGGCGATCGGGTGATCTAGGTTCGAGCCATGGCGAGGATATATTTGAAAGAGTGTCGTCCACCGGGACTTGGACTGGAATAATTCAAGCCCTGACGAGGACATTTGAAGATGTGTGACGAGGGACTGGAATAACCTGAACGGCTCCTGAGCCGACCCAGCTCTAATAGGTACCTCCGAAATCGGGGAGTATCTGCCTGAATGTCGAGAGGACACCTGTCATTGTACAGGGAAAAAAGGGATACTCACGTAAAATCAGTCTCAGGTTAGACATTAACCGGAGATTTCGCCTCGAGTAATAGTGTGATAAAAAAAATATATCAGGTGTTAACCTGCTACTATATGAACCACTAAAACAGTACGATCATATAACTAAAAAACAACAAGATAGGTTGCATCACTGGAACATCTTGAGAACTATCGACAAATGCCATCGACACATATGAATATCAATCTTCTACTACGACAATTATTACCAAAGAACAGATTTCTCGACCGAAGAACAAGAGTCTTCTTTACAATACTAACATCTTACACGCTATCAAACACATCTGATGGACAAATCTCGACATTAACAGATAACAATCTACACTAACAGGCAACAATCTACACTAACCATCTACGAAACAACATACGACACGGCTACAATCATGCAGGAATCTTCATGAAGAATAGTATGTGTCAAAGCGGACACGTGGTGCGAGAGCGAGAGAGATAGAAAGAGACAGAGAGAGTGAGAGGAGAAAGAAAGAGAGAGAAAAACAGAACTTGGAGAGATAGAGAGAGGAGAGACTCAAAGAGAAACAAGCAAGATTGAGAGAAAGTGAGATAGAGAGAGATGTAATAATAACTTCTCAACAGTGTTTGTCTCTCCATGACTGTGATGAAGTCTGAATCACATCTCGGGCATCATTCAAAACATTACATCGTACAGAAATTCCGAGAAGTCCAGCAACCAATCAAAACGGCAGCTCGGTACACGCAATGCTAATATTTTGTAAGGCCTTTTAGTAGGAAGATGAGAAAGTGTAGATGTTGACAATTATTCAAAAGGCAATGTGCAGTTTTAAACAGTATACCTTAGTAATGAAGGACTAAATTCGATAATAGGGATCATTAGCTATTGGTAGATATCTATATTTCCACTGGACGTGGTATAGGACAGAAGGAATTGGGATTTGAAGGCAGCGAAGCTTGACCCATGTCATATTTACCACGTTTAGGCTGCTCCAGTTAAAAGTCGGATTAACCGATGAAAAGGATAGATTTCGCAATAGATAGAGCTTAGTCATGAGAATAATATAAGCTTTGGATGAAGGAAATCCGTTCAGAGATATAGAAACTAGAACGTTTTCAGATTTTTCATACTAGCACAGAACGCCTACAATTTACACTTTTTCGAGACTGCAAAATACTTTGGCCTAGATGCTTTTTGGTACGGGAGGCAACTGAATATAAATAGCGGAAGGTATCGCCAGTCAAAGGCTTGCTGCAAAATTCAAATCATAGACATGAGCGAAAACGTCTACTATCAGACTCCATTGCCATCTGCAGGTGAAAACAGTCTGTTGAACCATTAAAAGCCGGTCTGCATGTGATTGAGGGTTAAATACTGCCTTGAAGAGTTTACTAATTCTATCGTGCCTAAGTCAGCTGGAGGAAGATCTTGTTGTTTAGAGCCCTTGTGAAATGTCAGAGGGTCCTCAACAGTGCAACCTTTAAGATTGGAAGAACCGCAGTTGTGGGATTCTTTCCAGTTACATTGCTGGGCAAGGCCTAGAAAGACTTTTTCAAGATAAGTAGCCTTGTTTAGGGCCACTTGACTTTACAAAACTTTACCACACCAAAGAAATTAAAAACTTAAGAATCCAAAAACATGGAACATATAACCTACGAGTTTATTATCTACAAAAGAACAGTGAAATGATGAAACACTAGCATGTGGTGTTAAAGAACATAGTAAAATCCCTTATAAGTTGTGATATACTATTATTAACATTGGTTCAAGTTTAGCACAGAAGAAAGACAGTTTTCATCAATGATCAAGAAAACAGATGAAGATGAACTGTATTAGTTACCATTTAACTGTAAATGTAATATAAATACTTAAAAGTGAAACCATTTATTTTTTTAATCAATTTGATTTTATTTGCAAATAACCCAACAGAACAAAGAAAGATCTTGTACATAAATAAATTATAAATTGTACCAACAGTCTTTATTGAATTATTTAAGTTTGATTCATTGTTCTTGTTGGTTAGTTAATTACCCCTAGCAGAGTCATAGTCTAAGGTTAGTCTGGAGAGGGGCATCATAGGGACCTAAGATAGTACATTACCATCTCATCTAGGAACCTATACAGCTTGACTATACCTTTGATGTCAATACACCATTACTCTTTTCAGAGAATGGGGTATTTCTTTTAAGACCAGTCTCTTATCTGGCACTATCCAGGATATCATCTTCATATTATCTTTACCTCTCTCTACAATGACAGAGATAACATTTGACTGATACTCACCAACACTGCTGATGTGTGATAACGTCACTATGACATGTGATACACATGAAATGGTCACCCCAAAAAACATGACAACGAAATGAACGATCAAGCAAATGAAGATAGACAGTACATACAAGACAGGTATGGTAGAGACACAAAATATCTTTGTTCGGCTGTGCTTAAGGAAAGATAACCAAGTAAAAGTAAAATAGGCATTATGTCCCTTGCAAGAATAGACTACCCAGGTTGTCATAAGAGGTTTTGATGTTACTAAAAATATGGGATATCCTGGACAAATAGGTGTATCAGAGGATACCAGGATAGTGCTAGATAAGAGACTGGTCTTATAAGTAATACCCCCTTCTCTGAAAAGAGCAAGGGTGTATAGACATCAAAGTGGGGTCAAGCTATGTAAGTTCTCAGAGAAGATGATGATGATGTACTCTGAGTCCCTAACTGCTACCTCTCCAGATCCCAATTTGGTAAATGATTAAGTGTGTTATTTTATGTGGCTACGTCTAGGGTAATTTATTTAATCTAATTTGTAGTTAATTTCAAAACAGAACTTTAACTTTAATAAAATTATTAAGCAAGACTGTATGTAAGTTTATGTACAATTTAATTGTCCTGAACCTCAATCTTTGCAGGTCATGAATACTCAAAATCAAGAAAATGATATTTACAAATTAAAATAAATATATTGGAAAAATCTGTCCATTTAGTAGAAAGTTCACTGGAATAACTACACACAGTTTCTGTTCAACTGATGGTTAACTTCTGCTAAAGTTAGATTGTAAGTTTCTTTATTACTTGGGAAGGTCTTCTCTATTCCTCATAAAAGAGTTGAAATCTAGTTTGATTTCTCTTGGGTGAATGAGTTTGATAAACTGACATTGGCCTTTATAAAGGGCTTAGCTTATAATGTTGCTGCTGCTCATAAACACAAGTCAGGATCACCAACTTTGTGACTCCTGGCTGAGAAGATGGGGTCTGGCTCCAGATATATAAGGAACTCTCATCTCCCACACACTTCCTCTCAAGTAAATGCAGCCACGAGGAAATTTCGTGATATAACCTGGAATAGAAGGACAACCCATTCCATGTAGAAGTCTGCTTCAATCCATTTACCACCCATAAACAATATTAAAACTTACCCTTTTCAGTTATTGTGCTAACAAGTTGCACAAGACCTAGAATTCCTTTGCCTACAATCAGCTTCATGTAATCACTCTTTCTCTGTATTGATTCAATGTTAATGTCCTTCGTCCATGCTTGGCTTCCGTACAATAATCAGGTTAAGTGCAAAACAGCATGTGACCTATTGATTACTTCATTCTAACCTTTCCTGCATGTTTTTCACAAGATCTTTTAACAGTGAGTCACTCCAGAAGAAAATACGGTTCTTGTGCGTTAATTCACCGCTAAAATCAAATTGTGGAAATTTATTACCCAAACTGAGAACCGTACTCTTTCTTGACTGAAAAAGGTTGATTTCACATTGTGGTTTGGGAGGGCAAGTTCAAAAAAAAAAAAACGTTCCTCGTGCATTCATAGTTGACACGCTTACGACAGACCCGCCCTCAACCCCCCCCCCCCCCCCCCCCATATTTTAAGTTTATAAACCAATAAAACGGTATTGAATCAGTTCTACAAGTTAACGGTACACAGGAAACAAGGGAAGTCGCTGCCGTTGCCTTCTCTAACTCAAGATCAGAGTCAGGTACCCATTTACAGCTGGTTAGACTGATGCGTGACACTACCAAGCTCGATAGGTGGGGCCTACGTAGCTATAAATGCGTGACACCTGTTCCCTTCCTCGCTGCCATTGCCTTCTCTAACTCAAGATCAGAGTCAGGTACCCATTTACAGCTGGTTAGACTGATGCGTGACACTACCAAGCTCGAGAGGTTGGGCCTACGTAGCTATAAATGCGTGACACCTGTTCCCTTCCTCGCTGCCGTTGCCTTCTCTAACTCAAGATCAGAGTCAGGTACCCATTTACTAGGTCTAAAAGTAATGATCTGGGAGGGTAACATTTCTGAGGAAGATAAAGTGGTGGATGAGAGTGGAGGTCGCTTGATGCACATTTGAGAAGACCAATACTAAAAAGAGGCATTTGTTTCCCTCTCACTTTGGGTACAAGTTGCCAGCAGTCAAGGCTAGACACTAGACAGGTCTTGAAGATTCTTGACAACCTTTGTAATCACCTCAGCCTTAATGCATGAGACATGTCACAATCACCAGACTTGACTATTGTGGAGAATTACAGTCCAAGTTCATGACAGCTTAGAGCCTTAGATGATCTCATCTGTTACCCTTGCTTTTCTTAAAATCCTGTGAGGCTCCCTGTGACAGATGAAAATTGAGCACCCTAGGATCGAATGCATTTTAATCTCACCTGCACCCCTCATTCTTTGTCAATCTAAATTGCTCAACGTGTTTCCCTCGCTGGCTAATTAAGCATGCACAGTTAAACACGTGGAAGCCAGGTCTCTCTATTGCCAACTGTCCGATTCTTAGTTTAGCCATGCCTCCTGTCTTTGTTTTCAAGCACTATTAATACAAATATTCTTATCTCTAGTGACTTTCCTTTAAAAAGTGGTCTGCCAGCTGTCACATTATGTCATCACGTCAGCGCCGTGTCCCTGGAACACGGGAGGGCCAGGCAACTGGATTTGTAGCTCCCTAAGAGAGAACGGATCGTTAATTGCAAATAGAAGGGCGTTAACCATTTTTTACCGACTGCATCCCTTTGTTCGCGCTCAAATGAACGAAATTTACTCACTGAGTGAACGGACCTTAACGGCGCCCGCCGCTAGCAAAGTGGCCATCATGTCGGGAAAAAGCGTGAAAATAGACTTTGATTCGCAAAACGAACAGCAAAATCCCCCAAATTGGACGAGAGGTGTGAATTTTCGCATTAAGGAACAAGTCCACCGTTTTAGTATATATGCCCATCTCTCCAAATTCAGTTTGTCAGTTTGTTATCAGGATTTCTTGAATGGTCTAGCGCACATTTTGGAGTCTTATTTATCTGGATTTCCTATAGAAATATGTGGAGATTTATTTCAGTTTTCTGATTTGCGGTTATAATAGTATATTAGCCACTAAGTGTTTTAATGTGTTAAAGTTTCAGTATATTTCATTGAGATTTTTGTGTTAATTTAAACGTATTAAATAAACATATAGCTAATTTTACCAGCTGTAAACGTAAAATTTAATCACTCGCGATTTCCCAAGTAAGAGATACTTTAAATTAATTAATAGACACTAGGCGGTGGATAATTTAGAGAACGCAATTTAATTCTATTCATACGTGGGTAATTTTCTGAACTGCTAGAGTTCATATCTCGTGTAAAACCGTTAAGATAAACTAGACACTCGCGGTTTTTTTTTATAATATACAGCGTGTCTGTCAGAATCACTACCAATAACAAATGTCAATATTTCCTCATCCATGTAAGTTAGAATTATTTTTTTATGGTTACCTCGTATAGAAACCATCACATTTTTAGGAGCAGTGAGATAATTGATAAATTGTCAGATAATGTGCAGATAACGCATACGTAATGCGCAGCCATGGAATGTGATGACGCGTGTAGTGAAAATGGCGGAGTTCATGGTGCAGCAGAAAGTGCAATGCTGTTATTGGCTTGCAGAAATAAAGTTTCCCATTGTTGTGCAAAGGAGATTCAGGCAGGAATATGGACAGAAACCTCCAGAGCAACATACCATAGTGAAATGGCAAAAGCAACTGTTGGAAACAGGTTCTTTGTTGAGAAAGAAGGGAAGCGGCAATGAAGTATTGTCTCCAGATAGAGTTGAAGCAGTTAGCAAAGCTTTTCAACGTAGCCCGAGGAAATCCATTTGACGGGCAAGTGGAGAATTGGGTATTCCAAAATCTACTGTTCACGACATTGTGCACAAAAGACTGCGGCTTAGAGCCTACAAGATCCAGCTAGTGCAGAAGTTACAGCCAAATGATAAACCCAGACGGGCTGAGTTCGCAAATGCAATGCTATGTCACCTCGATGATGACAATGAATTTCTCAATCGTGTGGTATTCTCCGATGAAGTGACCTTTCACACTTCTGGCAAAGTTCACCGGCATAATTGTAGGATATGGGGAAATGAAAACCCACATACTGTAATGGAGCATGAGCGAGACAGCCCTAAACTTAACGTGTGGTGTGATTCTTCATGGCCTCACAATGTGAAATGGCTATAAACACTGAACATAAAAATAGCACATATCTCTTTACTAAAGCCAACAGTATCCTCCCACTAACCTTCACTGATTACACTGGCTAACAAACAAACAAAATTTTTTTTCTTTCTCTAACATTTCTATGTTTTTCTGGTCAATTTTAACGCGCTGTTTTTAAATCTGCAAACCGTTTTTATCTATCAGGTCGGGATCTCTAGAAATACGCAATTGAAGTTTTTTAACAACGCATATAGTATTACAACATCATTCGTACAAGAAGTATAACAGTTATCTAGGCTTGAATTTCTTTGCAGTCGACTTTCGTTGGTGAATGGCATGTGGTACATCGCGATGAAGCATCCAACAATAATCGGCAAACATGGTCACACTCCACCGTCCTTGATAACGTGACTCCATTACGGCGATATCTTGATGGAATCGTTCTCCATGTTCATCGCTGACTTTGCCAAGGTTGTCAGGGAAAAAGTCAAGATGCGAATCGAGCAAATGGATTTTAAGGGACATGTTACAGCCCATAATTCTGTATGCATCTATGCACTGCTTAACAATATGCACATAGTCGACAGATTTGTGATTTCCCAGAAAGTTATCGACGATCGATTTGAATGCCACCCATGCGCGAAGTTCACTAACATGTAACAAGTTCTCGAATTGTTTGTCTGCAATAACTTTCCTAATCTGAGGTCCTACAAAGATACCTTCCTTTATCTTTGCATCGCTAACTTGCGAAAACTTTTCTCGAAGATAAGTGAAAGCTTTGCTCGTTTTATCTAACGCTTTTACGAAATTCTTCATGAGCCCCAACTTTATATGTAACGGTGGTAAAATGATGCTGTCTTTGTTAACTAAAGGCTCGTGTTTTACATTTTTATGCCCGAGCTGCATACGATCCTTGATAGGCCACACCTTTCTTGCATGATGTTCCTGTCTGTTGCGGCTGTCCCATTCACATAGGAAGCAACACAATTTAATATACCCAGTCTGCATGTCCGTGAGAATTGCAATGACCTTTAGGTCTCCACAAATCCGCCATTGGTAGTCATTGTACTTTATTTTTGCCAAAAGTATAGCCATATTGTCATAAGTTTCTTTCATATGAACAGAGTAGGCGACTGGAATTTATGAAAATAAATTTCCGTTATGCAATAACACGGCTTTTAGACTAGTCTTGGAAGAGTCGATGAAAAGTCGACATTCGTTGACTATGTGCTCATGACCGAGGCGCACCATTAGACCGTTTACATCTGTGCAATAGCAAATGTCATCATCCATCTCAAAGTATTGAACAAGTTCTCTGTGTCTATGACAAAATTTAGATATCGGAGTATTGGGCGCTAAAAGATTCCATTCTTTGAGTCGCAAACCGAGTAATTCCGCTTGTAATTTTGGTAAGAGCGAGATCATGTATTAGATCTGAAAGTTGTGAATGGTTAATTAAGTGAACACCATCATTCACTGGTATATAATCCGAGTCAGAATTAGTTTCTAAAGCAGGTAAACTATCACTTTCTGATGGTTCATTCACGTCCAACGGTTCTTGTTCTGGTGGAACTGGGATCGGACACGTGATTGGATCATGAGGCACTGGTTTCGAAACCGATTCAATATTTGGATAAACCACAGACTTTCTAGTTTTAAAAGTGAAACCATAGATATTTGTCAAACAGAAGTAACAATCAGTAGCGTGATTTGTCGGTTCACGCCATATTACTGGCACTCCAAAAGGCATCGACTTATGCTTCGGCGATTTTCGTAACCAACCTGCCAATGTATTTGAACAAGTCGAACAAACTGCATTTGGCTTCCAAGATTTATTTGCATCATCAACTTTCGAATCGAAATAAAGTTCATATGCTTTCTTTAGTAATGGTGTAAAGTTTTTCTGGTGAACACAATCGGTAAAATATCCACACACGTAACAGAACAGATCAGCCGAATTTCTACAACTTCTAGAAGCCATATTTTGCTCAGAATTATTTCAAAATACAGTAACTATTTGAAAAATAGCGTAACATATGTCATGCATCTTTTAGCAGTATAAAAAGTAGAATTATTTTGCATTTTATTAATTTTTAATAAGTTATAGTAAAAAGGAAACGGAGCAAATAACGGTTTCCCAAAAATATATTTATTCACAAATATCTTAAGAACCCGATGTGATAGAGATAAACGGATTTCAGATTTGAAATCAGCGCAAGAAACTGACCTAAGAACACTTATTCTTATATAAGAAAGAAAAATGTTGTTTGTCAGTGTTATTTGTGGAACTAAATATGTCATACTAACTTGAGGAATTATGGAAAGTTTAGCCAGTCATGACTCAGAGCAGAACCCAGCAGGAGAAAGCAACGTGAGGGAATCAAAAAATAAATCACTAAAAGCTGAATAAATGAAGTCAGTTAAGCTGTTACTTGCAGCACTGAGCTGACATTGGATAGTTTGCCTAACTACTTTGAAAGGGTTCTTGCAACTGTCTGTATACCACAGCCAGGTGAGACAAGCTATTTTAAGCAATGAAGGAACTTTCCCCCGGGGAGGTAAAAGGGGGGAGGGGGGTACCTTTCCTTCCTGTGCTTTGAACAACAACAACAAAACCCACACACATATAACAGAGAAAAAAATAACAATATTATTTTTAACGAAGTAAGAAAAGTCCTACCTTTCGGAGCGGTGGCCGAGATCTGATGAAGTCCAGTATGACAATATGAGCATTGTTTCTGACCTTATGTGGGATGTCACCATCAACCTGAGATTTGGTGATGAGGGAGGTACTTTATCACACGTGCACAAAAGGAGTAATTTTCAAAAATAGGTATCTAATAAACAATTGTTCTCCTAAAATTGAAACATCAATGCTGCTTTAAATCAACTGATTAAACTATAGAAATATAGACCACCATCAGTCCTACTGTCATTTTCATTTGCTTTACTGGAAGTATAAGATCGGTTTTTCAGTTCAGTTTGTACCTTTGCAGAAAGAGCACTCTGCAAAACACTGTGTTTATTCACTGGTTCTTTGTGTAGTAACTTGACTGACATAAAGATGTTGTAGGCTATGAGCAAAACCTTTCTCAGTCACCTTTTGTGATATGCTTGGTATGGAGCAGAGGACCTATTCTTGGCTGCCCAATATCTGATCCCAGATCAAAATGTCTGACAGCTGTTGCTGCTTCTTCTACATATGCTGTATTAATGTTTTAATATCTGATACAACTATTGTTACAGTCTAAATAACAGAAAAACTGAACATAAATGTTGTAAACAAATATATGGATTCACATGAGCAAAAAAAAAACCAATGTATATGACAATCAGGCCATCCTCAGCATTCATTTTATCAATCCATTTTTTTTTTGGGAAAAAGTTAAACCGTCCACCTTTGGTCCTATCTTAGACATGAGTGACAGAAATACAACATGCTTTCCTATAAACAATGTCTGAGGAATTATATTTTAAAATTATTCGGGTCTGGGAAGGTTCACAACGTGCTTAACACCTTTGTAGTGTATCTCATGAACATATCCCTAAAGTGACCAATTTTTTTTTTTTAAATATGGCAGAGAATTTTGAAATTTCTACAAGGAAAATTATAAAGAACAAATAAAATAAAATTTATAACAGCTGTGCAAAGAACATATTATACATTCATATATATATGAAGAACTCACTGAAAAACCTGACATGTCACAAAAATGAAATTAAAAAAATATGAATTTTAAACTTTCAAACGCAATGACACAAATAAGGATTGCCCATTTTAATGCTTTTCTTGTAGACGAATGCGTTTTCAAATATAATTTTAATTTCTACACCTGCTTTGGAATATGTTTAACGTGCATAGCCCACTAACTCAGTTTTTCTAGATATTTGATATACCAGGATTTTGCAATGAGGTCTTCATATACGAGTATATATATAATATGATTGTATATAACCTATATTTGCCCTGTGTAGCTCCTGAGGTTCTCTGTTGAGACAAAGAAGAAATAAGTCTACTGCCCCCTCAGGCATGTCATACAAGGTGACTAATATGAGGTTGGGCACTGGGGCTGGCAATGTCATCACGTAAAACAAATTGCCATAGAAACCACCTTTTGCAGGAGCAATGCAGACTTCGACTGCTTGGCCAGGTTCGCCGTAATGGACCATTTGTATGGTCGCATGCCAAAAGAATATACTTCTAAATGACAATTAGCAGATGGCAAGAATAGAACACACCATCATGTTTGGTTTTTTTAACCAAGCTGAGTTTAACAAAGATGTGTGCAAGAGAGATATGAGCTGGCACTGATGACACAAGACTTTTTCCAGCAACATGGGAGGATGAAGCTGCCGATCGCACTAAGTGGCGATGCTATTTACGGCGCCACCTCAGATTGGGCGAAGAGAGGCTCACACAAGAAGCAGAGGTGAGGAGAAAATGTCGAAAGGAGCACCAGGAAAATAAGCAGCTGAGGGCTGTCACCTCAGGGGCGCATTCCCATAGTCAGTTATGACTGAAGGGGCTATTATTATTATTATTATTATTATATTTGCCCTGTGTAGCTCCTGAGGTTCTCTGTTGAGACAAAGAAGAAATAAGTCTACTGCCCCCTCAGGCATGTCATACAAGGTGACTAATATGAGGTTGGGCACTGGGGCTGGCAATGTCATCACGTAAAACAAATTGCCATAGAAACCACCTTTGCAGGAGCATGTGACTGCTTGGTGCAGGTTTCTGTAAGGAGACCAGTTGTATTGGTGGCTCAATGCTCAATTAGAAGCACAAGAGAAAATGATGATAAACGTTAACTGAATATAATACATTCCCCATCATGTTGTTTTAATGTTGGTTCTAACTAAAGGATAGTCAGAATATTCTCAATACTACAGCTGTCTTGTTCTTGTGAGTTCACAAGACTTTTCCTTTCACTTCATGTCAAACACTACAGTATCTTCATACTACTATTATATTTACTCTAGCCTAGCTCTTACTGTGCAGTATGTCTTCAAGACAATAATATAGAACTTTTCTTGTTAAAATGTAAGAGGTATGAACAAATGAGAATACCAATATTACATTATTTGCAAGAATCTATTTTACCTATAAATATAGAAGAGGTGTTAAGAGTAGACAGACATAGGGAAATGCATAATATAGTCAAACAATATTTAACACGAACAAATGTTAATATATAGTGGCTGGAAATGTGAAGGTCTGATGATGTTATTACAATGCTTATGACTTTTAACAGATGAAAGTCAATTAATTATCTGTTAAAGTCAGTTATATAACTGGAACCACCAGGCCTTTACACCCCTTCACATTAATATTATTCTTGTTCAGAGTTTCTTCTTGATTTTGTTTGTTTGTTTGTTTTTTTTTAAATTTAATGTATAAGCACAATTGTGACTGTCCCTATTTACAATGATTTGACAAATGTTAAGCCACTTTCTCATATCGGCAGTTTTTCATATTATTTGGAATTGAAAACAATATATATCCTAATTATAACCCATCAGAGGTTGAACGGGATATTTTTCTTCATTACTTATTAAAAATTAAAAAAAATTGCTTCATTCGATCAGTGTTATGCATAACAAAATCAAGAACACATTTACGGTAAATAACTGAAATACTTCACTGTGTTTGAATTTAAATACACTGTAGAACTTACGGGATTTGTTTTAAATTACATGGAAAAAATAAATTTTTTAATTTGTTTGCTTGATCAGGCCTCTTCATGTGATATTAAAATCATTTTTGTCATGCTAGGTCACGACATCACCTGTGGGCATGATGTAGAAGTGACTAATATGAGGTTAAGCATGGGGTTGGCAACCTCATGTTGCTACAGAAACCACTAAAGCAAGATCATTTAAATGTTTGGTGCAGGCTTCTTGCAAGGTGACCAGCTGCAGGGATGGCTTCAGCTGGCGTAAGGAGTACAAAAATACACGATGATGATGAAGCCAATGAGATACCATATCTTGATGTCTAGATGATCATGTTACTTCACAGAACTCAATTTTCTGTTAATGCTCTTCATCTGTTCTGCTGTTGATCTTTTCCCATGTTATAATGTCAAGTTATCCATAATCTGTTCTCTCTTTGGCTTCCTCTACTTCTCATGCCCTCTATGCCTGCGTGCCCAATTCTTAACCCTTGAAAATAAAGTACGTTCGTTCTATTCTACGCAAGCACCCAGATATGTTTTCTGTGGTCATGATGTTTGCTATACTTCCCTACTCATTACATGTCTGAAAGTTGACTGTCTTCTCTATATACTTTGTTATTATATTTCTCAGTTCACTCGCCCTTCTTGACGCCAGGATTCTTTGTTATGGTTATTTGGAGCGTTACAGTCACCAAAGTTTTAAGGCAAGGCCTCTAACATAAACTAAGTTGATCAGACAGATGTATCTTTGTCAAAGTACTGGTTCTACTGGGAGAGGATGGAGAAACAGAACACAAATATGACAGAGCGGTTTGAATAGAAACTGAAGAAGGCAACCAAGGATAAGCAGAAGTAGACATTACAAAGAAATGTTATTCACGTATAAGAACTTAGAGGTTCAGACCACCACAGATGGAACAGAAATAGTGTAAACATATCTTACCATAACCTTTTGTAATGTATATCGACGAGAGCGTATGTCCTCTAACAGCATCTCAAAGGGAGTGAGTTCATACTCCACTGGTGGAAGGTTTATGTGCTCCACCTTCTTTAGGCAGACGCCCTGACGTAGTGACCTCATGATCTGCACCCACAAACAGGCCTGGTGAAATTCAAACAAAAATAACCCCAAAAGTTTCAGATATGAAACTCATGCCTTTATTTACATCATCATCATCATTTTCCTTTTTGTTCCCTATGGAGCATGGAGTCACCACTGCAACTGGCGCCCCCCCTCCCCCAGTAAGAAGCCTGTATCAAGCAGTAACATTATCTTGCAGTATTGCTTTCTGCAGCTATTACTTTGATATAATAAGGTAGCCAGTCTCCCCCCCCCCATGCTCAACCTCATATCAAGCACCTTGTACAACATGCCTGAGAATACAGTAGTGCTATTCTTTCTTTGACTCTTCAGAGACCCCTGAGAGCTACACAGGTCAACTAGATGTCTAGAGCTACACAGGCCAACTAGATGTCTAGAGCTACACAGGTCAACTAGATGTCTAGAGCTACACAGGTCAACTAGATGTCTAGAGCTACACAGGTCAACTAGATGTCTAGAGCTAACAATATTATAGCAATAAGACCTGAGAGCTACACAGGTCAACTAGATGTCTAGAGCTAACAATATTATAGCAATAAGACCTGAGAGCTACACAGGTCAACTAGATGTCTAGAGCTAACAATATTATAGCAATAAGACCTGAGAGCTACACAGGTCAACTAGATGTCTAGAGCTAACAATATTATAGCAATAAGACCTGAGAGCTACACAGGTCAACTAGATGTCTAGAGCTAACAATATTATAGCAATAAGACCTGACAGCTACACAGGTCAACTAGATGTCTAGAGCTAACAATATTATAGCAATAAGACCTGAGAGCTACACAGGTCAACTAGATGTCTAGAGCAAACAATATTATAGCAATAAGACCTGAGAGCTACACAGGTCAACTAGATGTCTAGAGCAAACAATATTATAGCAATAAGACCTGAGAGCTACACAGGTCAACTAGATGTCTAGAGCTAACAATATTATAGCAATAAGACCTGAGAGCTACACAGGTCAACTAGATGTCTAGAGCTAACAATATTATAGCAATAAGACCTGAGAGCTACACAGGTCAATGAGATGCCTAGAGCTACACAGGTCAACTAGATGTCTAGAGCTACACATTTCAACTAGATGCCTAGAGCTAACAATATTATTGCAGTAAGACCTGAGAGCTACACAGGTCAACTAGATGTCTAGAGCTACACAGGTCAAATGGTTGCCTAAAGCTAACAATATTATTGCAATAAGACCTGAGAGCTACACAGGTCAACAAGATGTCTAGAGCTACACAGGTCAACTAGATGTCTAGAGCTACACAGGTCAACTAGATGCCTAGAGCTAACAATATTATTGCAATAAGACCTGAGAGCTACACAGGTCAACTAGATGTCTAGAGCTACACAGGTCAAATGGTTGCCTAAAGCTAACAATATTATTGCAATAAGACCTGAGAGCTACACAGGTCAACTAGATGTCTAGAGCTACACAGGTCAACTAGATGTCTAGAGCTACACAGGTCAACTAGATGTCTAGAGCTAACAATATTATAGCAAGAAGACCTGAGAGCTACACAGGTCAACTAGATGTCTAGAGCTAACAATATTATAGCAATAAGACCTGAGAGCTACACAGGTCAACTTATGCCTAGAGCTAACAATATTATAGCAATAAGACCTGAGAGCTACACAAGTCAACAAGATGCCTAGAGCTAACAATATTATAGCAATAAGACCTGAGAGCTACACAAGTCAACAAGATGCCTAGAGCTAACAATATTATAGCAATAAGAAACATTTCATGTAAAATTAGGTAACTCTAGTAAAATGTATGGCAGTCAGAATTAAAAAAAACACACAGAATTGTTGCTGCTTAATATAGCATACTTAATCTTGACTGATATGTTCAACAATAATGTTTAATACCTGATGTCTATGCTTACTTTCCAACAAATAGTATCCTTTCACAATAAATACCTTCATTTTCTCAGGTGTAACACTTTGCACTAAATTTCAAGAATAACATTGACCCACTGAAAATCCTCAGTTTCTTTCTGAAGAGTAACACATTACATTGACTGGCACAGTGGTTTCAACATTGCTTCTCAAGGCAAAGTCTCTTGGTCAAAACCTAGGAGCATCCTGATCTACCTAGCTGTAAATGTGTAGCTGACTCTGCTCTTCTGTTAGGGCAGGCAAAGGCACCAGGAAGGAAACTGGTCACCCCGCCTCATAAAGCTGAGACTAAGTATAATGAAATCTCTAACACTTCACTCCTCTGCAGCAGCATCTGCGACGGGACGACCTTTTCCTATTTCTTAAAATAACACTTTACATGTGGCTGTAAAACTTGTCATAGACATACTGAAAGTCCTTGGTCACTTTCTAAATAGTAAGTTAACCTGGCATTCTAAAACCCATTTCCATCAACAGCAACTAAGTCATTGTTTTCCTAGGCTCACTTGCTTGAAAGTAAAAGCTAGTATTGCATAACAAGTCTCACTTATGTAAGAGTAACTGAAAACATTATATAAGTGATAACATTATATAGCATTTGCAAATAAGTCTCACTTCTAGAGTAACAGGTAACATTATATACTGTTTCTTACTTGCTCAAGAGTAACAGAAAAAACATTATATAATGATACCGAGTTGTTCAAAAATAACAGATAACATTACAAACCTGTATAATCCTGTCTTACTTGTCCCAAAGTAACAATTGTCATTATAAACCAGTTTTTTTTTTGTTAAAGAGTAACAGATAACATAATAAACCTATTTCACTTGTTCAAGAATAACAGATTCATCTTTTTCTCTAGGTGCCATGCCTGGTGGTGTAGGAGATCATGTCTCTCCACAACTTCCTGTCTCCAGTACTATTTATCAATTCTGTTGTTGACTTCTTTCCATACCACAATGTCAAACTTACCAGTAGTTGCTCTCTTTGTCTTCCTCTATCTCCCTCTTCTTCAACTTTTCTTGTGGCTATGATATACTCCAGCTTTCCTCACCTCATAACATGCCCAAAGAAAGTGGATTGTTTCTTTTTAACATGAGGAATAAGCTTCCTTTGTGCATTGGCCTCTCTCAGGACATCCTCATTGGTTTGGTTTGTAAGGATCATCTTCTTTGCAAACGGATAACTAGACAATAAGTGCTGCGATCTCCAACCTTAGATCACACCAGGATGATCTCAGCACAGTGCACAAAATCCATACACTGGCAAGGATCTCAATGTGCTATACAGGAATCACACATTCTATAAATATGTTTGTGGTGGGTAAGTTTCCTAATCTAAAATTTTGCCAGGGCAGCGGCCATATGGCCTACTCTTTATGATTTCCAATGGCTGAGGGATTTTTAAAGTGTGCTACTTGCACACAGGACCTCCTACTTTATCACTCTTATCCGAGAAGGCTAGGCATTTGATCTCACTACAGGGGGGAGAGTATGACATTATTAGGAACCACTGGTTCTGAAAGAAATAAATGTCTTTCGATTATATTCCCTGCGCTCGAAGCAAACCTGGTACCTTTAGAGTTACAGGCGAATGCCATACCTTTTAGCCACCCCGACCCCCACACATCCTAATTAGGCCCTACTCTATTTAGCCGTCTATGGTATTTTGAACATTCTTCTGTAAATACAATCTCTGTAGCCTCTAGTTCTTTCCATACTTGTTTACTATTTAAAATAAAAAATGTTCTCAATCTATATAAATAATGAGCATCAGATTTGAAAGCATGAGTTTTCTATAATCCTAGCTGTCTTTATAATAAAAATGTTTCTCAATCTATATAAATAATGAGCATCAGATTTGAAAGCAACAGATTCCTCAAATTCTTGCTGTGTTAAAAGATGGCAAGAATCTACTGATTATATGCTCGAGGCATGCACAAAATAGTGAACAAACCCAGTCCGCTCTCTGCAGTTCCTCAAGTCTCTTACTGTCCTCATCTTGATATTCTGATAGTTTCTGGGGAAGAACAGAATAAAACAAAATAGTGTTACTAACATTATAGAAATGCTACAAAACACAACAAAATAGTGTTATAAATATTAAAGAAATGCTACAACACATACAACTAAATAGTGTTACAAATATTATAGAAATGCAACGAGACATACAACTAAATAGTGTTACAAATATTATAGAAATGCTACAACACATACAACTAAATAGTGTTACAAATATTATAGAAATGCTACAACACACACAATTAACTAATGTTACAAATATTATGGAAAAACTACAAAACAGACAATAAAATAGTGTTACATATGTTATAGAAATGCTACAATGCACAAAAACAAAATCCTTGCATTTCTGAGTTCCTGAATAAAAGTCATCTATTACTGTCTCTACCTTATTTATGAGAGAATACCCTAGCAGAAAATCACCTTGCAAGAAAAATGACATACTCTGACTTCCTAACAATTAAAACTGAAATACTAAATATGAACTATTTGGTTTAAAAACCTTTAAGTTGAACATTAGTTACTGGTAACAACAAACAACAAAATTCTCATTGATGATCTGGGGCCATATAATAAGAAAAGCGAACTATAACATATAAATATATTCTACTACTACCACAAGCATTCTACTACGTTACTACCAGTAACGAGATTCTAAAAAGGTAAAACAGTCCCATAGCAGATAGTGCTGAAGAGGAGTGAAGTGTTAGAGACTTCACCTTACTAGGTCCAGCTTTGAAAGGTGGGGCATACCTGTCAATCTGTACGAATTTTTCGTACATTGTACGGATTTTTGATACTTTTAGCAGTGTACGGCCGTACAGACTCGTTGTACGGATTTTTCTCCACCTCCCCAAAAAACAAAAAACAAAAAACAAAAAATTTTTTTTTTTTTTTAATTCTAAAAATATTTTCCAACCCAAGTTTTTTAAAATTTTAAATCAGAAAATATTTTCTAGCCCAGGTTTTTTTAACCAATTTTTTTTATTTTTAATTCCGGGAATCTCGGCGTCCGTTTTTAAACTGAGGTCTCTCCCAGCAACCAATCAAATCTGTTTATACCCAACAATTCGGCAAAAACTTTGAATTCGGCCTCAAACGCTTTCGGTTTTCAGCGTGACATGACGTATTTTTAAAGTTACCTGTTATCAACGACCATGCTTGCTTGCCACCACACTTCGACGCCATTTTGTTTAAAAAAGCTAAGTACTTATAACTTGCTTAATATTGCTGTTGTTTTGCTTTGTTGCAATTTAATCGCTGTCTTAATCTTTCCAATTATATCTTGCCCTTCAATATATTTCCGATAAATTGTCATAATATTTTGTTTAGGCCCTACATAACTACAAGAAAAAAAGTTTGTTTGCGTTGAGTAGGCCTGCTTTATTCCAGCGCTCAAGATTCACTGCTTTATTTTTTAATAAAGTCGCAATCTGTTATCACTGGTCTAGGCTACCAACTCTTAAATAATAATTTTGTACATATTTGGTGGTACGTTTTTTCTTCCTAGATTTTATATCTTGCCCTTCAATATATTTACGATAAATTGTCATAATATTCTGTGTAGGCCCTACATAACTACAAAAAAAAAGTTTGTTTGCGTTGAGTAGGTCTACTTTATACCAGCGCTCGAGATTTGCTGCTTTATTTTTTAATAAAGTGGCAATCTGTTATCACTGGTCTAGGCTACCAACTCTTAAATAATAATTTTGTACATTTTTGGTGGTACGTTTTTTCTTCCTAGATTTGATATTCTGTTCATAATTTTATTATTATTTTTTTTTTTTTTTGCTGTTAGCCGTTTGCTTTGTTCGTTGTATTTTTAAATCATTCTCTACTGTATGTTGTCTGATGTGTGTGTGCCTCTACTGACAGATAATGGTCAGAACAAGAGCTTGCTATTGGCTGGAAGTTGTTGACCAGAAAACTAGTACTGGTGCCATCCGCTTCCCTAATTTGAAAGTCATCATTCAGCGACTGCTGATACTCCCTCACAGCAATGCTGACTGCGAAAGATCATTTTCAATGATGACAAAAATCCACACAGACTGCAGGAGGTCCATGAGGACACACTCACTTCTATTTTACAGTGTAAGATTAACATTGATACATGCTGTGCAGACTTTAAGCCCACAAATGCAATTCTGCAAAGTGCTAAAAGTGCATGTGTTGATTATAATACAAAACACTGTACATCAAAAGAATAGTGTACCTCATGATCACTAAGTTTTTTATATGTAAAGAACAGCATGAGACTATTAGCATGTTTTATATCACAATAATTCAAATGCTAATAGATTTGTATATGCATTTCTCATTTTAAAACTGTATTGCGTATAATTTATTAATATATTTTTTGCGTAAGGATTTTTGGGTGTTTGTAAGGATTTTTTGGGTCCGGCGTACAGATTTTTGTCTCAGGAGGTTGACAGGTATGGTGGGGTGACCAATTCCCTTCTTCGCTGCCTTTGCCTTCCCTAACTCAAGAGTAGGGTCAGATACCCACTGACTGCTAGGCAGACTGGTGCATGAAGCCACTGCGTTTCAAACCCAGTACCTTTGCAGCGATAGGTCAGCGCTCTAACCACTCTACCAATCGAACGCAAAACAATAATTTCTGTAACAATAATTGTCTGGGTATGTTCAATAACTAAAGCTACGCCGACTCAGGGAGGCAATCATTAAATCCAAATATGAGTGAAGGAGATAATTACATCCCTTGGTCCAAGTGAGGAAAAACATTTACAAACCTAGAACTCAATGCCAATATTCTCCTTTTTCTTCATGCTTGTTCAAATGTCAGCTTGCATGTGTTTGAAGGAAGAAGTGGTCATTTAAAATAAAAAAATATTTTGATTACAACTCTATTGTGACTCTAAGAATGCGTTCATCTTCCTCGCATCTATAAGGCATTGTGTATACTTATGCTTTCACTGATGGATCAACTTTTAAAGCCGCAAAATCAAACTGGGATGTGGAGCCATCATAATTTTCCCCCCAACACAGATAGTCCAATTGCAATAGCAGGCCTTTGTGGATCCCCCTGCTCTAACTATCAAGCAGAAACGTTAACACAGTTAATGTTATTGTTGATTAGAATCGATGTTACTGCACTCCAGGCAAACCCATAGATGCTCAGTCTCCCTCAGCAAATGTCAAAGGTTACATAGTTAAAATTAAAATAACCACATATCCAAAAGCGTGCCAGTGGTTTAATAGTTAGAATGGTTGCCTTCCACTGGATTGCTGGCAGAGGTATATTTTTGTTTAAAATTCAGTCAGTCTGTCTTTAGTTTTTTAAAGTGTCCTATTGTTAAGTGCTGAGATCCTCCTTGTGTGATCTAAGGGGAGGAGATCGGAGCACTAATGAAGATAATCCTTAAAACCAAAACAAACCAAACTGTTAATTATAGTTTCAAAGTGTCAGTGTTTGTTGACGGGCTTACTTGCTCACTAGATGGAACTAGACAGAAAAAACCTGAAAACAGGAGAAATAGTGCCATCCTTGGGATAAGAGACAGAAATTGCTCACAATAATTTATTGCCATCATTTCTTAATGAGCGACTTGCTGGTAATAATAATAATATTCTGAAAAAATCTTCAAGGACATAAAATAGCAAAGGCAAAAATAAAAACTAAACAAACTTTTCAAGACCAGGGCTATAATTAATGTGACCAGAAACAGAAGCAGGAATATGGCTGTATGACTAAGCCAGTTAGCAATAATATGCAAGACAAAAGTACAAACTATTCTGGGCTACAGTTTGTGAGTAGCACTGACAAACTTACTTTTTTTTTAAAATTTATCTTTACCTTGTTTCCATTAAATCTTGCTTTAATCTGAAAATTTATCTACAAAATTTTATGTCTTTAACACATTTGATCTTAAATGTTATCTACTTCATCTATATTTAAAAAAAAAACAAGGTAAAGAATCCCATTACACGCCCATTGAGGCATATTGGGAATACGGTGTTAGGCCCATATTTTATTTCTTGACCATTGGCACTCTAGGAGTGATGTGGTCAGCATCAAGCTAGCCGCCTTAACCTTCCCAGAGTAAATCTGGTACCCAATTCATGAGGCTGGGTCGACCCCTGAGCAGTTTGCAGTCTAAAAAATTCCACCTCAACAGGGTATTGAACCACGGATCACCGAGCTAGGAAGCCAGTGCACTAACCACGGCTCCATATAAACTCTTGTTTAAATAGCATGAGAATGGAGGTAGAGGCAGCTACTGCTGCCTTAAGATGGCTGTCTGAGACTTTATTAACAAAGGCAGTTATTGTACCAGGCTCACAATCCATGCTTTGAAAGATCCAAAATGGAAGGCTCCGACATGAATGGAAAACCTCCATATAAGCAACGAATCTTCAAGAACTGATATGGATCTACTGTCCTGGTCATGCCGTGGTACGTGGCAATGAAAGAGCTGACAGACTAGCGTCAAGAGCACCCATAGGAGGTGCACTGGACATGGATAAGGAAGAAATACTGAGGGCAATTCATGTTCTTTTAGAGAATGACACTGCAATCGATGAATCATCAAGGCTAAGACTGCTGGAATTTGGCATCAAACGTAAGACCAGCAGGGATGGACGTATGAGAGGACGCAACCGGCGTGTAAACAACCAGTGCGCACCAGGAACAATTAGCATTCATACCCTTCGACATTTGCTGAGAGAGACTGAGCACCTATGGGTTTGACCGGAGTGCAATGACGTCGATTATGATTAACAATAACAATAAACTCTTGTATTTAAATTTAATCACTTAGAAAGTAACTATTTTCTGTCTCAAAATAATAGGTTATACTACGTTTTTCTTCCCCAGAGAACTTTAATTAAGCAGTACATAATTATTACTCCCGTTTGCTCGCGTGCGAGTATGTGGGGTGGAGTTGGGTGGCTTGTGGCTCTCTTTTCACACACAGATCACACAAACTTCCTTGCTTGTGGCTCTATTCACACATAGATCACACATACTTCCTTGCTTGTGGCTCTCTTTTCACACATAGATCACACATACTTCCTTGCTTGTGGCTCTCTTTTCACACATAGATCACACATACTTCCTTGCTTGTGGCTCTCTTTTCACACATAGATCACACATACTTCCTTGCTTGTGGCTCTATTCACACATAGATCACACATACTTCCTTGCTTGTGGCTCTCTTTTCACAATGAAATCACGTATAACTCCTTGCTTGCTGTTATTTTCGTACAAAGAGCAAATACATCTTCTTGTTTGTGGCTATTTGCATACAAAGATCAATCATACCTCCTTGCTTGTGGCCAATTTTTCACAATGAGATCACACATACCTTCTTGCTTGTTGCTATTTTCATACAAAGATCAATCATACCTCCTTGCTTGTGGCCAATTTTTCACAATGAGATCACGCATACCTTCTTGCTTGTTGCTATTTTCATACAAAGATCAATCATACCTCCTTGCTTGTAGCAATCTTGTCCAAGAAAGTGAACAGCTCCCCTGCCTCTGTGGCCAGAGCTCGGCAGACAGCTTTGTAGTGATGCTGGGCATCTTGTTTGCTGCATAAGTGCTGGCTACACATCTGTAACATAAATGCAGCAAAGGTAACACATTTCTCTACATTCGTCTTTATAAGCATTTGATCGTTAGTCTTGCAGTGAGTTCTTCTTGGGGGTTGTAATCAATGTGGGAAATCCGAAGTTAAAGAATGGTAAAGACAAAAAAAAATATGAAATAATAACATAACAGTAATATGTATGAGGTTCTACCTTACTCGCGCAATCTCTCAAACACCCACTCAAACATTCTGCTGACCTTAATAACGTCCAGGACTGTACACCGATGTTCAACGTCTGCATCCTTCTCAATGCCCTCATCGTCAGCATTTGGCGCCTCATGGTCACAGGACAAGGAGTTGTCGGAGTTGGTCAGTTTTGCTATAAGTAATTCCAGCTCATGGCTCAGCTGGCGTTCCTCTGACGCATCGATACCGTAGTCTAGAGCTTCGAATATAACAGTACCCAGTGCTTGAACTGCCTGCCAGGAGACACGAACAACATTAATAACGAGCAAATAACCCGCCAAAACAAGACGGGGTAAATAACTGTTGTGCTCGCGCGCACGCGTGTGTGTGTGTGTGTGCGCGCGCGCTGCATATGCTGGTGACGGCACAAATTCTTTGTGGTCATTTTACTTTTATCCATTACATCTGTGTAGTCAAATTCATGATTTATGGTCAATGTAACATGCACAGCCGTAGCGCAGTGGTTAGTGCACTGGCTTCCTAGTTCGGTGGTCCATGGTTCGATCCCCAGTTGAGGTGGGATTCTTTTAGACCGCAAACGGCTCCGGGGTCGACGGTTAAGGCGGCCGGCGTGATGCTCAATAGGCGTGTAACGGGATCCTAACATGCACAGTCTTGATGTATGGATAGTCATGGGCAATGACTACAATCCCCACAAGTCAGATCTAAACCTCAGAAATGAAGTATCTGGTTGAAGTAAGAAAAAAGACATGGTCAGCAACCAGACTGGTCAAAGCCTAAGAATCCATCCCCTGCAGACCCAA
This sequence comes from Oreohelix idahoensis, assembly GCA_024509875.1. Taxonomy (NCBI): domain Eukaryota; kingdom Metazoa; phylum Mollusca; class Gastropoda; order Stylommatophora; family Oreohelicidae; genus Oreohelix; species Oreohelix idahoensis. Next base: position 40,306 of record JAMPIV010019319.1, read on the forward strand.
GTAGAACAGTCTCAACTAAGATGGTTTGGCCATGTCTGCAGAATGGGAGAAGATCGGCTACCACGACAGGTATGGAAGGCTAAGAGCCAGGGATCCAGACATCCAGGACGACCCAGAGTGCGCTATGAGGACAACATTAGACAATCTCTGAAGGATCGAGGACTAGAATGGAACCAGGCATTTGATAGGATAGTATGGCGGTCTCTCTTCCAAACTTCTACACCTCACGGTAGAAGATGAAAGAGTAAGTAAGTAAGTAACATGCACAATGAAAGTTTTTTTTTACATGTTCTCGAACAGGTGGCAGGATTTTTCAACTGTTGTTTCAGACGCTTCAGAAAGGCAATTAGTAAACTGGAGATAATTTCGAAAGTTAAAAAAAATAAATAAATTCAACATCATAAATATGCTGTCCAAAGCACATCATGATTCAGCCGACGACCTAAATGTTCCCGATGTCTTCTGTTTCATAACATGATGCAAGACAAAATGAAAATATTTAATAAGAGAACACAGCGATTTGATCTGAAAATACGGATAGAACAGACGCAGATTACACAGAAATCCTGATGGCACTATGAGAAGCATCTCCATGTATGGTGCAGGCTGGTGGACTTAAACACATATCTTAGCAGCTGCATAGGCAAAGTTAGAGTAAATGATATTGATATCAAAAGAAGAATACAAAAGGCTAGCGAAGTTTTTATGGCATTGAAAAACATATGAAATCCTGCCCAACACTAATATCATAATCTTAAACTCAACTGTCAAAGCAATCTTACTGTATGACCCTGAAACATGAAGCACAATGAACATGACAACCAGAAAGTTACATACGTTCATAAATGGGTGTTCCTGCAAGATAGGGAGATTAAAAAAAAAAGATATGACAAGATCGCCAGGAAAGAACCAGACAAATACAACTGGAATATGAGGTGAAGTAAAGACTGTAGTTGGACTGCACACTCACTAAGTAAACCAATTAGACTTACATCAATTTAAATTAATCTAGTGTCGAGAGGAGACAGACCTAGAGAACTACACAATACAGTTAAACAGTATATAACAAGAAAAAAAATATACGAGGGAAGGTCAAAAAGTAATGCCTCCTATTTTTTATGTATGTAAATACTGCATCAGTGTGCAATTTGTAAATTTAGCAGGATTCCTCAAACACTTTTCTGCATTGTATAGCATTACCAACCTGTTTCAGTAACAGGTGGTACCACTGTAACAGTTTAAAAATGGCTGCCAAAGACGTTCGGTTAAAACAACGTTATGTCATAGAATGTTGACAGACAGACATAAAGAAACAAGGAAAACCATAGTCATCAACCTCCTGCACCGTTACGAAACTGAAGGAGAAGAGTTTTTATCGAATATTGTGACAGGTGATGAGACTTGGGTTCATTTTTTTTAACCAGAATCTAAGAGGCAGTCAATGGAATGGCATCACACAACATCGCCGACAAGAAAGAAGTTCAAAAGTTCACCATCTGTAGGGAAAGTTATGGCCTCCGGGTTTTGGGATGAGAAGGGTGTGATTCTTCTCGACTTCTTGGAACAGGGAAACACGGTAAATGCAGACCGTTACATTGAAACTTTGAAGAAGCTTAGAGGTCGTCTTCGGCGACTTTACCCATTAAAAGATCAGAGAACTGCACTACTGTTGCACGATAATGCCACGCCACACACCGCTAAACGCACCATAGATGCGATTGCAGAATTTGGCTGGACATTATTACCACATCCCCCTAACAGTCCCGATCTTGCACCTTCTGACTTCCATCTGTTTGGACTACTGAAAGAAGATCTTCGCGGAAATCACTTTGAGGACACCGAGACCCTTAAACGCGCCGTACGACAGTGGTTTAGGAAAAAGGACACACATTTTTACCGTGCGGGAATACATGCCCTTGTGAGAAGATGGGAAAAAAACTGTAACAAATAACGGAGACTACATTGAGAAATAAATTTTTGAAGTTCAGACTTGGGGCTACATTTCAATGTGAATTTTATCTGTTTTCTTGCCTATTGAATGAAATTAAAAATTACGAGGCATTACTTTTTGACCGTCCCTCGTATATATAAGGATTGGAGAGGGTATGGTGGGAATTTGAGGGTCTGGTGGGAATTTGAGGGTCTGGTGGGAATTTGAGGGTCTGGTGAGGTTCTCGTAATGGATATTGATGATAACAGATGAATAGTGAACTGGGTGTTGTCCCAAGCTACCTGGGCATTCCAACCGTCCTACCTCTTATTAACAACATGACAGGTATAACAGACCACCATTTTGGGACAAGGGAAAACACGCACATCACATAATTTGACTCTGTCTACACTAACTGGAAAGGTGAAATGATACCTAGATCAGGTAGCGGCAATCACAATTGTTATCTCGAATAAGCGACACTATATACCCTAATTATAACCCATCAGATGATGAACGGTACATTTTTTTCTTCATAAATTAACAACAAAACTATTCTTTAACGAATTTACAACAATTATATAAATAATGATATATTTTCTCATATATATATATATATATATATATATATATATATATATATATATATATATATATATAGATATATAGATATATATATATATATATATATATATACTTCGGAGTGGCCAACCACGAGTTACTACCCCTGCGCAAGATCGTTATATTGTGCTGAGTCACCTAAGGAATCGTTCTCTTCCGGCAAGTCAAACAGCAAGAGCAATAGTGGGTAGACGTGGGCAAGTCTCTCGAATGACAGTCATACGACAACTCAGAGATACAGGCCTTACTGCAAGACGACCTTATGTTGGGCCAAACTTGACTCACAGACATCGTCAGCAGCACCTGCAATGGGCAGAGCAACATGTCAGATGGACTAGAATGCAGTGGAATGCTGTCCTATTCACAGACGAGAGCAGATTCAACATATCCTTTGTTGAGGGACGTATGCGGATTTGGCGACGGTGTGGAGAGCGCTTTGCAGATTGCTGTGTTCGTCAGCACAACTGATTTGGAGGTGGCAGTATTCACATTTGGGGAGGATTCAGTTTTCACCATCGCTTGCCTCTTCACGTCTTCCGTGGAAATGTTAATGCAGTGACATATCGAGATGAGGTTCTGGATGCATTGGTTGCTCCTGCGTTCAAAAATTATCCAGACTTGCAGCTTCTCCAGCAGGATAACGCACGTGCGCACACCGCATGCATTACACAGCAATATCTACAGCAGCAGAACATTGTGACGATTGATTGGCCTGCCCTATCACCAGACATGTCCCCTACAGAACATCTGTGGGACGAGCTTGGACGCAGAGTCTACAGGCAAGGTTCTCCAGCTAACCTGCAACAGCTTGAAGCTGCTCTTACACGTGAATGGGACTTGATTCCCCGGAATTTCCTTCAGAGACTTGTGCGTTCCATGCGGAGCCACTGCCAAGCTTGTTTGCAAGCACACGGTGGACATACCAGATACTGAGGATAGTGTGAATGAATTTATTTATTGGTTGCATTTTTGGTTTTCTCCCTTGCCTGCACAGAATGCAATGAATTTCATAACAATCAAATGTACAAATTAATGACCATCATGGAAAAATAGGAAAATAAATAAAGATTCCAAATATGTAAACTTGTAAACACTTATATTTACATTTCACACTCTGTTCTTGGGTTATACAGGTGGTGCGTATTTTATGTGCTTCAGTATATATATATATATATATATATATATATATATATATATATATATATATATATATATATATACATATATATATATATATATATATATATATATATATATATATATATATATATATATATATATATATATATATATATATATATATATATGTTTACTGACTATATATATATATATATATATATATATATATATATATATATATATATATATATATATATATATATATATATATATATATATATATATATATATATATATATATATATATATATATATATATATATATATATATATATATATATATATATATAGTCAGTAAACATATAATATATATATATATATATATATATATATATATATATATATATATATATATATATATATATATATATATATATATATATATATATATATATATATATATATATATATATATATATATATGTTTACTGACTATATATATATATATATATATATATATATATATATATATATATATATATATATATATATATATATATATATATATATATATATATATATATATATATATATATATATATATATATATATATATATATATATATATATATATATATATGTTTACTGACTGTTAAAACATGACTTGTGGTAATAACTTTCGATCCCATTTTGGTGAATGGGCTAAACCAAAAACAACACTGCCTCGGGAAACAAAGAGTTAAGAAATATATAGGCCTAACCCTTTTTTTATAAAGTATCCCGTTCAACCCGTGATGGGTTCTAATTAGGACATATGTTGTAATAAATTGAAGAAAATAAAATCAGATTCCCAATACCCAAATATAGAACCTTATTTCCCCCCTGCACTCAGTCCAAATAGAGTAAATCAAAACCAAATTTGTGTAAATGTATTTTTGTGTGACCTCCCATGACATCATCTACAAATGGTCCCCTTGATAGCCTATATTTAGCTAGGACTATATTTCTAACATGAGAAGTTCGGTAATCTGCATTCATTTAATAACAGTAAACAAGCGGTAAATAGGTTAGATTTGCTCTCACAAAGCAACAAGATCTGGCCTACAGCAGCTAGATGAGTAATAATGCGCGTGCATGAATGTGTTTTTAGGGCGCGAGTACATGCACACCAACAGTGTGTTTCAGAAATAGCGGTAACAAACTGCGGTACATACTGGGCTAAATGCAAGCTTCACTGATGCACTAGAACTCAGAAAGGGAGTTTCGGCAACATTTTTCCGGCTGCTTAAATAACACACAGAAACATTATGACAATGAGTTTACACATAATAATATGTAAAAGCACTTTCATAAATGGGTGCTTGCGTAGAATAGCTGGATTGAAATGGTACGACAAGGTCATTCCACTAATGAGGAACTTTACGACAAGAACAAGTGCTTGAGGAACAAGAGATAAGAAGAGAATGCTGGAGATATATAGGACACACAATAAGAAAACATGCTGATAGCATTACTAGGCAGTCCTTGTTCAAGAATGCACAAGGTAAAAGAAGCAGAGATAGATCGAAAAATGCATGGAGAAGAGATCTGGTGATGGAAATGAAAATGATGAGGAAGACATATAAAGACCTTGGGCTGATGGCACCACGTGACAAGAAGATTTATGCATATGGATGTCTGTGATAAAGTGTTCCTAGTCTTTATCGCCCTGTATCTTCTTCATCATCGTTCTTATTTTATTTCTCTTCGGTTTGTGCTCTTTCATCATTTTTAAAGTAATCTTTTTTAATCATGGATTTTACCTAAGTGTAACCATTAAATCCCACCTTTGATATTTCCCAAACCCAACGTTATCTTTCGGAACACACCTGGCCTCGTTAGACAAGTTATTATTGACGTCCTCATGGTGACTAAATAGAATTCGTTTGAGGGCTTAATCCCCCTTTTGAACACACTGTGTCAAAATATCTGGGCACAATAGCATGCCCGCCAGAGCGATTGAAAATAAGGAATTGCAAGACGAACTCGAGGGTATTTACCTGATGGTAAAATTTGAGAGCGGCATAGAAACTTAGATGTTGTCTACGTGGTGGGACAATGAAAGAGACAATAATGGAAGCTATCTACGTGCCAGGCTAAAATGTAACAAAAGACTGTGGCGATATGTCGCAACAGAAGACTTGGTGACAAGGGGAAGATAATGTATGTATCGGGCGGCCAATCCCAATCTATGGTTTGTCTCATCACCGGAATCCAGCAAGCAGGAAAATAGCTGATTACGAAAGTTCATCCACTTTTAGCAATTGACGGGCACTGAAATTGCACGCGCGCATGCAGAAGTCGCAGGGCAAGATGGGCGATAATTAGTGGTGGAAAGGGTGGAGTCATAGGACACATTTGCAAAATTATCACACATTGGCAAAAATAGAAATATAATAACATGTTCGCCAGAAGTCAGTACGGTTTTTACCAACACCGCGGAGCATAAGTGGAAGATTCTCCTAAGCTAAGCTTGTTTGTAGCCTATTCCATAATTTTATTTCTGTGTGGATCTATAATTCATACCTGTGGATTTTAATTGTATATAGTGTTCTAAAGGAATTTGTGAAGGGAAAAGAAGTCCTGCTGAAACATTACATGTTTGGCGTCTAATCGGAAAGAAGCTAGCAAAACGTACGTCCGGATGGCATAATAAAAAGACATCATACACTTTCTACGTTACAAGGAAGATCTCCACTACAATGTTTGTAAACATTGGTAGCCAGTATTTTATTTACCTGTTTATCTAGTGCTCACAAGGTGATTTGCACATATATATATATATCAGTTCTACTCACTCAAAAGCGTATTTCCTGAATCAAAAATACATACAAGTTGATGAATCTATATATGAGCACATATTCACAAGTCAATTCGCCAAGATATCAAGAACAAGTGCTCACACGTTTACTATATATATATATATATATATATATATATATATATATATATATATATATATATATATATATATATATATATATATATATATATATATATATATATGTATATGTATATGTATATATATATATATACATATACATATACATATATACATATACATATATATATATATATATATATATATATATATATATATATATATATATATATATATATATATATATATATGTATATATAAATCCTTTAAATATCTGGGGTCCGCTATATGTAGTGATGGAAGATCAAGTAAAGAAATCAAGACAAGACTTGAGATGGCCTCAGCTGTCATGACAAGGTTGAATGTGATCTGGAAAAGTAACATCAGTTTTCCTGTGAAGATCAAATTATACAAATCACTTGTATTATCTATTCTCTTGTATGGGTGTGAGGGCTGGACACTCACTGCAGATACGGAGCGAAGGATTCAAGCTTTCGAGTATAAATGTTATAGAAGAATTTTGCGCATTTGCTATAAAGAGCACAAAACAAATGTCTATATTAGAGAGAAAATAAACACCTATGCAAGCCACCAAGAACCACTTTTGTCAGTAGTGAAATGTCGAAAGCTTGCCTGGTTTGGGCATGTAACTCGTCATGACTCCCTTTCGAAAACGATCTTCCAGGGAACAGTCGAAGGTAAACGGAGAAGAGGAAGGCAAAGAAAATCATGGGCTGATAACATCAAAGAATGTGCAGGGCACGGTTTTTTCACACTTGTACGCATTGCAAAGGATAGAGAGCAGTGGAGGACCCTGTCTGCTGATGCTTCCACCATGGCACCCCTACGACCCATGACGGGTTACGGGTTGAGATGAGATGACATATATATATATATATATATATATATATATATATATATTTATTTATATATTTATATATTTATATATATATAAATATATATATATATATATATATATATATATATATATATATATATATATTTATTTATATATTTATATATTTATATATTTATTTATTTATCCGGTTCAAGTAACTCGTAAGATGATAGATGAACCATGCTCAGTTGCTAATTGCTTCATTGAATTAATCTACTCTAATCGTGGATTCCATGACGTAATTCCATTTAAGCAAGCTACGAAACACACTTGCTACCAAAAAATCCTTTTGTGAAGTTTTCCAGTCTAGTCAGTGCCTTTTCAAGATCATACAGCACACATTTTCCTCAGACAAATTTCAACGGTTTGTCGACGCTAGAGAGATTCCTAAGCGTTGAAGGATAGTATATCTTCCAAGTTCTCATTACACATGCAACAGTTTTCATCAATAAACCCTCGTCTTGGAGATAACCCACACGGCATATCATACATTTACATTGAACAGTCCATGCACAACTGTGCATAATCAAAGAGTGGATGAAATTGGAAAGACTCATAGACAGAGTGGTCATCAGTGTAGTAACACTTAATATATCACATCATTATGTCGCTATTTACATAGGTTCGCTCTCATATTTAATTAACTATATTTTTTTACATTTCATCTGTGTGTGTGAATTGTCTTTCACCATTATCCATTTCTACTAACCCTATATGTGTATATATTTAACTATTAAACTGTATAGCCGCGTTGGTCATTACCTAGTTAATTCATGTATCACTCGTGCTGTCTGTGTTACATATTTACATATATGAAGAATCCTTCATTTAGGAGGTTGGGATCTTTTTCTTTATCGAGATCTGAGGGCAGAAGCTACGGTCGTGGGAAAATAGAGAATTTTCCACGATTTATTAGAATACGCTATCAAGTGGAGAGCATTCGCCTTCTCTTCTTCTTGTCCGTATCTCGAATATGTCTCTTTCTTTCTTAACGAGCCAATTTCTGGAAACGGTCTTGACAACATTCCATAATTCATCCCAATCATCCTGTAGCGGTGCGACCGTTGATGCCCCGCCCGTATACCATCATCTGCGACAATGTCGAAGGTCATGCTCCTTGGCAAGCTAAAAGGTAATGAAAAAATGAAAGGAACAGAAAACATGTTTTATTGAAGTGGAGAAGAAGTCAATGCAAGTAAAATTGTAATCGCCAACGTTGCAAACCTAAAATAAGAATACCGATAGCAATATAAAATATTGAAAATAAAAAATTAGAACAATTATTAATTATAAACAACGATGACAAGACTTAGTTGCGAGCTTTTTGTTAACCTTAATTGTGTATTAATTGTATAATTTGGCCTGCACTTGTATTTTGTAGAAAAAGTCGTGGATCTTCTGCAATATATTGACCATGTGAATAGTGTTGCTGGGCACGCAGCTAAGAACAGGTAGTGGCTCCATAAGAAGTAAAAACATTTATAACACATTTGTTTTTTCTCTAACCAGCGGCACTCGAGCTTTCCAGCTCTTTTGGCCCAATGACATGTCATTGCGAGGCTAAGGGGTCAGTGGACTTTCCTTCCAACCCGGTCAGGAGCTTCGCTCCTTCCCATCCACACGGGATTTATGTGCAGGAGCCGTTCAGATTATTCAGTCAAATCTCCGGTCGTAAACATTCCTTCAAACGCTGACGCCCGCGTTTGAACCATGAAAACCTGGTCGCCAGTACAACGCCGTAGCCATTACACCAGCGCGGCTCCCATTTATATCACATAAGGAAGGGAAACCCGAGGCCTGCAAACAGTAAATAAATATTAGACGAACATAAAGTTATGTTTTCAGGCACTCGTAAGAAATAAAGAAGTAGAAAACTAGACAACAGAAAAACAACAGACGTGAGTGGCTTACCCAGGACTCGAACCCAGGACCTTCCGTGCGACAACCCCGCCTAGCCGGTGAAAAGAGAGATGATGACGGTGATGAAACAAACAATAAAAGTTACATGACCATGATGTTTTTTTTTTAATTATCACAAACTCGGTGTGGTTTCTGGGGGGTCTAATTCGATAAGAAGAACATATTTCCTCATACATGTTAAGCGACACTGTGCTGACGATGGCAAGCTTATCATGTAAAGCAAATTGCTACAGACACTACCTCTGCAAAAGAACATGCACTTCTTTGTCGCAGCTTCCAGCATGGGGGGTCAATGCACTGTTGGCCAATGCCACAAATGCAGAAGGCATTGCTGTACTATTAAGTATGATTTTTCCCACGTGTCTACTTGTGCTGCTTTATTTTCTCAGTTTTTCTATATTTCGCATCTGTAATTCCTGTGTGACCTGTGGCTAGCGACAGGTAATACTGATATGCCCCGTGTTTCTCGCAGGGTGATTAAAAAGTCTCTTCTTATTTTTAAATGTTTACATCGTCTCTTTTATCCATTGGATATAAATGAAACAAATGTCAGAAACCGGAGCAAGAGCTACTATTTGAAAAATACATTTATTTTAGTTATTTTTATAATTTCCAGAAACAAAAAACAAAAACAAAATTCTAATATGACCAATAAACTGGCGTTACAAGAGACACTGCCTTCACTGTTGCCTATATCTTGAAGTGCTACGACGGTTGGAGTCCCCTGACAACCCCCAGTGCTATGCCAGTGGGAGTTTTACTCCTGGTAGGTTCTACCAAGCTGGACAGGTCTGCGCGGGTAAGGGTCAGACTCAAGCTGGCACCCTGGTCCTCCAGGTTGTGGGTTTTAGAACAGGGCCGACACCCCTGTCTATGTAAAAAACAATCACGTTTCAAAAACAGCAACAGATAAAAAAAAGCGTTGATGCGGGACAAACATCCGGAGTCTGAGGCTCGTATGACTGACAGTGGTCAAAGCCGACAGGAAGCTACTGGCATGCAAATGGATTCTGGAACGTCAGAACTAGAGAAAGGAAAATTGAGGCAGATCACAACAGAAATGAGGAACTACAGATTACATATCCTGGGAATAAGTGAGAGCATACTGACCGGGACAGAGAGAATAAAAACAGCAACAGGAGAAAAAGTACTGTACTCTGGAAGAGAGGATGAACAGCACAATGAAGGCGTAGCCATTATCCTAAAGAAAGGAATATAAAGATCATTATTGGAATGGAAATTCATCAATAAAAGACTGATAAGAACAAGATTGAAAGGGAGATTCACCAACACAACAATAATACAATGAAATGCACCAACAAATTACAGCGATGAAGAGGTCAAGGACGAATTCTATCAACAGCTACAAAAGAAAATGGAAACTGCACCTAGATATGATCGTATCATAGTAATGAGAGACCTCAATGCGAAAGCTAGAACACACAATACATATAATGAAAGACTAATGGGGAAATGCAGCGCGGAACATCAAACGAGAATGAAGATAAACTAATAAGTTTGGGAGCCGCGCTGGTGTAATGGCTACAACGTTGTACTGGCGACCAGGTTTTCATGGTTCAAACCCGGGCGTCAGCGTTTGAAGGAATGTTTACGACTGGAAATTTGACTGAATAACCTGAACGGCTCCTGCAATTAAATCCCGTGTGGATGGGAAGGAGCGAAGCTCCTGACCGGGTTGGAAGGAAAGTCCACTGACCCCTCAGCCTCGCAATGACATGTCATTGGGCCAAAAGAGCTGGAAAGCTCGAGTGCCGCTGGTTAGGTAAAAAAAAAAAAAAAAAAAAAAAAAACTAATAAGTTTCTGCAGCATTATCAACTTGGTCATTGGAGGAACGCTTTTTCCACACAAAGAAATTCACAAATTAACATGGGAATCACCAAACTGCCGGGACTGAAACTTGATAGACCACATTATAATCAATGGTAGATGGAGGCATTCATTACAATCTGTGAAAGTAAGAAGAAGTGCAGATGTGGGAAACGATCATCACTTAATAGTAGCAAGACTGAAGATGAAACTCAGAACTGCTGGACCAATTGTAACTAAACAGAACAGGTATGACATCATCAAACTGAAGGACCACCTTAACAGAAAAGCTCTTTTTGTTGATATAAAAAGACGATATCAAATTGCCAATAGCCAGGGAAAGACAGCGACAGATTATGTTGACCAGAAATTCAACACAATTTCAACAATAAATAAGGAAAGCAGCAAATCCCACACCCTGCAGACCCAAGTAGAACAGTCCCAGCTAAGATGGTTTGGCCATGTCTGCAGAATGGGAGAAGATCGGCTACCACGACAAGCATGGGAAACTAAGAGCAAGGGATCCAGACCTCCAGGACGACCCAGAGTTCGCTGGGAGAACAACATCAGACAATCTTTGAAGGACCGAGGACTAGAATGGAACCAGGCCAGGAGGAAGACAGCCGATAGGATAGTCTGGCGCTCTCTCTTCCAAACCTCTACAAGTAACGGTAGAAGGGGAAAGACTAAGGAAGTAAGTAAGTCACCCAGGTTAAAGGAAATATATATCGAACAGTACATTCAGCTGGACAAGTGTGGTGAAGTACAGTGATGCAGCGATAAAATCATAAATTATATGTAATAAAGTCATAATTAGTAAAAGTCGTAACGCGTCTTCTTCCCGGCGCCAGAAAACGCATTGATTTAAGCAGGACAGAACATAGGGAGAAATCTTATCGCCGCGTTGGTAGTATTAGCATTTATAACGCGCCCGTCAAGGGTTAACGATAAAAATTTGAAAATTCTACTAGCGTAGGGTTCCAGGAAAGATAGAAAGAATAAAACACACGAACGCATAAGATTGAGAGAGCGGACACCTGCTGCCGGCTTGTCAAGTGTTAGAGGTTTGAATTAGCTACTCGGGCCAACAGTGCGAGACGAGGCCGTTAGCTTGTGTCGAAAACGAAGTCGTAAGTTTGAAAATTTAAAAATACCCCGCTAGTCCAATACATTTCTAACCACAGACACTGTGGAAAAAAATATATATGTATACACACACGCATAATTACTTCCTATCGGGAAAAAGGAAGATCTGAGGCGATTTTTATAACATTCAAGTAGTGGAAACTTAGAAAAACAACGAACACCAAAATGGAAAATATATTGAATTCTTTATTACTAGGTTTATGATCATAAAAGTTGGCTAGTCTAAGAGCTGGTCTTGTCCTGATAAATAATATGCTTTCGAATCAAAAATCCGACAGATAGAAATAAAGTTATGGACAAAAGACTGTATTTGTTCGTACAGACAGACCAACACATGCTCGTTTGGACTTGCACTAACGGTGACTTTTTTTGACGCGTCCTTGAAAAAGGCAGGAAAAGGTTACAAGTAGTCTGTTGTATGAAGGGGGAGACAAGGAGGGGAAAAAGAGAAAAATTATGGGATGGCTTAACACAAAATATATTTAGCAGTAGAAATCTAAGAAGAAGAGAGGAAAAAAAACTTGGTAGTGTCCAAAAATCAAGTCTGTTTTTGCTTTTAATTTCAAATTTCAAAATTGTCGTTCGTTTATTGGCCAAAGCCTTTCATATTATTAAGAAAATTCAACGGCTTGACGCCATTTGTAGAAGATAGTCCCGAGAGCAGGACGTTGTGAATTTTGTGAAAAGTGATTAGCCTTAATAAAGCAAATATATATGAAAGTATAGGCATCACAGTCCAGCCAGCAGTACATCTGGAATCTGCTATTCAACGTACCTGTGTTTTTTTTTCATTGAATTCTGGTAAGACCGACATTATTCATATATATTTTGTTTAAAAATGTGAGTGAGAGATGCTGCCATCACGACTAAGTAATCAGGTCCCAAGCTGATTTATGCAGGGCTTGAAGGGGAATTAAGATGAAACACATTGCCAGTTTTGTAAATGCACATTTTTTGTGAAATAAAATGTTTTCTTAGGTGACCAGAGGGACACAGCTCACCTATCCCATTGTATGGTAGAAAAGAAAGATTAATAAGATTATTGCAGATGCAGTGTCGCCTTTGTAGGAGAGACATGTAAACAACACTGGTACACTGTGGAATGGATGTGCTGGATTGGTCCATTGGATATGACCCAGCTCTTTATTTCTTATGTATGCTCTTTTGTATATAAAACACAGTCTAAATAAGATATCACCCAGGAGACATTGTTTCATTATTACAGGGTCTTATCTGGCACTAGTCCGGTGCCAGAGTTCTATGTGAAAGCTGTTGAGGAGTTTTGGAGTCCAGTAGTGATAGGGGTCGCCAGTACATCAGCTATAAGAGCAGCATACCCCTGTATTCAAGAAATAAAGCAGCATTCCTGTATTCAAGAAAAAAAACAAGTGAAGAACAGTGTAGTGTATTTTAAAGAGACTGGAAGTGATTAAAGAATCCCAAACAGCCATCCAGTGTTAGAAACCAGTAATAGACAGATTTTAGTAACACCATTAGTATAATTTAACAGTATTTGTTTGGACACTTGTCCCTGTGGGTCTAAAATTTACATTTTGTATATATATCTTGAATTCTTTTCATTTTTAAAAGTCCTGACCAGAAGAATACTAGGTTCAGGACCAAATAAATCATACAGAAAATTATTAATTGTACAAATTTATCTGAGGTGTTATTTCCTTAATCATAGACCTTAATACTTGTTTGTGTAGAGGTGTATTATTGTTAAAGTACCATCACACCACACTTGCATATCCCTAGACATTAGACGTAGCTATCATTCATACTAGTCAAGAATAAGTCTGCTTGAGGCCATAAGGTGGTAGCAGAAAGGTATCCTGATAACTCACCCTAAATTTGTTAGAATCAGGGACCTTCACAGCTGGCCTCATTCAGTACATTAAGGAAAAATATCAACATCATTTCATAACATCAAAACCCATCACAATAAATTGGGGTCTCTTCTTCCGGGATTTGAACTTGTTAGTTGTTTAGTAATTTAAATATTGTAGCACTAGTGTCCCCAAAAGTTATTAAAGTATTTAAAAGGGAAAATACAAGCTGATGGACTGTTGAGAGCCAGTAATTAGTTAATTGATTGGTTAATTAATTAGTTAGTGTTAGCACTCTGTTAATTAAGAGCTTTGAAAATTATATTAGATCATTGTAAAGATTGATATTATGGCCGACCTAGCAAAGTTCTGATCTGCTGCTGTGCTGGCTGCAAAAGAGATGAATATGGATGGACCAGAGTTGGTCCAGTATGTAACCTCAGAGGTTGATAAATTTATTGCACGGGATAGAGAGGATAGGAAGTTAGAAGCAGAAAGAAAATTAGAGGCTGAGAAAGAAATTAAAAGGTTGCAGATTGAGGCTGACAAAGAGGCTAGGGCATTGGAGGCGGATAGGGAGGCTGAAATAAAGCGGCACCAATTTGAAGAAAAGAAGTTGGAGGCAGAGGAAAGAAGACAGGCTGCAGAGGAAAGAAAACAGGCTGCAGAAAGGGAAGCTGAAAAGGAGGAGAAGAGATTACAGAGGGAGCACGAGCTACGACTAAAAGAGTTCGAATTTCAAGGCCATGCTCCTGAAAATGGTGCCAGCCCTTCTACCTCCGATGCCACTGCTAGTAAGGGAGCCTCAACTTCAGTTATGGGGTTCCATTTAGACCATTTTGTTGAGAGGGACGATGACATTGAGTCATTTTTGTCTAGATTTGAGGTTTTAGCCACCACCTATGGGTTGGAGAAGGAAAGGTGGAGTTTAAAGTTATCTCAGGGGCTGAGGGGAACGTCTTATGAAGTGTTTGCCAAGATGAGCAAAGACGACCAAGACAATTATGACATGTTAAAGCAGGCTCTTTTGCTAAGGTATGAAAAGAACGGAGAATTTTACAGGAAAAAGTTTAGGAATGCCAAACTACTGTCGGGTGAGACCTATCACCAGTTCTCTGCATGGTTAGAGACGTATTTGGAGAAATGGACTGCTCTGGGGAAAACCCAAGATCTTAAAGAGATGATCCTTACTGAGCAATTGAGAGAGTCCATGGCTCCAGACTTGAGAAAGTTTCTCATGGAACAAGGTGCAGAGAGGCTGGGTGAGTTACTTAATGTCGCTGAGAGGTATCAGGCAGCCCAGGCAGAGGTAGCTGGCGCTAAAAAGAAACAGATTGACAATTTTAAGGCTCCACAAAACTCTACTAGATATGATAACAAAGATCAGGGGAACAAAGGTAAGCACAATTTTGATAGGCCACGCAATGATTTTAGAAACAAAAACCCACAATTCAATGATAGGAAATATGATGAAAGAAAACCTTTTCATCAAGGTAGATTATATTGCAATGGTGTAAGAGGGAAGGTCATGACATACAATTTTGTCATAAGAAAACTTCTGGATTTGCTGCTATGAAGATGGGGAACAAGGAAGGAAAGGACAAACCTACTGGACAGCAGGAACCTTATCACCCCCCAGTGTGTGAGGATGTAGTCTGCAATGGGGTCACCATCAGGTGTCTCTATGATACAGGCTTAGATTTTGATTCTGTTGTGAGTGCGCACTTGGTGAACCCAGATCAGTATACCACAGAAACAGTGGAGATACAAGGGGCGACCACGGACATACCACTTATGAAACTTCCCATTGCCAGGATAACGGTGAAAACTCGCTATGTGGAAGGAGTAATCAGAGCAGCAGTGATAAACGCACCCATTTACCCTCTGATATTGGGGTGTCGTTATGTCTTCTTGGGGAATCCCAAGAGACCTGTGGTCTTGGCAGCCGTCCAGACACAATCACAATCCAGAAAGGAAGAAGATGAACCTATAAATACCCATCCAGAAGAGATGAGGAAGGCACAGGCTGAGGACAAGACACTCAAGCCTTGTTACAAAAAATTACCTAAATGCCACACACCTCCAAGCAAAGGGGACTATTACATGAAGAACAAATTATTATATAGGAAGACCGGAACTGGAACAAATGGTCACGGCCAGCTGGTTCTTCCTACTTCATATAGGGAGAGAGTGTTGGAATTAGGACATGCGATTCCCTTCAGTGGTCAAATGGGGATCAGCGCAACAGGACAACGTATAGCTTGTCATTATTTCTGGCCGGGAATAACGGAGGATATAAAGAGATATGTAAAATCCTGCCCAGAATGTCAAAGGGTAGCTCCAAAGCACTGGACTGCTCCAGCAACTCGGGGAAATGCTCATTGTGGGAACACCTTTTGAGAGAGTTGCAGTGGATATTGTGGGACCTCTCACTCGGACCAAGAGGAGGAACAGTTACATCCTTACTCTGGTGGACACGTGTTCTATGTGGGGAGAGGCGGTAGCCCTGTCGTCAATCGATTCCAAGCATGCTGCAGAGGCATTACTTACAATATTCACAAGGTTAGGATTCCCGCACCAAATCTTGACTGATAACGGCTCACAGTTCAAGCGGAAACTAAAAGAAGAAGTTTTCAGGATCTGTAGTGAAATTGACAGAGATACAACGGTAAAATCCCTCCAAAGATAACATTTAAGGATAAAAACATAATGCGTAGGCTGCTGATGTACATGATCGCCTAGACCGCGGGTCATCAGCCTCCATAATAATTGACTTGCTAGACAGGAGGGGAACGGCGGATCAAAAAGAAAAAAAATATGACTGGAAAGGCTAAGGAGACGCAATTGGGGGGGGGGAAACGGAGAAAAGTCACGTTTCTCAAGTTGACATAAAAAGTAAGCAACTCCACAGAAGGGACCCTAGATATGTTACGCCACAGTCATTTATTGGACGCTTTTGCGATACCAAGCTTTTGATTTGAATGGAGCGGTAAAACGCAGATGTTAGGAATATTACAAAAATTAAAAAGTAATTTTTTCTTAATATTAATGTTAGGAATATAAAAATTAGCTGGCCGGATGGCCTATTCTGAGCAGTGAACTAAGATGGTCTTAATTTTACAAACGGATAGATAATATTGAAGATAATGACAAAAGACAGTGTAGTTCACATCATCGACAGACTGTGTTGAATAAAAAAAGTGTCGCAATTTGCACACAAAAACACGACCTTGGACGCAGGTGTTCAAATTTACTTAGTATGGAGGAAAGGGGATATTGTGGTGGCTGTGTCTAAAAATAACTTTTAACGACAAAATTTTGGAGGGGAGAGAAAGGTTGGTTCAAAAATCAAGCACATTTTTTTTAGAAACACAAGTAGAGACGGACAGACTAACAGATAAACATCCATACTTGACTGAAGCATGACTGAAATGACTTTATGGTAGGAAATTTGAAATTTAAAATAAACCGAGGCAGTGATTGGCCACAGACAATCATATCATTAGCGCTCAGACGCGAAAGTGGGGCCATTCTTCAATAGTTGTTCAGTGATAGACACAGATTTTAAAGTGTGGTGATTCCATATGAAAGCAAGTGAAAGAAATTTAGGGACGCCATACTATAGCCAGCAGCTCAGCTGAGTTTTGCTAGCAATTCTGTGTTATTTATTCATAATCTGGTAAGATTGAAATTATTTCCTTATATATTTTGAATATTGTTTCATGTTTGAGTGATTTGATACTGCCATATCGAAATCTAGCCTTACAAACACGTAGGGATTTGCTCTAGACCCCCCGCCCTAGTCAGGGTCTAGGGACCAACAATGTACATAAACTCCAGCAAGGATTATGCAAGACAGATCAAGTGTTGAGAATAATGATACATATTACCTATCCTCTTTTAGGGCCGAAAACTAATAAACATTTTTCAGGATCTATGGTCTGGGAGGATCTATCTGATGTAAAACCACCATGGTAAATGTGCTGTTTGGTCAGAGAGATCTGACCTGTCTGTATGATGTGGTTGTTGTGTCACTGTTGTGTCCAGACGTGGGTAGAGAATAGATTTTGACACATGGCCCATACTTTGATTGCAGAGCTGCGAGTTTCTGTCGTCAACAAAGCAGGGTCTATTCAGTTGGTGACTTTACTCGAGTGTATCTGTGCAGTATTTGTGACAGAGACCACCATTATTGCCCGCCAGCACGGAGAGGTGGGACCACCTGATTTCAGCACCAGAGCGACAACTACCAGATGAGTGAGCCTCTGGTCTGCTGGACTTTCACCAACGCCCTTTAGTTACTAAGAACCCCATAAAGATTCCCACCATTTTCTGGACACTGTGTAGTCAATATAGACAGGTGTGATGAGGCCACCCCAACAGCACAAACAGTACTATCCTCCCAAGTAGATGAATACTAGAACATTTTAATAAAACTAACTAGTATAGTACATATATATGTACACTATTGCATTTATGATATAATATTCTATGCATTTCTTTTCATAATCTCTAAATCCTTTTAAGTTCTGGTCAACCTAAAAAATTGACCCAGAACAAAATAAATGTAATATACTTATATCAAAAAATTTTACACACGTGAGTTAGTTCAGTGTATTTTAACATTTATTAATATTATTAGTCTTGTTAATATCTGTGGGTATATTTATAATCCATTACACCACACTACATATCATAACCCTAGACACTTTACGTAGCCACATTCATTTAAAAAAATTAAGTGTGAGGTCGTAGTGGTAGCAAGAAAGGCCTTCTGACAATTCACCACTACATTTTATCTCAGGAGCCTTCACAGCTGGCCTCATACAATTTACATTTAGTAATAACACCATCATACAATACCACCAAATACCACTACAATATTGGGGTCTTGTCCAGGGATAATTAGCCCAACAGTAATATTAGGATCTCCTGGTGGGAGAAATAAGAGTAGGGAAATAAATTGTAAAATTCCCTTTAACATTAAAAGTGTCCCTGTAGATAAAAGTTGGTGAATCTTCACAGCCAGTAATAATTAATTAGTTAACTGGTTAGTTAGAATTAGTTAGACTATAGTCATAAGAAGTACTTAGTGTATTTACTGGTTAGAGATTTAGCTTGTATATTATTATATTGTCTAAAAAGTATGGCGGAGCTGGCAAAATTTAGATCAGCTGCTGTGCTCACCGCGAAGGAGATGGGAATGGATGGTCAAATTTTAATTCAATACGTAACGGCTGAATGTGATAAATATATTGAACGGGAAGAAAGGAGATTAGAAAAAGAGGCTGAAAGAAAATTGGAGTCTGACAGGTTGGTTGAAGAGAAGAGGTTAGAGGCTGATAGAGACATTAAGAGGCTGCAGATTGAGGCAGAAGAAAAACGACAGCAAAGGGAGGCAGAAGATAAAAAGGCCGAAAGGGAGGCAGAAGATAAAAAGGCCGAAAGGGAGGCAGAAGATAGAAGGTTGCAGAGGGAGCACGAATTACGACTAAGGGAGCTGGAATTACAAGGCCCGGCTCCTGAAAATGGTGCCAGCCCTTTTGCCTCAGATGCTACGCCTAGTCTGGGAGCCTCAAACTCAGCTATGGGGTTTCATTTAGACCATTTTGTTGAAAAAGACGATGACATAGAGGGGTACCTAGGACGTTTTGAGTTATTAGCTACTACATATGGGTTAGAGAGAGAGAGGTGGAGTTTAAAGCTATCACAGGGATTGAGGGGTACTTCTTATGAAGTATTTGCTAAAATGAACAGGGAAGACCAAGACAATTATGACATGTTAAAGCAGGCTTTGTTATTAAGGTACGAGAAGAATGGTGAATTTTATCGTAAGAAATTTAGAAATGCTAAACTGTTGTCTGGGGAGACATACCACCAATTCTCTGCTAGACTAGAAACCTATTTGGAGAAATGGACGGCTCTGGGGAAGACCCAAGATCTTAAAGAAATGATCATGATTGAGCAATTGAGAGAGTCCATGGCTCCAGACATGAGAAAATTTCTCATGGAACAAGGTGCAGAGAAGTTGGGGGAAATTTTAAATGTTGCTGAGAGGTATCAGGCAGCCCAGGCAGAGGTAAGTGGTGCTAAGAAGAAGCACATAGACAATTTTAAAGCTCCACAGCAATTTAACAAATTTGATAATAGAGAGCAGGGAAATAAAGGTAGGACAAACTTTGAGCGGCCAAGAAATGACTATCGCGAGAAAAACTCACAGTTCAATGACCAAAAGTTCAATGAAAGAAAACCGTTGAACCAAGGAAAAAGATGGTGTAAATGGTGCAAGAAGGATAACCATAACACCGAATTTTGTAGAAGGAAACCTTCAAACATTGCTGCAATGAAGTCGGGGACGCAAAGATTAAAGGTTAATCCTAAGGGACAACAGGAACCTTATCACCCCCCAGTTTGTGAGGATGTTATTTGTAATGGGGTCACCATAAGGTGCCTTTATGATACAGGTTTGGATTATGATTCAGTTGTGAAGTCTAGCCTAGTGGACCCAAGTCAGTATACCACAGAAACAGTGGAAATAAAAGGGGCGACTAAGGACATACCACTCATGACACTTCCCATCGCAAGGATAACGGTGAAAACTCGCTATGTGGAAGGAGAAATCAGAGCAGCAGTGATAGATGAACCAATCTACCCTCTGATATTGGGGTGTAGATACGTCTTCTTGGGGAATCCCGAGAAACCTGTGATAATGGCGACAGTGCAGACCAGGTCACAGAAGAAGGAGGAAGAAGGTGAACCTATAAATGCTCATCCAGAGGAGATGAGGAAGGCGCAGGCTGAGGATAGGACACTCAAGCCCTGTTTTAAAAAATTGCCCAAATGCCACACACCTCCGAGCAAGGGGGAATATTTCATGAAGAACAAACTCTTATACAGGAAGGCCGGAACTGGAACAAATGGTCACAACCAGCTGGTTCTTCCCATTTCATATAGAGATAAAGTGATGGAACTCGGGCATGCGATTCCCTTCAGTGGTCACATGGGGATCAGCGCCACAGGACAGCGTATAGCTTGTCATTACTTCTGGCCAGGGATAACGGAGGATATAAAAAGATATGTCAAATCCTGCCCAGAATGTCAAAGGGTAGCTCCAAAGCACTGGACTGCTCCTGCAACTCTAGGGGAAATGCCCATAGTGGGAACACCTTTTGAGAGGGTTGCAGTGGATATTGTAGGACCTCTCACTCGGACCAAGAGGAGGAACAGTTACATCCTTACTCTGGTGGACACTTGTTCTATGTGGGGAGAGGCGGTAGCCCTGCCATCAATTGATTCAAAACATGTAGCAGAGGCACTACTTACAATATTTACCCGATTAGGATTCCCGCATCAAATCTTGACGGATAATGGATCTCAGTTCAAGGGGAAACTAACGGAAGAAGTTTTTAAGCTATTTCAAGCCAGACACTTTCATTGTAGTCCGTACCATCCACAAGGGAACGGCCAGGTAGAGAGGTTCAACGGGACTCTCATTTCTATCCTGAGAAAGCTGGCACACGAAAAACCGGATCTGTGGGATCAATTCCTGCCCGCCGCATTGTTTGCGTACCGGGAGGTACCACATAGTTCAACCGGGATGGCTCCCGCAACTCTGCTATTTGGGAGGCCAATAAAAGGTCCTTTAGAAGCTTTATTAAGGACCTGGACAGATGAGAAGGCGGAAGAGACTGTTACCTCATCGTATCAATATGTGAACGAACTGACCACTCGTTTGAAAGCTGGATGGAAACTGGCAAATGATAATTTGAAACAAGCCAGGAAGAAACATGCAGCATATTTTAATAGGAAGGCAAAGGACAGGGAACTGGCAGTCGGAGAGAAGGTGCTGCTTCTACTACCCGGAAGCCAGAATAAATTACAAATTGGTTGGCAAGGTCCATATACGGTTCTAGAGAAGGTGTCTAGAACAAACTATAAAATTGACAAAAAGGGGAAGGAAAAAGTTTATCAAGTAAACCTGTTAAAGAAGTATCTGGACAGACCACTCCAGGAAAGCACCCCTTTATTGACCTTGGCTATTGCAACCCAGATGCAAAAGGAACCACTCACCTCACATGAATACCCATTACATCCTTGTGAAACAGCAGCACAGGTAAAAGTCAGT
The DNA here is from genome assembly GCA_024509875.1 of Oreohelix idahoensis. Lineage (NCBI taxonomy): Eukaryota > Metazoa > Mollusca > Gastropoda > Stylommatophora > Oreohelicidae > Oreohelix > Oreohelix idahoensis. Next base: position 62,642 of record JAMPIV010019319.1, read on the forward strand.
AAGCACCTGACTAAAAACCAGAGGGAGAGAGTTCAACAAGTTCTGGAGGAACATACAGATGTATTAACAGATAAACCAGGCCATACAAATTTGCTACAGTATGACATGAAACTGGTAGACTCAAACCCAATCTGTATGAGAGCCTATTCTATTCCGTTCGCGAAGGAGAAGGCATTGAAGGAAGAAATAGAGTATTTGTTGAAGGAGGGGATTATTTCGCACAGTGAATCATCTTTTAGTTCTAGTGTCGTTTTGTTGAGAAAACCGTCTGGGGAACACAGACTGTGCATAGATTACAGGAAACTGAATGCTGTCACAGAAGGACAAGTGGATCCATTACCAGACACAAAACAGTTATTTGCCAGACTGAACAAGGCAAAATACTTTTCAAAGGTGGATCTTAGTAAAGGCTATTACCAGATCCCAGTGAAGCCTGAAGTGAGACCTTATTTGGCTTTTAGCACTTCGGATGGACATTATGAATTCAATATGCTACCATTCGGACTGAAAAATGCTCCGAGTGTGTTTTCAAGGATGATGCGAAAATTGTTGGATCCCCTGAATAACCCATGTATCACAAATTTCATGGATGATATTCTCGTCGCCACAGAGACATTTGAAGAACACATTGAAGCTCTGGAGATGTTGTTTGATAGACTTCGGGAGGCGAACTTAACTGCTAGGCCAACAAAATGTTGTATTGGATGCAAAGAGTTGGAATTCTTGGGACACACGGTATATCAGGGTAATATGACCCCTGATCCTAAGAATTTGGAAAAACTGCAGAGAGCACCTAGGCCGCAAACAAAAAAGGACGTGCGATCATTCGTGTCGTTATGCGGATTTTATCAGAAATACATCAAAAATTTTAACGCTATTTGTGCTCCTCTGACTGATCTGACTCGCAAGGGACTTCCAGATAAAATTATTTGGACTGCACAATGTGAACTAGCATTTCAAGAGTTAAAGGAAAAACTCACTAGCAAGCCTATTCTCAAACTGCCTGATTTGACACAGGACTTTGTCTTAAGAACCGATGCAAGTAATGTAGGACTCGGAGGGGCTTTGTTGCAAAGATCATCTTCACCTGATGGGGAACTTAAACCAGTCGCTTATGCAAGCCGCAAATTGAATAAGGCGGAACAAGGATACTCCACAAGCGAAAAGGAATGTTTAGCATTAATCTGGGCAATAAAGAAGTTTCAAATCTATCTGTATGGTAGGACATTTGTGGTGGAGACGGACCATCAGCCTCTCGTGTTCTTGTCTCAGGCTAAGCATGAAAACGCAAGATTGCTGAGGTGGTCTTTATTGCTTCAACCTTATCAGTTTAGTATCCAATATATCCCAGGCAAATTGAATGTCGGTGCAGATTTCCTCAGTCGGCACCCCTGTGATCAAAATTAGAGTAGTGGCAGACGTGAGGAGTAATTTTACCTATGTGTATCGCGGTTTTGGAACTTGCCATAGGCATGTTTTCAAGTGGGGAGATGTGTAGTGAAATTGACAGAGATACAACGGTAAAATCCCTCCAAAGATAACATTTAAGGATAAAAACATAATGCGTAGGCTGCTGATGTACATGATCGCCTAGACCGCGGGTCATCAGCCTCCATAATAATTGACTTGCTAGACAGGAGGGGAACGGCGGATCAAAAAGAAAAAAAAATATGACTGGAAAGGCTAAGGAGACGCAATGGGGGGGGGAAACGGAGAAAAGTCACGTTTCTCAAGTTGACATAAAAAGTAAGCAACTCCACAGAAGGGACCCTAGATATGTTACGCCACAGTCATTTATTGGACGCTTTTGCGATACCAAGCTTTTGATTTGAATGGAGCGGTAAAACGCAGATGTTAGGAATATTACAAAAATTAAAAAGTACATTTTTTCTTAATATTAATGTTAGGAATATAAAAATTAGCTGGCCGGATGGCCTATTCTGAGCAGTGAACTAAGATGGTCTTAATTTTACAAACGGATAGATAATATTGAAGATAATGACAAAAGACAGTGTAGTTCACATCATCGACAGACTGTGTTGAATAAAAAAGTGTCGCAATTTGCACACAAAAACACGACCTTGGACGCAAGTGTTCAAATTTACTTAGTATGGAGGAAAGGGGATATTGTGGTGGCTGTGTCTAAAAATAACTTTTAACGACAAAATTTTGGAGGGGAGAGAAAGGTTGGTTCAAAAATCAAGCACATTTTTTTTAGAAACACAAGTAGAGACGGACAGACTAACAGATAAACATCCATACTTGACTGAAGCATGACTGAAATGACTTTATGGTAGGAAATTTGAAATTTAAAATAAACCGAGGCAGTGATTGGCCACAGACAATCATATCATTAGCGCTCAGACGCGAAAGTGGGGCCATTCTTCAATAGTTGTTCAGTGATATACACAGATTTTAAAGTGTGGTGATTCCATATGAAAGCAAGTGAAATAAATTTAGGGACGCCATACTATAGCCAGCAGCTCAGCTGAGTTTTGCTAGCAATTCTGTGTTATTTATTCATAATCTGGTAAGATTGAAATTATTTCCTTATATATTTTGAATATTGTTTCATGTTTGAGTGATTTGATACTGCCATATCGAAATCTAGCCTTACAAACACGTAGGGATTTGCTCTAGACCCCCCGCCCTAGTCAGGGTCTAGGGACCAACAATGTACATAAACTCCAGCAAGGATTATGCAAGACAGATCAAGTGTTGAGAATAATGATACATATTACCTATCCTCTTTTAGGGCCGAAAACTAATAAACATTTTTCAGGATCTATGGTCTGGGAGGATCTATCTGATGTAAAACCACCATGGTAAATGTGCTGTTTGGTCAGAGAGATCTGACCTGTCTGTATGATATGGTTGTTGTGTCACTGTTGTGTCCAGACGTGGGTAGAGAATAGATTTTGACACATGGCCCATACTTTGATTGCAGAGCTGCGAGTTTCTGTCGTCAACAAAGCAGGGTCTATTCAGTTGGTGACTTTACTCGAGTGTATCTGTGCAGTATTTGTGACAGAGACCACCATTATTGCCCGCCAGCACGGAGAGGTGGGACCACCTGATTTCAGCACCAGAGCGACAACTACCAGATGAGTGAGCCTCTGGTCTGCTGGACTTTCACCAACGCCCTTTAGTTACTAAGAACCCCATAAAGATTCCCACCATTTTCTGGACACTGTGTAGTCAATATAGACAGGTGTGATGAGGCCACCCCAACAGCACAAACAGTACTATCCTCCCAAGTAGATGAATACTAGAACATTTTAATAAAACTAACTAGTATAGTACATATATATGTACACTATTGCATTTATGATATAATATTCTATGCATTTCTTTTCATAATCTCTAAATCCTTTTAAGTTCTGGTCAACCTAAAAAATTGACCCAGAACTAAATAAATGTAATATACTTATATCAAAAAATTTTACACACGTGAGTTAGTTCAGTGTATTTTAACATTTATTAATATTATTAGTCTTGTTAATATCTGTGGGTATATTTATAATCCATTACACCACACTACATATCATAACCCTAGACACTTTACGTAGCCACATTCATTAAAAAAAATTAAGTGTGAGGTCGTAGTGGTAGCAAGAAAGGCCTTCTGACAATTCACCACTACATTTTATCTCAGGAGCCTTCACAGCTGGCCTCATACAATTTACATTTAGTAATAACACCATCATACAATACCACCAAATACCACTACAGGATCTTCCAAGCCAGGCACTTTCATTGTAGTCCGTATCACCCCCAAGGGAACGGCCAGGTAGAGAGGTTCAACGGGACTCTCATTTCTATCCTGAGAAAGCTGGCACATGAGAAACCTGATACGTGGGACCAATACCTGCCCGCTGCGTTGTTTGCGTATCGGGAAGTTCCACATAATTCAACCGGGATGGTACCCGCAACCCTGTTATTTGGGAGGCCAATAAAAGGTACTTTAGAAGCCTTGTTAAGGACCTGGACAGATGAGAAGGCAGAAGAGACTGTTACCTCATCATACCAATATGTAAACGAGCTGACCACTCGTCTTAAAACTGGCTGGAAACTTGCAAATGATAATCTCAGACACGCCAGGAAAAAACATGCTGCCTATTTTAATAAGAAAGCTAAGGATAGAGAATTATTTGTGGGAGAGAAGGTGCTTCTTCTACTGCCCGGCAGCCATAACAAACTACAAATTGGATGGCAAGGTCCATATATTGTTCTAGAGAAGGTGTCTAGGACAAATTATAAAATCGACAAGAAAGGGAAAGAGAAAGTATATCATGTGAACCTTCTAAAGAAGTATCTGGACAGGGAAATCCAGGAAGGAACACACTTAATGTCCTTGTCGATAGCAACAGGGATGAAGAATGAACCGCTCACATCCCATGAGTATCCCTTGAAAACACGTGAGACACAGGCACATGTAAAAGTCAGGAACAGGTTCAAAAGGTTCTGACTGATCATACGGACGTGTTAACAGACAAACCATGGCACACGAATCTGTTAGAATATGACATGAAACTAGTAGACCCAACACCGATCTGTATGAGAGCCTACACGATCCCGTTTGCCAAGGAGAAAGCTTTGAAAGAAGAGATTGAGTACCTATTGAAAGAAGGAATTATTTATCATAGCGAATCTCCATATAGTTCCAGTGTGGTTTTGCTGAGAAAACCCTCTGGAGAACATCGTCTGTGTATAGATTACAGGAAACTGAATGCTGTCACAGAGAATCAGGTGGATCCATTACCTGACACAAATCAATTATTTGCCAGGCTAAACAAGGCAAAATATTTTTCGAAGGTGGACCTGAGCAAAGGCTATTATCAGATTCCAGTGAAGCCTGAGGCCAGACCTTATTTGGCGTTTAGCACTTCGGAAGGACATTACGAATTCAACATGTTACCTTTTGGGTTGAAAAATGCTCCGAGTGTATTTTCTAGGATGATGCGAAAATTGTTGGATCCACTAAATAACCCATGCATCACAAACTTTATGGATGATATCCTCATTGCTACAGAAACATTTGAGGAACACATTAACTCTTTGACTATGCTGTTTGATAGACTAAGAGAGGCGAATTTGACGGCTAGACCAACAAAATGTTGTATTGGTTGTAAAGAGTTGGAGTTCTTGGGACATACTGTGTTTCAGGGTAGTATGACCCCTGACCCCAAGAACCTGGAAAAATTGCAGAGAGCACCTAGGCCACAAACAAAGAAAGACGTGAGATCTTTCGTGTCGTTGTGTGGATTCTATCAGAAATATATCAAAAATTTTAACTCTATTTGTGCTCCTCTGAGGATTTAACTCGCAAGGGAAATTCTGATAGAATTGTTTGGTCAGCCCAATGTGAATCAGCCTACCAAGAGTTAAAGGAAAAACTTACAAGCAAGCCTATCTTGAAATTACCTGATTTGAGTCAGGAATTTGTGGTGAGAAGTGACGCAAGCAATGTGGGCCTGGGGGCTACGTTGTTGCAAAGATCATCGTCACCAGAGGGAGAGCTGAACCCAGTCGCTTATGCTAGCCGCAAGTTAAACAAAGCGGAGCAAAACTATTCAACAAGCGAAAAAGAATGTCTAGCTTTGATTTGGGCAATACGAAAGTTCCAGATCTATCTATATGGTAGAACATTCGTGGTCCAAACGGATCATCAGCCTCTCGTATTCTTATCACAGGCCAAGCATGAAAATGCCAGATTATTAAGATGGTCGTTATTATTACAGCCATATCAATTTACCATTGAATATATTCCGGGGTCACTGAATGTGGGTGCAGATTTCCTCAGTACGCATCCCTGTGATCCAAATCAGAGTATTCAGCAGGCGTAGGGAGTTGATTTTATCTACGTGTATCACTGTTTGGAACTAGCATCAGGCAAGTTCTTAGGTGGGGAGATGTGTGGTGAAGTACAGTGATGCAGCGATAAAATCATAAATTATATGTAATAAAGTCATAATTAGTAAAAGTTGTAACGCGTCTTCTTCCCGGCGCCAGAAAACGCATTGATTTAAGCAGGACAGAACATAGGGAGAAATCTTATCGCCGCGTTGGTAGTATTAGCATTTATAACGCGCCCGTCAAGGGTTAACGATAAAAATTTGAAAATTCTACTAGCGTAGGGTTCCAGGAAAAATAGAAAGAATAAAACACACGAACGCATAAGATTGATAGAGCGGACACCTGCTGCCGGCTTGTCAAGTGTTAGAGGTTTGAATTAGCTACTCGGGCCAACAGTGCGAGACGAGGCCGTTAGATTGTGTCGAAAACGAAGTCGAAAGTTTGAAAATTTAAAAATACCCCGCTAGTCCAATACATTTCTAACCACAGACACTGTGGAAAAATATATACATACACACACGCATAATTACTTCCTATCGGGAAAAAGGAAGATCTGAGGCGAATTTTATAACATTCAAGTAGTGGAAACTTAGAAAACAACGAACACCAAAATGGAAAATATATTGAATTCTTTATTACTAGGTTTATGATCATAAAAGTTGGCTAGTCTAAGAGCTGGTCTTGTCCTGACAAATAATATGCTTTCGAATCAAAAATCCGACAGATAGAAATAAAGTTATGGACAAAAGACTGTGTATTTGTTCGTACAGACAGACCAACACATGCTCGTTTGGACTTGCACTAAAGGTGACTTTTTTACGCGTCCTTGAAAAAGGCAAGAAAGGGTACAAGTAGTCTGTTGTATGAAGGGGGAGACAAGGAGGGGAAAAAGAGAAAAATTATGGGATGGCTTAACACAAAATATATTTAGCAGTAGAAATCTAAGAAGGAGAGAGGAAAAAAACTTGGTAGTGTCCAAAAATCAAGTCTGTTTTTGCTTTTAATTTCAAATTTCAAAATTGTCGTTCGTTTATTGGCCAAAGCCTTTCATATTATTAAGAAAATTCAACGGCTTGACGCCATTTGTAGAAGATGGTCCCGAGAGCAGGACGTTGTGAATTTTGTGAAAAGTGATTAGCCTTAATAAAGCAAATATATATGAAAGTATAGGCATCACAGTCCAGCCAGCAGTACATCTGGAATCTGCTATTCAACGTACTTGTTTTTTTTCATTGAATTCTGGTAAGACCGACATTATTCATATATATTTTGTTTAAAAATGTGAGTGAGAGATGCTGCCATCACGACTAAGTAATCAGGTCCCAAGCTGATTTATGCAGGGCTTGAAGGGGAATTAAGATGAAACACATTGCCAGTTTTGTAAATGCACATGTTTTGTGAAATAAAATGTTTTCTTAGGTGACCAGAGGGACACAGCTCACCTATCCCATTGTATGGTAGAAAAGAAAGATTAATAAGATTATTGCAGATTCAGTGCCGCCTTTGTAGGAGAGACATGTGAACAACACTGGTACACTGTGGAATGGATGTGCTGGATTGGTCCATTGGATATGACCCAGCTCTTTATTTCTTATGTATGCTCTTTTGTATATAGAACACAGTCTAAATAAGATATCACCCAGGAGACATTGTTTCATTATTACAGGGTCTTATCTGGCACTAGTCCGGTGCCAGAGTTCTATGTGAAAGCTGTTGAGGAGTTTTGGAGTCCAGTAGTGATAGGGGTCGCCAGTTTCCCCCCTATTACTTTTGGAGCAGTGGTCATTCGGCAGAAAGAATTCAGACAGTTCCAGTGGGCCAGATAAGTGAAATATCTGGTACCCTAACAGTACATCAGCTATAAGAGCAGCATACCCCTGTATTCAAGAAATAAAACATTTCCCTAGTGAAATTAACAGAGAAAGTGTATTTTAAAGAGACTGGGAGTGATTAAAGAATCCCAACCAGCCATCCAGTGTTAGAAACCAGTAATAGACAGATTTTAGTAACACCATTAGTATAATTTAACCGTATTTGTTTGGACACTTGTCCCTGTGGGTCTAAAATTTACATTTTGTACATATATCTTGAATTCTTTTCAATTTTAAAAGTCCTGACCAGAAGAATACTAGGTTCAGGACCAAATAAATCATACAGAAAATTATTAATTGTACAAATTTATCTGAGGTGTTATTTCCTTAATCATAGACCTAAATACTTGTTTGTGTAGAGGTGTATTATTGTTAAAGTACCATCACACCACACTTGCATATCCCTAGATATTAGACGTAGCTATCATTTATACTAGTCAAGAATAAGTCTGCTTGAGGCCATAAGGTGGTAGCAGAAAGGTATCCTGATAACTCACCCTAAATTTAGTAGAATCAGGAACCTTCACAGCTGGCCTCATTCAGTACATTAAGGAAAAATATCAACATCATTTCATAACATCAAAACCCACCACAACAAGGAAGAAAAACGTCAAACCCGAGCCAATAAAAGTAAATTCCTAGACTATCTTGCAAGACAGGCAGAAGATGCAGCACTGAGAAATGAACAAAGCACAGCGTTTAAATGAACTAAAACTATCAGTGGAAAACGGGGTGCAAGCAATATTACGTTAGTAAGAGACAAGCAAGAAAATCTCATCACCACAGCACAGGGGCAGGAAACAAGATGGGCAGAGCACTTCAGAAAAACACTGAATAAGGAACTACAAGAGACGCAGCTAAATGTTCCAGAGGCTGAAAATGATCTAGACGTAAATACAGACATTCCACAAAGGGAAGAAATCATCACACCTATCAAAGGGTTAAAGAATGGAAAAAGTTTTGAACAAGTCTAGAAAACCGAGACAACACCAATGGAGTGAAATAAAGGAATAATTATCAAATTGCTCAAAAAGGGCGACTATGCAGACTGCAACAACTGGAGAAGAATTACTCTCATCTCAATTCCCAGTAAAATACTAGGCAGGATAATTATCCAGAGAATTTCAAAAGCAGTAGGCCATAAACTGAGGAAAGAACAAGCAATATTCAGAAAGAACAGAAGATGGGCAGATCATATATTCATCCTCAGGAACATAAAAGAACAGTGCTCAAAATTGTGTTGATTTTGAAAAGGCTTTTGACAGCATACACAGGGACAGCCTATGGAAAATAATAAAGGCTTATGGAATTCCGAGCTGCATTGTTACCATCATAAAAAGCCTTTATGCTAAGTTTACATGTAATATTATTCACAGCAACCTAACTTAATGAGGTGAAGATAGGAGTATGACAGGAATGCCCTTTATCAATGACCTTATTTTTGACAGTCATAAACTAGGTGATGCGCCAGACAACAGAAGGCAGTCCAAGAGGAAGAAGATGGACAACGTTTTCTACACTGGATGATCTGGAATATGCAGATAACATTGCACTACTCGCACATTCACATCAACACGTCCAAGAAAAAGCAGATAGACTTAATAAGTATAGCTAGCAGGTGGGTCTGAACACCAATCTAAAGAAGACAGAGGTCATGACACTCAATGTGGGCAATCCTGAGCACATAACAATAATGAACCAGAAGCTGGATCAGACGGACACATTTACACACCTAGGATGCACAGTAACATCAGACGGCGGAAAAAAACAAAGACATAAACAACAGAATGAATACTGCAAAAATAGCCTTTGCTACTCTAAACAACACCTGAAGTCCTCTCAGTACAGCACAAACGCCACATTAAGATTATATGAGAGCTGTGTACTTTATGGTGTTGAATGCTGGAGAGTTACAGAGAAGGAAATGTCGACACTGTCCTCTTTCCACACAATTCCGAATATTTTTGGCCGAATACCATCACCAACCAAGAACTGCTTAATATCGGAGCAACCAAGAGGACATGCACACCATCATAGCTGGCAGACGCTGGAGTTGGGTTGGCCACGTCCTCAGAAGAGACCCTCATACCATCACAAGAACAGCTTTGCTATGGACCCTCGAAGGAAAGCGAAAAACAGGCCGACCAACAACAACTTGGCGGAGAACTGTAAAGGCCGAGATGCAAAGAATGAACCAGAGCTGGAACACTGCACGAAGGATGGCCACCGACCGAGCAAAGTGGAAGCAGTTTGTTGCTGCCCTACAAGGCGCCATCAGGCGTGATGGCTACCGACTGCTGTGACAGTCGACAGCTAAGGATCAAAGAAGAAGAAGAAGACAAGAGGCAGCAAATATTAATGCCCGCTATGACGTCATGTGTTGAACAAACCGGATCTCATGATCAGCTGTTATGTTTATGTGACACCACATTTTATGTCACAAAGTGGCAGTTCAATGTCATTATTTTGACGTTTATTTCATATAAAATTAGATAGGAGAGAAGAAATAACAAATTAAAAGTAGGACGGGACTATTCAATCAGCCTGTTATGTACTGTTCATTCGTAAAACTGACTCCAGAACAATTTTTCATTATTGTAAAACTGAGGGTATTAGATCCAGATATGCGATGGCCCAGGTAAAAGCGTATATGCGAGTAACCACAGACAAAAGGCATCCCTTGCATGGGAACATAGCTGACATCAAAGGAGCAAGAATAAAGAGCGGGATGTCATGGATGGCGCAGGCAGAGGCGACTGTTAGACAGGTAACCACAGTTGAAAATATATTCAAGGGAGAAGAGTGGAGTAAGTCAGATGAGTGCTGGATGAAATACCAGCAAGTCATCATCAACCTTGGTAGAGAGTGTAGAACTTGGACCAATGGGAGAGCAGAGCTGGAAATTGATCAGCTGATAAATGATAATGCTGGAGATGATGATGCCATTGTGTACATTGATGGATCTGTAATCCGTGGTAATAAATCAGGGTGGGCCTTCTCTGCTAGAGTAAAGGGCAGAACCGTAGCTGAACATAGCGGGGCTTACATGATAACAACCTCCAGCATGAGAATGGAGGTAGAGGCAGTTACTGCTGCCTTAAGATGGCTGTCTGAGACTTTATTAACAAAGGCAGTTATTGTATCAGACTCACAATCCATGCTTCGAAAGGTCCAAAATGGATGGCTCCGACATGAATGGAAAAACCTCCATAGAAGCATCGAATCTTCAAGAACTGATATGGATCTACTGTCCTGGTCATAATGGGTACGCGGCAATGAAAGAGCTGACAGACTAGCTTCAATAGCACCCACGGAAGGTGCATTGGACATGGATAAGAGATAAATACTGAGGGCAATTCATGATCGCCTATAGAGAATGACACTGCAATCGATGAATCATCAAGGCTAAGATTGCTGGAATTTGGCATCAAATTTAAGTCCAGCAGGGATAGACGTATCAGAGTATGCAACGACTGCGCAACAGGAACAATTAACATTCATACCCTTCGACATTTGCTGAGGGAGACTAAGCACCTATGTTTTTTTCCCGGATGCAATGACGTTGATTCTGATCAACAATACTAATAACAAAACTGAGGGTAGCGGAGACAGAATGAATACTGGCGCAAGAAAACGTGGACTAGCTCTTGTTGAGAGAGATAGAGACATAAAGAGAGAGAGAGAGAGAGAGAGAGAGAGAGAGAGAGAGAGAGAGAGAGAGAGAGAGAGAGATAGAGAGAGAGAGAGAAGGGAGCAGGGTGGTGCGGACAGCGGAAAAAGTTAACACAGAAAGAGCCAAACTATGATGAACTTACATGACAGAATAATAGAGATTCAAAGGGGTGGACACTGCTCGCATAAATGTAAATACAAGGATACTCACATCGGCTTCTGTAGCGATGACACGGTGCTTGCGGTGAGAGCTGCCAGTGATCGATGATGCGGAGCTGTGCGGAGTCAGATCTGAAAATGCAGGATTTTTTGTTGTTGTTGAAGACTTTAAATAATACGAAGACATAAATTAGATATGGGGAAAAACTGTTAGCTGTAAAAATGTTTCAATTACCTAAGCCCCTACCAAATGTTTAAGCAAGCGTTACAGAATGAAAGTTTTTATTTTTTAAATACAATTTTTGCCTCGTTTTGGCGAAGCGCATCTCGTTCAACCTATTCGGTTATGTTAAGACGCATGTCCAAACATAAAAGACCATTAAATCTGGTAACGTAAATCTTGCAGCGAATAGAATGAAAGTTGTGGCAACGATGCCATGTCTCCAGCCGTTGCAGTTCATGTCTCTCCATAGATCCCAATTTTTCAACGCTCTCCAAACATAGATGGCAAGGAGGATAGTGTGATTCGCTTGCATAGCTAGGCGGAGTTGTCGCACGGAAGATCCAGGGTTCGAATCCTGGGTAAGCCACTCACGTCTGTTGTTTTTCTGTTGTCTAGTGTTCTACTTCTTTATTTCTTACGAGTGCCTGAAAACATTCCTTTATGTTTGTCTCATATTAATTTACTGTTTACAGGCCTCGGGTTTCCCTTCCTTATGTGTTATAAATGTCAAGTTATTTACTACAGTTTCTGTGTCTTCCTCTCTTTCTCTTTCCCTCTATCCTTCCCGTGGTCACAATGTTGTCCAAGCTCTTTATCTCGTCTAATCTCCACCGTAGGTTCCCAGACTGTCTTCCCCTTATATCTGTTATTCTATTTCCCTTTTTCATTAGCTTTTCCCTTAACATTCTTCCTTGGGTATCTTAGTTGTGCGCTAAATTCTAAGAAGTCTTCTGAGAAACCACATATCTGTTGTCTCCCATGATTTTTGCAATTCTCTATGTCCACTACTTCTCTCATACAATAGCACTGGTAAAATAGTACCACGGAGGATAATATCAAAATAATAAATAAATAAAGAAAAAGATGACGGCTACGATAGTATAAATCGAGGAACAGATAGATATGTTTACAGAACCTCGTAATTGCAGCAGACTGGACCGCAGTACTGATAACTGTCCGCAATCTAACAAGTCATTTCACCTGCAACTCATCACAGCAGAACCAACAGTTAAAAGAGCGAATATGTCTATGTACTTTATTTACTCAGTATTTTACTGGTTTGGGGTCTGCAAACTTCTAGTGTAAAACAAATTGCCACTGAATCAAACCACTGTGACAGAGCACGAAGTAATCTAGCACATGCTTCTTGCATGAAGGTCACACGCAGTGGTGGTCCATGCTTCTTAATAAACGCAAAGAAAAGGAAAAGAAAAATATTCTATAGGTCATATAATGTTGGAGAAGGTACTTGTTTAATCCCAAGTTATAACTCCCACGGTTCATATTATCCTGGTCTATGTCAATCATTTTGCTCGACTAATCCCAAGTAATAACTCCAATATTTCATGTTATCCTGGTCTATGTCAATCATTTTTCTCGATTAATCTCAAGTTATAAACTCCCACATGTCATGTTATCCTGGTCTATGATAATTATTTTGCTCGATTAATCCCAAGTTATAACTTCCACATCTATCTCATGTTATCCTAGTCTATGTCAATCATTTTGCTTGATTAATCCCAAGTTATAACTCTCACATGTCATGTTATCCTAGTCTATGTCAATCATTTTGCTCGATTAATCCCAAATTATAACTCTCACATGTCATGTTATCCTGGTCTATGTCAACCATTTTACTCGATTAAAACCAAGTTATAACTTCCACATCTCATGTTATTCTGGTCTATGATAATCGCTAATATCGTATTCCCCACATCAACATTTCTCTTTCCACTACCTATGAAGGATGGGGCCTCCACGCAGATGGTCCCAACCAGTATCAAAGTATTCGTATGCTTCTGTAGCGGAAGTTTCTGTAGCACTTTGTTTTACACGATTGTTGCTACCAGCCACATAACCGCATGGTAGTCACCTCCTACGACATGCATGAGGGAGAGTGGCAGTGTGTACCGTGTAATTATTGTTAACGCTGTACACGCGTGCACGGATTACTCACCTACTTGGAAAGCAGCAGAGAAAATATCATTCTTTATCATTAAGTTATACATGGAGCATAGGCCTATAACTAATTCACACCAATTCTTCCTGTTGACCAGCCGTCCAAAATCGTTATCCCGTTCTTGCGTCTCCAGTTTCTTTCTGCGTGCGTTTTTCTATCTCCTCTATTTATCTTAGCCTAGGAATTCAAGAAGGACTGTCTTGTCATGTTTTATATGGATTTTAATGATTTGTCCGAATAAAATAGATTACTGACCTCTATGTTGTGGCGACATTGTCTCCCCTGCTCTGCAGTAGTGGTCTAACAATAGCCAAACTTAGAGTATAAGGATGAAGGTCTTCAAAGATATCAACTTTCGCCCAAGATGACTCTTGGCAGAGATATAAATAGAAGAATGATGCTTCTATTTAAGGGAGCCTCACAGGTATTTTACAGAATAACAAGCTAAACAACCGAGATCATCTAAGTTATGAACTTATTGCGGTAGCAACTGACCAAGAGCAGATTTTCCCAACATTTTTCGAGTCGCGACCCCCTTTTATAATAACCAAGTAACTTGCGACCCCCCGCCACATTTGCATAAAAAGGCATTTTTAATAGGGTAAATAAAACACATTAAAAATAGATTTTTCAGAATATAATTCTAACCTAATATTTAATTAACCTAATATTTAATGCGATGGTTGTACTTGCATCTGGGCAACCAGCTATAAAATTCGCGGCTGAGTGTTTGTTAAAGCCAACCTCATGTCATCCACAACATTCAGTCTGTTTCTTGCCTTTGTTTTGATACGAAGAAGCGTTGAAAATCCACTCTCGCAGAGATATGTAGAGGTAAATGGAAGTAAAACTCGAAAGGAAATCATGGTGACATTTGGATATGACTGATACATAGCCCACCAGAACTGAATCAGCAATTTTTCATAAAACAAATTACATGCCGAGGAATCCAAGAATTCATCCTGTACATCATCGGGAATGCTGGCTACATTCAGGGAAGCAAAGAATGGGTTTCGTACCAGTGCAGCTTCTTCTACTGTAAGCTCAGGTAAGTACAGCTGAAATTCCTTTTCAATGGATTCAATATCTCCCCCTTCAGATTCTCATCCAGTTCACCTTCAGATTCCTCTACCACACTGCAGAATTTTTCAAACATGGCAATGTTTCCAAGATTTACTTTCCGACGCCAGTTTTGCAGCTTGGATACAAATGCCTGAAGATTGTCTTGAAATTGGTTAATATGTTTCCTTTCCCTGAAGTTTCAGGTTCAGCTTATTTAACTGGTCTAAAATGTCTGCTAAGTAAGCAACTCTTTTCTTCCATGCTTCATCATTAGAGTAAGCCACAAGGTCATGTTTCCCTTGCACGTCTAGGAACAACTTGATTTTATTTTTCGACTCAAAGACACGATTGGACACATTTCCTTTCGACAACCAACCCCCCACCCCCCCCCCCCCCCCCCCCCCCCCCCTCACCCACCCACCCCCCCCAACACCCACCCCCCCCACCCCCCCCCCCCCCCCACCCCCCACGTTTTTCCACTGTAGTCCTCCAGTTTCAAAAAAGGTATTTATCTTCTCCATAATATCTTCACCTTTCAGAGTAGTTTCAAGCGCACTACAAAACAGGAACTCTTCTTTGATGCCATCTTAATGAATATATTTCACGAAGACAAGCAACTGAGAACATGAAATTACGTCCGTTGATTAATCAACTTGAAAGAAAACAATGGAGAAACTTTGTTTTCATTCAAAACCTGCTCTTTCACGTCTACGGACATATCTGAAATGCGCCTCTGAATAGTGTTATTGGACAGAGATATTTGTCGCATCTTTATCTCGCTGGCTTCCGCAAGAATTAACTTCACCATCTTCAACATGCAGGGTTTGATGGTTATTATGTATGAATACGGCGGGCATTTATCAAAAATCAATGTTACAACCACTAGCAGAATATTGCAGTGTAGCCAAATTGAAATAAATAAGTGTTGAAAACCTTCCGGGTGAAATTTCCTATAAAAATAATTGCAACTAAAAATAACCGCGAAGACCCCCCAGAAAACACTTTGCAACCCCCTTGGGGGTCGCGACCTACAGGTTGGGAACCCGGGACCTAGAGGATGCTTATAACAGTGTGAACTTTGCAACATTAATAAACTGTGTAATGGCTTGCGGTGTTAACCCTTGGATTACAAGATGGATAGCAGCTGCCTTATCTGAGAGGTCAGTGGCATTTCGCTTAGGAACATCTACAGAACTGGCTCTGACCGACAAGAAATGGTTAATAGCATACATGGGACACTACAAGAGGTGTATAAATGGTGCGAGGAAACTGACTCCAAAGTCAATTCCCAATAAGGCCTGTGTGATGTGGTGCTCCTTGAACAACTCCATTGTGAAAGCAGACTTCCCAGATATTACTCTCAATGGACAGAAAATTGAAAGGCAAGAAAAGCTTAAATACCTTGGAGTTACATTTGATCGCGGGCTCTCGTATAAGTACCATGTTAAGCAAATCCCACCGAAATGCAGGAGAGGTCTAGCCGCCCTGAAAATAATGGCCGCGGTGCGTCTGGAGCAGAGATTACTATTTCTTCTTTCCCAACAGCTAGTCATATCGGTCATTGAGTATGGACTGGGAATACTCACACTGTCAGTAACACAATGTGAACGACTAGAACGCATTCAGAATGAAGGGATGCGCATAGTCTTGGGCTGTACGCGAGTTACTCCCATTGTGACGATGAGTGTAGTGGATTTGATGGTATTGTATGATTGTGATATTACCTAGTGTGATGCATGAGGTCAGCTGTGAAGGCTCCTGAGATAAATGTAGCTGTGAATTTACAGAAGGCCCTTCTTGCTACCACTACGACCTCACACCTATCTTTTTTTTTTACTAATGAATGTGGCTACGTTAAAATCTAGGGTACTGATATGTAATGTGTTGTGGTAGATTACATACACACACACAGATATTTAATAAGTCTAATAATATTAATAAAATGTTATAACACACTGAACTAACTCAAGCTGTGTAAACTTTTGATAGTAAATTTTCTTTAAGTTTATTTGTTCTGAACCAAGGTTTTATTTTGGTCAGAACATATGAAAGGTTTTGCAATTATGAATGAAATGCATGAATATATGGCATAATAAATGAAAGGTGTGTACATATGTATTTTACAAGACTAGTTAATATTACTACTGTTTATAGTTGTAATTTATCTGGGAGAACGATTAATGGATGTGCTGTTGGGGTGGCCTCATCCCTCCCTGTCTATGGCTACTAACATTGTCCATTTATTGATGGGAATATAGTTGGTGTGTTAGAAAATAAGTTGAGTTGGTGAATGTCCAGCAGGCCAGACGCTCACGTATCTTGAATGAGTAGTTCTGGTGCTGGAATCTGGTGGCCCCACCTCTCCGTGCTTGGGGGCAATATAAGGATGCTCTGCCAAAATATTAGACTGCACGGTCCCACTCTTGTATTATTCAACACATCATTTGACACCACATTGGTGCCAAATAAAAAAACTCACAGTTCTGAAATAAAAGTATTGGTCATGTGTCAGAATTCCATCCTCTAAACCATTTCTGCACACAACTCTACACACAACAACACCACATAGACGGGGTCAGATCTCTCTGACCATACAGCACATCTTACCAAGTTGGTTTCACATAGGATAAGTTCCCCCAGACTACATATTCTGAAATATGTTCATTAGCTTCTTGCCATAGAATAGGATAGGTGATATGTTCCACTGATCTCAACACTTGATCCGCCCTTCATAATCCTTGCTGGAGTTTATGTATGTTGTTTGTCTCTAGACCCTGAACTGGGGCGGGGGGTCTAGAGCGAATCCTTACTTGTTGTAAGGGATAGATTTTGATATGGCAGTATCAAATCACTCGAAACATTAAACAAATATTAAAATATACAAAGAAATACTTTCAGTCTTACCAGAATTATGAATAGAGAACACAGTTATATGCTAGCAAAACTCAGCTGAGCTGCTGGCTCTAGTATGGCGTCCCTCTAAATATTTCAATTAGCTTCTGGGAAATACACCACTGAATAATTACTGTGTCTACTACTGGACAACTTATGATGAATGGCAAAAATGCGCGTCTGAGCGCCGATAATATGTTTATCTGTGGCCAATCACCGCCTTTTTTCTTTTCAAATTCAAACCTCCTACCAAAAGTCAATTCAGTCATACCTCAGTCAAGTATGTATTATTGTCTGTTGGTCCGTCTGTCTCTACTTGCGTTTCACAAAAAAACACACTTGTTTTTTGAACCAACCCTGCCGTCCCCTACACAATTTTGCCTTTAAAGTTATTTTTAGCCACAATTCTCCACCACATTCCCTCTCTTTCATTCCAACTGGATTTTAGCACTTGAGTCTCAAGGCCGCAGTTTTGAAAATTAGTGACATTTTTTGTTTCAATGCAGTCGCTCGCTGATATGAACAACACAGTCTTTTGTCAATATCTTTCTTATTATCTATCCGTCTGTATAAATGAAAGCATATTATTTCACTGCTCAAGATGGGCCATCAGGCCAGCTAGGTTTTATATTCCTAACATTATTATTAAGAAAAAGTTACTTTTCAAGGTTAGTTGGTTTTTTGAAATATTTACGAGCATCTTCTGTAATGCGTTTGCCGCTGAATTCAAATAAACGGACTAAGTTATCGCAAAAGCGTCCAAGAAATGACTGTTGCGTATAATAGCTAAGGTCCCTTTTGTCGATTTCTTTACCTTGTGTCAACTTGGGGACGTGAATTTTTTTCCTTTCCCCACCAATTGCGTCTTTTTAGCCTTGCTAGTTTCAAGCACGTGTTCAGTCATATTTTTTCCTTTTGATCTCCGTTCTCATCCCGTTCCAAGGGTAAATGTTTTGCCTTCACGTCTAACAAGTTAGTTTCCATGGCGGGTGGTGACCCGCGGCGTGGGCGATCATGTCGTCTAGCAGCTTACGCATTATTTTTATCCCTACATTTTATCTTTGGAGATATTTTAACGTTGTATCACGGTTAATTTTATCACACATCTCCCCACTTGAAAACATGCCTACGGCAAGTTCCAAAACCAGTGATACACATAGATAAAATTGCTCCTCACGCCTGCCACTACTCTAATTTTGATCACAGGGGTGCCGACTGAGGAAATCTGCACCGACATTCAATTTGCCTAAGATATATTGGATTCTAAACTGATAAGGTTGAAGCAATAAAGACCACCTCAGCAATCTTGCGTTTTCATGCTTAGCCTGAGATAAGAATACGAGGGGCTGATGATCCGTCTGGACCACAAAAGTCCTACCATACAGATAGATTTGAAACTTCTTTATTGCCCAGATTAACGCTAAACATTATTTTTCGCTTGTGGAATATCCTTGTTCCGCCTTATTCAATTTGCGGCTTGCATAAGCGACTGGGTTCAGTTCCCCATCAGGTGAAGACGATCTTTGAAACAAAGCCGCCCCGAGTCCTACATTACTTGCATCTGTTCTTAAGACAAAGTCCTGTGTCAAATCAGGCAGTTTGAGAATAGGCTTGCTAGTGAGTTTTTCCTTTAAGTCTTGGAACGCTAATTCACTTTGCGCAGTCCAAATAATTTTATCTGGAAGTCCCTTGCGAGTCAGATCAGTCAGAGGAGCACAAATAGAGTTAAAATCCTTGATGTATTTTTGATAAAATCCGCATAACGACACGAATGATCGCACGTCCTTTTTTGTTTGTGGTCTAGGTGCTCTCTGCAGTTTTTCCAAGTTCTTGGGGTCAGGGGTCATGTTACCCTGATATACAGTGTGCCCCAAGAATTCCAACTCTTTGCATCCAATACAACATTTTGTTGGCCTAGCAGTTAAGTTCGCCTCCCTAAGCCTATTAAATAACATTTTTAGAGCGTCAATGTGTTCTTCAAATGTCTCTGTGGCGACGAGAATATCATCCATGAAATTCGTGATACATGGGTTATTCAGGGGATCAACAATTTGCGCATCATCCTTGAAAATACACTCGGAGCATTTTTCAGTCCGAATGGTAGCATGTTGAATTCATAATGTCCATCTGAAGTGCTAAATGCTAAATAAGGTCTCACTTCAGGCTTCACTGGAATCTGGTAATAGCCTTTACTAAGATCCACCTTTGAAAAGTATTTTGCCTTGTTTAATCTGGCAAATAACTGTTTTGTGTCTGGTAATGGATCCACTTGTCCTTCTGTGACAGCATTCAGTTTCCTGTAATCTATGCACAGTCTGTGTTCCCCAGACGGTTTTCTCAACAAAACTACACTAGAGCTAAAAGATGATTCACTGTGTGAAATAATCCCCTCCTTCAACAAATAATCTATTTCTTCCTTCAATGCCTTCTCCTTCGCGAACGGAATAGAATAGGCTCTCATACAGATTGGGTTTGAGTCTACCAGTTTCATGTCATACTGTAGCAAATTTGTATGGCCTGGTTTATCTGTTAATACATCTGTATGTTCCTCCAGAACCTGTTGAACTCTCCCTCTGATTTTTAGTCAGGTGCTTACTAACTTTTACCTGTGCTGCTGTTTCACAAGGATGTAATGGGTATTCATGTGAGGTGAGTGGTTCCTTTTGCATTTGAGTTGCGATAGCCAAGGTCAGTAAGGGGGTGCTTTCCTGGAGTGGTCTGTCCAGATACTTCTTTAACAGGTTTACATGATAAACTTTCTCCTTCCCCTTTTTGTCAATTTTATAGTTTGTTCTAGACACCTTCTCTAGAACCGTATATGGACCTTGCCATCCAATTTGTAATTTATTCTGGCTGCCGGGTAGTAGAAGCAGCACCTTCTCTCCCACAGCTAGTTCTCTGTCCTTTGCCTTCCTATTAAAATATGCTGCATGTTTCTTCCTGGCTTGTTTCAAATTATCATTTGCCAGTTTCCATCCAGCTTTCAAACGAGTGGTCAGTTCGTTCACGTATTGATAAGATGAGGTAACAGTCTCTTCCGCCTTCTCATCTGTCCAGGTCCTTAATAGCGCTTCTAGTGGACCTATTATGGGTCTCTCAAACAGCAGAGTTGCGGGAGCCATCCCGGTTGAACTATGTGGTACCTCCCGAT
The DNA here is from genome assembly GCA_024509875.1 of Oreohelix idahoensis. Lineage (NCBI taxonomy): Eukaryota > Metazoa > Mollusca > Gastropoda > Stylommatophora > Oreohelicidae > Oreohelix > Oreohelix idahoensis. The sequence continues at coordinate 83,488 of JAMPIV010019319.1, forward strand.
ACGCAAACAATGCGGCGGGCAGGAATTGATCCCACAGATCCGGTTTTTCGTGTGCCAGCTTTCTCAGGATAGAAATGAGAGTCCCGTTGAACCTCTCTACCTGGCCGTTCCCTTGCGGATGGTACGGACTACAATGAAAGTGTCTGGCTTGAAATAGCTTAAAAACTTCTTCCGTTAGTTTCCCCTTGAACTGAGAGCCATTATCCGTCAAGATTTGATGCGGGAATCCTAATCGGGTGAATATTGTAAGTAGTGCCTCTGCTACATGTTTTGAATCAATTGATGGCAGGGCTACCGCCTCTCCCCACATAGAACAAGTGTCCACCAGAGTAAGGATGTAACTGTTCCTCCTCTTGGTCCGAGTGAGAGGTCCCACAATATCCACTGCAACCCTCTCAAAAGGTGTTCCCACTATGGGCATTTTCCTAGAGTTGCAGGAGCAGTCCAGTGCTTTGGAGCTACCCTTTGACATTCTGGGCAGGATTTGACATATCCTTTTATATCCTCCGTTATCCCTGGCCAGAAGTAATGACAAGCTATACACTGTCCTGTGGCGCTGATCCCCATGTGACCACTGAAGGGAATCGCATGCCCGAGTTCCATCACTTTATCCCTATATGAAGTGGGAAGAACCAGCTGGTTGTGACCATTTGTTCCAGTTCCGGCCTTCCTGTATAATAGTTTGTTCTTCATAAAATATTCCCCCTTGCTCGGAGGTGTGTGGCATTTGGGCAATTTTTTAAAACATGGCTTGAGTGTCCTATCCTCAGCCTGCGCCTTCCTCATCTCCTCTGGATGAGCATTTATAGGTTTACCTTCTTCCTCCTTCTTCTGTGACCTGGTCTGCACTGTCGCCATGATCACAGGTCTCTCGGGATTCCCCAAGAAGACGTATCTACACCCCAATATCAGAGGGTAGATTGGTTCATCTATCACTGCTGCTCTGATTTCTCCTTCCACATAGCGAGTTTTCACCTTTATCCTTGCGATGGGAAGTGTCATGAGTGGTATGTCCTTAGTCGCCCCTTGTATTTCCACTGTTTCTGTGGTATACTGACTTGGGTCCACTAGGCTAGACTTCACAACTGAATCATAATCCAAACCTGTATCATAAAGGCACCTTATGGTGACCCCATTACAAATAACATCCTCACAAACTGGGGGGGTGATAAGGTTCCTGCTGTCCATTAGGATTAACCTTTAATCTTTGAGTCCCCGACTTCATTGCAGCAATGTTTGAAGGTTTCCTTCTACAAAATTCGGTGTTATGGTTATCTTTCTTGCACCATTTACACCATCTTTTTCCTTGGTTAAACGGTTTTCTTTCATTGGATTTTTGGTCATTGAACTGTGAGTTTCTGTCTCGATAGTCATTTCTTGGCCGTTCAAAGTTTGTCCTACCTTTATTTCCCTGTTCTCTATTATCAAATTTATTAAATTGCTGTGGAGCTTTAAAATTGTCTATGTGCTTCTTTTTAGCACCACTTACCTCTGCCTGGGCTGCCTGATACCTCTCAGCGACATTTAAAACCTCCCCAACTTCTCTGCACCTTGTTCCATGAGAAATTTTCTCATGTCTGGAGCCATGGACTCTCTCAATTGCTCTATCATGATCATCTCCTTAAGATCTTGGGTCTTCCCCAGAGCCGTCCATTTCTCCAAATAGGTTTCCAGTCTGGCAGAGAATTGGTGGTATGTCTCCCCAGACAACAGTTTGGCATTTCTAAATTTCTTACGATAAAATTCACCATTTTTTTCGTACCTTAATAACAAAGCCTGCTTTAACATGTCATAATTGTCTTGGTCTTCTCTGTTCATTTTTGCGAAGACTTCATAAGAAGTACCTCTCAGTCCCTGTGATAACTTTAAACTCCACCTCCCTCTCTCTAACCCATATGTAGTAGCTAATAACTCAAAACGTCCGAGGTACCCCTCTATGTCATCGTCTTTCTCAACAAAATGGTCTAAATGAAACCCCATAGCTGATGTTGAGGCTCCCAGACTGGGCGTAGCATCTGAGGCAAAAGGGCTGGCACCATTTTCAGGAGCCTGGCCTTGTAGCTCCAGCTCCCTTAGTCGTAATTCGTGCTCCCTTTGCAACCTTCTATCTTCTGCCTCCCTTTCGGCCTTTTTATCTTCTGCCTCCCTTTCGGCAGTCAATCTTTTTTCTTCTGCTTCCCTTTGCTGTCGTTTTTCTTCTGCCTCTAATGCTTTAGCCTCCTTGTCAGCCTCAATTTGTAACCTCTTAGTCTCAGCCTCAATTTGTAGCCTCTTCTCTTCAGCTAATCTTTCAGACTCTAATTTTCTTTCAGCCTCTTTTTCTAATCTTCTTTCTTCCCGTTCAATATACTTATCACATTCAGCCGTTACATATTGAATTAAAACCTGACCATCCATTCCCATATCCTTTGCCGTTAGCACAGCAGCTGATCTGAATTTGGCTAGCTCCGCCATACTTTTTAGACAATTTAGCAATGAGCAAGATAAAATTTCCAACCACTAAAGTAATTCTAATTACTATAGTCTAAAGTAATTCTAATTAGCCAGTTAACTAATTAATTACCACTGGCTGTGAAGATTCACCAACTTTTATTTTCACTTTTAATTTTAAGGGACACTTTTAATTTTTATAATTTGTTCCCCTAATTTAATTCTCCCACCAGGAGATCCTAATATTACTGTTAAGCTAATTATCCCGGGACAAGAGACCCCAATATATGTAGTGGATTTGATGGTATTGTATGATTGTGATATTACCTAGTGTGATGCATGAGGTCAGCTGTGAAGGCTCCTGAGATAAATGTAGCTGTGAATTTACAGAAGGCCCTTCTTGCTACCACTACGACCTCACACCTATCTTTTTTTTTTTACTAATGAATGTGGCTACGTTAAAATCTAGGGTACTGATATGTAATGTGTTGTGGTAGATTACATACACACACACAGATATTTAATAAGTCTAATAATATTAATAAAATGTTATAACAAACTGAACTAACTCAAGCTGTGTAAACTTTTGATAGTAAATTTTCTTTAAGTTTATTTGTTCTGAACCAAGGTTTTATTTTGGTCAGAACATATGAAAGGTTTTGCAATTATGAATGAAATGCATGAATATATGGCATAATAAATGAAAGGTGTGTACATATGTATTTTACAAGACTAGTTAATATTACTACTGTTTATAGTTGTAATTTATCTGGGGAACGATTAATGGATGTGCTGTTGGGGTGGCCTCATCCCTCCCTGTCTATGGCTACTAACATTGTCCATTTATTGATGGGAATATAGTTGGTGTGTTAGAAAATAAGTTGAGTTGGTGAATGTCCAGCAGGCCAGACGCTCACGTATCTTGAATGAGTAGTTCTGGTGCTGGAATCTGGTGGCCCCACCTCTCCGTGCTTGGGGGCAATATAAGGATGCTCTGCCAAAATATTAGACTGCACGGTCCCACTCTTGTATTATTCAACACATCATTTGACACCACATTGGTGCCAAATAAAAAAACTCACAGTTCTGAAATAAAAGTATTGGTCATGTGTCAGAATTCCATCCTCTAAACCATTTCTGCACACAACTCTACACACAACAACACCACATAGACGGGGACAGATCTCTCTGGCCATACAGCACCACTTACTAAGTTGGTTTCGCATAGGATATAGTGGGAGCCCCAGACTACATATTCTGAAATATGTTCATTAGCTTCTTGCCATAGAATAATAATAATAATAATAAATTCTTTAAGCACCAAACACGGCGCATAAGGCAGAAACCAGTGCTCTCCAGGTTGTTCGTTGTGACGCCACTCCTCTTAGCTCTTGCACATTATTTAGGCCCAACGTTCTTCCTTCTCTTATTATTGTTCTTCTGAGTGTTTCTTTTGGTCTTCCTTTTTTCCTCTTACCCTCAGGAACCCAAGTGGCGCCTGTAGTGGTATTCTGTTGTTTTGCATTCGTAGGACATGACCGATATATGACCATCGTCTTTTCCTTATATAGTCGGAGACATATTTCTGCCTAGAGTCTTCTCTTATTTGTCGATTAGTCTTGAATTCTTTCCAACTGATGTTCATGAGTTTTCTATGACATTTGTTCTCGAATGTATTCAGCTTGTTCTCCAATGATTTTGTTATTTTCCAACTCTCACAGCCGTATGTTAACACTGAGATAACATTTGAATTAAACAGACGAAGCTTGGTATGTATATTCAATGATCGTAATTTCCAAATGTTAGATAATCTATTGAAGGCGCTAGCTGCCAAAGCAATTCTAGTATGGATTTCTCTTGTTGTGTCCCCATCCCGAGTCATATTACTCCCTAAATAATTGAAACTTTCAACTTTCTTGGCCCAGTGATCCCATCAAGATGATAAAAAGGTCTCGTTACAAAAGTTCATAGCATTAGTCTTAGAGGCATTTATTTGGAGACCAATTTTAACCGAAAGATGACACAAATTATTTATTAGCTTCTTAATTGTCTTGGTGTTGAACGATTAAGAATGCTACATGTTGCGAAATCCAGGTCACTCCCAGGAATTTTCCATTTGTCCATTACTATACCCAATTGTTCATTGTGGGTATAGTTTCTCATAACCCAATCAATAGCTATTCCAAAAAGTAGTGGTGACATAATACAGCCTTGTTTCACCCCTGTTTCTACCGTAAACCAATCTGTATTCCCTTGCTTTGTTCTGGTAACTGAAATCTGGTGCATTGTCATATCCGCGCTTTGGGGGCAACATCAGGAGTCTGGTGGCCCCCCCCACATCTTTTGTTGCTTGGGGAAAAATTAGATTGTAAGTGACAAAATTCCACAGACTGATGGTCCACACTTGTATGTTATCAACATAGCTTTTTGACACCAATCCGAAGGTGATAATAAAAAATTGCCTTTCCAGATTCTTCTAGAAATTGTTCTTAATATTGGAATATGGGTCAATACTCTGATCCGGCCTGAGCCACTTCTACTCTGAACTTTTCGTCAGCACACCACAATTAGACGGGGGGTCAGATTTCTAACATCATGCAACATAATAATTTTCCAGGTACCGATAATAGAGATATACCACGCCAGTTATTACAGTCTGATAGATCACCTTTCTTCGGTAACTTTACAATAATACTGTCTTTCCATTGTTCCATTGCCATAGAATAGGATAGGTGATATGTTCCACTGATCTCAACACTTGATCCGCCCTTCATAATCCTTGCTGGAGTTTATGTATGTTGTTTGTCTCTAGACCCTGAACTGGGGCGGGGGGTCTAGAGCGAATCCTTACTTGTTGTAAGGGATAGATTTTGATATGGCAGTATCAAATCACTCGAGAAATTAAACAAATATTAAAATATACAAAGAAATACTTTCAGTCTTACCAGAATTATGAATAGAGAACACAGTTATATGCTAGCAAAACTCAGCTGAGCTGCTGGCTCTAGTATGGCGTCCCTCTAAATATTTCAATTAGCTTCTGGGAAATACACCACTGAATAATTACTGTGTCTACTACTGGACAACTTATGATGAATGGCAAAAATGCGCGTCTGAGCGCCGATAATATGTTTATCTGTGGCCAATCACCGCCTTTTTTCTTTTCAAATTCAAACCTCCTACCAAAAGTCAATTCAGTCATACCTCAGTCAAGTATATATTATTGTCTGTTGGTCCGTCTGTCTCTACTTGCGTTTCACAAAAAAACACACTTGTTTTTTGAACCAACTCTGCCGTCCCCTACACAATTTTGCCTTTAAAGTTATTTTTAGCCACAATTCTCCACCACATTCCCTCTCTTTCATTCCAACTGGATTTTAGCACTTGAGTCTCAAGGCCGCAGTTTTTGAAAATTAGTGACATTTTTTTTGTTTCAATGCAGTCGCTCGCTGATATGAACAACACAGTCTTTTGTCAATATCTTTCTTATTATCTATCCGTCTGTATAAATGAAAGCATATTATTTCACTGCTCAAGATGGGCCATCAGGCCAGCTAGGTTTTATATTCCTAACATTATTATTAAGAAAAAGTTACTTTTCAAGGTTAGTTGGTTTTTTGAAATATTTTCGAGCATCTTCTGTAATGCGTTTGCCGCTGAATTCAAATAAACGGGCTAAGTTATCGCAAAAGCGTCCAAGAAATGACTGTTGCGTATAATAGCTAAGGTCCCTTTTGTCGATTTCTTTACCTTGTGTCAACTTGGGGACGTGAATTTTTTTCCTTTCCCCACCAATTGCGTCTTTTTAGCCTTGCTAGTTTCAAGCACGTGTTCAGTCATATTTTTTCCTTTTGATCTCCGTTCTCATCCCGTTCCAAGGGTAAATGTTTTGCCTTCACGTCTAACAAGTTAGTTTCCATGGCGGGTGGTGACCCGCGGCGTGGGCGATCATGTCGTCTAGTAGCTTACGCATTATTTTTATCCCTACATTTTATCTTTGGAGATATTTTAACGTTGTATCACGGTTAATTTTATCACAATGAGGCACATGCTTGGAGTGCTGTCGATAAAATCCAGATATGCGATGGCCCAAGCAAAATCCTATATGCGAGAATCCACAGACAAACGGCACCCTCTGCATGGTAACATAGCTGACATTAAGGGAGCAAGAATAAGGAATGGGATGTCATGGATGGAACAGGTAGACAACGATCAAGCAGGTGACCATAGTTGACAATATATTCAAGGGGGAAGAGTGGAGTATGTCAGGTGAGAACTGGATTAACTACCAGCAGGTCCTCATCAGCCTTGGCAGAGAGTGTAGAAATTAGGGGAATGGAAAAGCAGAACTGGAAATTAATCTACTGATACATGATCATTCCGGGGATGATGATGCCATTGTGTATACAGATGGGCCTGTGATCTGTGGTGAGAAATCTGGTTGGGGCTTCTCTGCTCGGGTACAGTGCAGAATCGTCGCCGAACACAGCGGTGCTACAAGATAACAACTTCCAGCATGAGAATGGAGGTCAAGGCTGTTACTGCTGCCTTAAGGTGGATGACTGAAACTTCATTAACAAAGGCTATCATTGTGTCAGACTCTCAGTCCATGCTTCGGAAGATTCGAAGTGGTTGGTTTCGGCATGAATGGAAAACATTCATAGAAGTTTCCAGTCTAGAAGAGCTGGTGTGGATATACTGTCCTGGTCATGCTGGGGTATGTGGTAATGAAAGAGCTGACAGACTAGTTTCAAAACCACCCATAGTGGGGACGCTAGATATTGATAAGGGAGATATACTGATAACAATTAATGATCGACTGCTAGATAATGACACTGCAATAGATGAATCATCAAGGTTAAGACTGTTAGAATTTGGAATCAAACGTAAGGCTATTAGAGATGGATGTATGAGAGGGTGCATCCGTCGTGTTTACAACCAGCGAGCTACAGGAACAGTCAGCATTCACACTCTTCGACATATGCTGATGGACACTGAGCACCTATGGGTTTGGCTGGAGTGAAATGATGTCAATTCTTTATAACAATACCAATAACAATAGAACTTTTTACTCTCCGCCCCTTCTGTGGGGAAAATCATTGACTCGTATTTTCTGAACCCCCATCTGAAGGTGTGATTCAGCAACTATTAATTTACTGGTTCTGTGTATTGTAAAAAAAAACTGAGTCATACGGGTGCAAATTCACTCAATAATCATTAAATCAACAATAGATTTGTATTTCCATATAACAAGTTTAATAATAAATTATTGATTTAACAAGACTGAAATAAATAAAGTTATTTTAACAAGGAAATAATCAATTAATTTTAATCATCACTTGATGTGATGTGTGGATATGTTTACAGAGTTCGTCTACTGTTGCCAATACTTTGGTACTTAACTGGCCAGGTGTTGAAGATAATTTGTCGAAGATGTTGGGACCCGTTACTGCTTGTTTCCATAGGTACTTTGAACTGTTTCTTCTCTTCAGGGGACAAATACTGTGGCAGTATTGTATACTGTGACAAATACTGTGGCGTCCATTGCAGCAACGCTGAGGTAACTACTAAGGTTGCAAGAGTCTCCAAGACTCGTCTGATGTAAGCGTCTAGCGATGACTGCTGGCAACTTGTACCATAAACTGAGAAGAAACAAATGCCTCTTTTTAAGTATTGGGTCTCCTGATATAAACCTCAGGCGAACTCTACTTCCCTCCACCATTTCATCTTCATGACATTATCATACACTCCCTGCTTTCTGTGGAACCTGGGACCACCTCTGCTGTTGGCTCCTTGTGAGGAAACCCGCATGCGGCAGTCACCAGCTCTTACAGTGGTGGATCTTTTCTTCTTCTTTGATCCTTAGCCGCCGACCGTCAAAGCAGTCAGTGGCCATCACGCCTAGTGGCGTCTTGTATGGCAACAACAAATGTATTCCACTTTGCTCGATCGGTGGCCATCCTTCGTACAGTGCCCCAACTCTGGTTCATTCTTTGCATCTCAGCACCCGCAGTCCTCCGCCAGGTTGTTTTTGGTCGGCCTCGCTTTCGTTTTCCTTCAGGGGTCCAAAGCATAGCTGTTCTTGTGATGGCATCGGGGTCTCTTCTGAGGACATGGCCAACCCAGCTCCAGCGTCTGCTAGCTATGATGGTGTACATGTCCTCTTGCTTGCTCCGAGTAAGCAGATCTTGGTTGGTGATGGTATTCGGCCAAAAGATTCGGTGAATTTTGCTTAGCATGTTGTGTGAAAAGAGGACAATTTCGACATTTCCATCTCTGTAACTCTCCAGCATTCCGCACCATAGAGAAGCACAGGAAGCACACAGCTCTGATATAATCTTAATTTTGTGCTTGTGCTGTATTGAGAGGACTTCCAGATGTTGTTTAGGCTAAAAAAGGCTGTTCTTGCTTTATTCATTCTGATGTTAATGTCTTTGCCTGCCCCGCCGTCTGGTGTTACTATGCATCCTAGGTATGTGAAGGCGTCTGTCTGTACCAGTTGCTGATTCCTTACTGATATGGGCTCAGGGTTGCTCACATTAAGCGTCATGACCTCTGTCTTCTTTAAATTCATGTTTAAGCCCACCTGCTGGCTAAACTTATTAAGTCTTTCCGTTTTTTCCTGGACAGGTTGATGTGAATGTGCTAGTAGTGCAATGTCATCTGCATATTCCAGATCTTCCAATGTAGAAAATGTAGTCCATCTTATTCCTCTTGGACTGCCCTCTGTTGTCTGGCGCATCACCCAGTCTATGACTGTTAAAAATAGAGTGGTTGATAAGGGGCAACCCTGTCGTACGCCTATCTTCACCTCCAAGGTTAGGTTGCTCTGCCCAACACTACACGTAAAGTTGGCATAGAGGCTTTTTATGATTGACACTATGCAGCTTGGAATTCCATAAGCCCTCAGTATTTTCCATAAACTGTCCCTATGTAAGCTGTCAAAAGCCTTTTCAAAATCAACGAAATTAATGTACAGCTGTCTTTGCCATTCTGAGCACTGCTCTATAATGTTCCTGAGAGTGAATATATGATCTACACATCTTCTGTTCTTTCTAAATCCTGCTTGTTCTTTCCTCAGTTTGTGGTCTACTGCTTTTGAAATTCTCTGTATAATTATCCTGCCTAGTATTTTGCTGGGAACTGAGAGAAGAGTGATTCCTCTCCAATTGTTGCAATCTGCAAGATCTTCCTTCTTGGCCAATTTGACAATTATTCCTTTGTTCCACTCTGATGGTGTTGTCCCTGTTTTCCAGACTTGTGCAAATAGTGGTTCTAATAGTTCTGCTGCTGGCTCAGAGTCTGTCTTAAATAGCTCTGCATTTAAGTTATCATGGCCCGGAGCTTTGCCGTTCTTTAACCCTTTGATTGCTGTGATGATTTCTTCTTTTCGTAGAATGTATGTATTTACATCTAGATCGTTTTCAGCCTCAGGAACATTCAATTGTGTCTCTGGTGGTTCCTTGTTCAGAGTTTATCTGAAGTGCTCTGCCCATCTTGTTTCCTGACCCTCTGCTGTCGTGATGAGATTTCTATGCATATCTCTTAATAATGTAATATTGCTTGCACCTCGTTTTCCGCTGATGAATTTAGTTATTTTGTATACTGTGCTTTGTTCATTTCTCAGAGCTGCCTCTTATTCCTGTCTTGCAAGATCGTCTAGGAAATCCCTTTTATTGGCTCGGGTTTGGCGTTTAACTTCCTTATCCAGCTGACTGTACTGTTCGCTATATAGTTGCTTTAACCTGGGGGACTTCGCTTCTGTTTTCTTTCTTTTCATGTCCTTTCTCAGTGTTATGGTGTTTAATGTTTCTGGTGTTATCCAATCGTGCTTCTTCCTTTCCTGGAATCCCAAGTATGATTTGCTGCTTTCCTTATATATTGTTGAAATGGTGTTGAATTTCTGGTCTATATCATCAGTCAATGTCTTTTCCTGACTTTTGGCAAATTGATATCGTTTCTTTATGTCAGCCGCAAATGCTTTTCTGGTAAGGGGGTCCTTCAATTTGCTGATGTCAAACCTTTTCTGTGTAGTTACAGTTGGTCCAGCCCTTCTTAGTTTCACTTTCAATTTTGCTACTACTAAATGGTGATCACTTCCCACATCTGCACCTCTTCTTACCTTCACATCTTGTAATGCATGTCTCCATCTACCGTTAATCATGATGTGGTCTATCTGGTTTCTGTCCCGACCCTTTGGTGATTCCCATGTTAATTTGTGAATTTCTTTATGTGGGAAAAGTGTTCCTCCAATGACCAGGTTGTTAATACTACAGAAATTTATTAATTTATCCCCATTTTCGTTTGCTGTTCCGCTGCTGCATTTCCCCATTACTCTTTCATTATATGTATTGTGTGTACCAACTTTCGCATTGAGGTCTCCCATTATTATATAATAAGATCATATCTAGGTGTGTCTTCAATGTCTTTCTGCAGTTGTTGATAGAATTCATCCTTGACCTCTTCATCGCTGTCATTCGTTGGTGCGTAGCATTGTATTATTGCAGTATTGGTGAATCTACCTCTCAATCTTAATCTTATCAGTTTGTTGTTGATGGATTTCCATTCCAGTAATGTCCTTTCTATTCCTTTCTGTACAATAATGGCTACACCTTCATTGTGCTGTCCATCCTCTCTTCCAGAGTAAAGTACTGTTTCTCCTGTTGCTGTTTTAACTTTTCCTGCCCCTGTCCATCTGCTCTCGCTTATCCCTAGAATGTGTAACCTATAGTTTCTCATTTCTGCCGTGACCTGTTTTAGTTTACCCATCTCATTCATTGTCCTGACATTCCAAAATCCTATTCTTGTATTATGTTTTGCGGTCAGGACGTCCGTTCTCATGTCAGTGCCTTCCTTTCGGCTTTCACCACTGACAGTCATACGAGCCTCAGACTCCGGATGTCCGTCCCGCAGCAAAGTTTGTTCATTCGTTGTTGTTTCCGTAACTTCAATATTTTTTTTACATAGACAGGGGTGTCAGCCCTATGCTAAAACCCCCAACCTGGAGGACCAGGGTGTCTGCTTTAGTCTGACCCCTGCCCGCGCAAACCTGTCCAGCTTGGTAGAACCTTCCAGGAGTAAAACTCCCGCTGGCATAGCTCTGGGGGTAATCAGGGTACGCAAGCCGCCATACCTCGACAAGGTATTGACACCGGATATGGCAGGGTGGTTCTTGAGTCAAGTTATTTTAAGTGGTGAGGTTGCCAGCCCCACATGCAACTGTTCATCCAAAAGCAATTTATTCGTGTCAAATGCAAAATATAAAATTTAAAAAAAAATTTACATATTACAACTGACCCCAATAGATTTTGGGTTAAGAATTATATCTACAAACTTGATGCAAAGAAACAGGCCGTAAGATGCCAGGCAGCGGTTTAAGATGCCGTAGACATTCAGGTGTGTCAGGTATCTAACTGGGTGCACTCGAAGTAGGATCCTAGAACTTGGGAGCAAAGTGATGCCTCTGGAGTTATTCCTTTCTAACTTTAGAATTCATTTCCAGTCCTACGGCTTGTTTTATATTGGGATCCTAATATTCCGTGGTCCTGGATGTCTATGATTTCTCCTTAACAACACTGAAAGTCAGTACCTAAGTCTTAAAATGCTGTAGGTTATAAGCGAAATTTTCGCTCCTACGCACATGTTTCTTCGTTGAGGAAAAGTTCAATCAGAAGTAGTTTAGTTTAGCATGTCAATGCCAAACCAACCACAAATAAGCGTAGGGGTTCTCCCCCCCCTCCCCCTCATGTGGAACATTACTACATGGCACATTAGATATTGCCCTTTAGATGTTACTTACAACATCATTTAAACGTACCCCATGACCATATAAGGTCTCGCCACTTCCATGTCGTCTGTCATGTTTACTAAATTCGCTGCAATCACCAATCTATCACTGATAATCTCCTCTAAGATGTTACTTTCTTGTAGTTGTTTACTACCACAAAGCGATTACGTTGCTCCTCATGCTCCCATATCACGATTGTTAACTTCTGAAATCATTGTTTACTACCAGCCTGGCTTTGCTATATAGCAAAGTTAACACACTATCTTAAAATACCATTTGATGTCCATGCCTGGAAAACCCGAGGCACCATTGTTTTGTGACAATAATCTGGGAGTCCTGTCTACAAATCAAACATCTGTTACCTACATTCTCAGACACAAGTCTGGATTTGTCTCCAGGCGCCATCTTTGATAAAGAAGATTGTACTGTTATCTCCTAATAGTGCGTATGGCGTTGACGATTGATCAAACAAGTCGCTTTAGGTAGACTTTTAATCCGTTAACGATATATATCTGCCCTGCGAACGAAGGGCACCACGTCATGCGACCAAGTCAACCGTGTTGAGTAACGATCGAATATATGACTTGGCACATACGTGGATGATTCTAATTGGTTTGCGAGATAACTCACTCAGAGCACAGTGCAATGAGCGTCGTTTCCGTAATTTCCGGAAATGCATATACGAATGTTTCTGACACAATGACCGACGCGCTACGAAGCGACTGAAAGGCATGCGTATTCTTTCAATGGGTGTAAAAAGATATTTTTCACTCAAAGCACTGTACAATGCACGGTGTTTCAGTATTTTACCGAAAAGCTGATATGACTGTTTCTTCCATTTGAAGCACATCTTCAGACTTTCATACGCGCAAACTCTGAATGTGATGATGTGAGCTTCGTGTTTTATTGCATTATTACACACTCTGCCCGCAAATTTTGCAATACATTTATGATTCTTGCCTAATTTTTCGATTTTTTGCGATTCGCATTATTTATTATTTTCTAATTTTTTGTTGACTACAACACTATTACATACTACGAGTAAAATGCGACTGAACTGTACTCACTCGCTACAGATTGTATAACTAAAACAACAGCATCAACCAACAGAAATATAATTCAATGGGTTCTGAGTAAACAGCTCGAAGATCTAAGTTTTGCCCATGACATGAGGAGACAGACAACTGAGAGATGAACAAGTAGGTTTTAGGCAAAACGGATCCTGTACAAACCAGACAGCCATATTTAGAATAACAGTGGAACAAAGTCTGAAATTGAACTTGTCTCTTTACATTGGATTTATGGACTATGAAAATGCACTTGATAGTGTAAATAGAGAATAACTTTGGAAACTGATGATGTATGGAGGGTACCCCTGAAGAATATTAACTTAATAAAGAAAACTTATGAAGATGAGACATGCAGAGTTTTTCATGAATATATATATATATATATATATATATATATGGAATCAATTCGTTGCTGCCTTACTAGACGCCACCAGGCGTGATGGCGACTGACTGCTTTGACGGCTGGCGGTTATGGATCAAAGCAGAAGCAGGTGTGTAGTATTGTAAAATTTATTGTTACCGTATTCAGACAGTGTAGTAATTTTGCTGTCTTCTTCTTCCGTCCTTAGCCACCGACCGTCAAAGCAGTCAGTGGCCATTACGCCTAGTGGCGTCTTAGGGCAACAGCAGATAGGTTTTCTTTGCCATTGTTTCCCATCACGCCTAGTGACGTCTTTAGGGCAACGGCAAATCAACCCATTTGCTGTTGTTTCCGTAATCGAAGTGACTGGCAAACGGGTGATCAGCCCGTTGTGAAATTTTGCTGTATTTGTATAATTTCAGAACCCTGCCAAGATACCACAGAAAGATTTTACACTAGCTACTAGAATTACCTTACTTGACCAAATCAAAAGCCACCCTCCTAGCACCAGTCTCCGCCAGCTGGCGAAGATAAGCGCCCTACCTCGAGCCAGCCGAGACATCTTCTCGAGGGTGTTTTCCTATACTAAACGCTTGATACAGCAGCAAGATTAATTACTAAATCTCAGACCTAAGGGTCTTTTGTGTATGGACATGCGCCCTAATATAACCGACTAGGTTGAACGGGACGCGCCTCGCCAAAACGAGGCAAAACTTTATAAAAAAATAAAAAAAGCAGCAAGATAAACAGCGAGACGAATGGGGATTACGCGAAGGAAAACAGGGAACATCACAAAAACGGAAACGTGAAGACAATGATCCAGAAATTGAGGAGGCCCTCAATGAATGGTTCTCTATTTGTAACTGGTCGAGGTGTGGGTGTCAGTGTCCCAATGCTAAAAAGTAAGTCAGAGGAGTTGGTTAAAAAAGAACGTGAAACTACATCGAAAGTCAAGAGAAGTTCTGCTGCTTCTTAATAACTGTGCGGCACACCCTCATGGAGATTGTTTGAAAAACATCCATCTGGAATATCTGCCTCCCAATACCATATTCTTTGTGCTGCTAATGGACACAGCAGTCATAAAAAAAATTTGAAGACGTAGTAGCGCGGAAAGTTGGTTAATTACATCATTGAAGCAACTAAAAGAAAATCTACTGACATCGTCTTCAACAGCCAAAGAAATAGTACAAAGATGAACCTTTTACAAGCTATCAATTTCGTCGCCGATAATTGACGAGAAATAAGCCGCGAAATCATTCAACACTGCTTTGCTCATTGTTGTTTTAAAGATCCATGTGTTGATGTCAGATACGACCGATAGTGAACATAACGCCGGTTTGGAATTGCAACACGTCCGCAACTATGAAGAGTTTGCATGCTTCGACGATAGACTTCAATTTTATGATGACAATCAAGATTTTGAGGACGCAATTGTGTGGTGAAGTACATTGATGCAACGATAAAATCATAAAATATATATATATATATATATATATATATATATATATATATATATATATATATATATATATATATATATATATATATATATATATATATATATATATATATATATATATATATATATATATATATATTAAAGTCAAAATAATAGCAGTAGAAATAAAATTAGTAAAGTTGTAATGCGTCTTCTTTCCTGCGCCAGAAAACGCACTGATTTAAGCAAGACAGAATATAGTGAGAAATCTTATCGCCGCATTGGTAGTATTGGCCTTTAAAACGCGCCCGTCAAGGGTTAACGATAACAATTTGAAAATTCTACTAGCGTAGTGGTTCCAGGAAAGATAGAAAGAATAAAACCCACGAACGCATAAGATTGAGAGAGCGGACACCTGCTGCCGGCTTGTCAAGTGTTAGAGGTTTGAATTAGCTACTCGGGCCAACAGTGCGAGACGAGGTCGTTAGCTTGTGTCGAAAACGATGTCGCAAGTTTGAAAATTTTAAAAATACCCCGCTAGCCAAATACATTTCTAACCACAGACACTGTGGAAAAATATATATATACACACACGCATAATTACTTCCTATCGAGAAAAAGGAAGATCTGAGGCGATTTTTATAACATTCAAGTAGTGGAAACTTAGAAAACAACGAACACCAAAATGGAAAATATATTGAATTCTTTATTACTAGGTTTATAATCATAAAAGTTAGCTAGTCTAAGAGCTGGTCTTGTCCTGATGGGTAATATGCTTTCGAACAAAAAATCCGACTGATAGAAATAAAGTTATGGACAAAAGACGGTATTTGTTCGTACAGACAGACCAACACATGCTCGTTTGGACTTGCACTAACGGTGACATTTTTTGACGCGTCCTTGAAAAAGGCAAGAAAGGGTACAAGTAGTCTGTTGTATGAAGGGGGAGAAAAATTATGGGATGGCTTAACACCAAATATATTTAGCAGTAGAATTCTAAGAATGAGAGAGGGAAAAAAAACTTGGTAGTGTCCAAAAATCAAGTCTGTTTTTGCTTTTAATTTCAAATTTGTCGTTCGTTTATTGGCCAAAGCCTTTCATATTATTAAGAAAATTCAACGGCTTGACGCCATTTGTAGAAGATAGTCCCGAGAGCAGGACTGGGCCTGATAAGTGAAATATCTGGTACCCTAACAGTACATCAGCTATAAGAGCAGCATACCCCTGAATTCAAGAAATAAAACATTTCCCTAGTGCAATTAACAAAGACAGTGTATTTTAAAGAGACTGGGAGTGATTAAAGAATCCCAAACAGCCATCCAGTGTTAGAAACCAGTAATAGACAGATTTTAGTAACACCATTAGTATAATTTAACAGTATTTGTTTGGACACTTGTCCCTGTGGGTCTAAAATTTACATTTTGTATATATATCTTGAATTCTTTTCATTTTTAAAGTCCTGACCAGAAGAATACTAGGTTCAGGACAAAATAAATCGTACAGAAAATTATTAATTGTACAAAATATCCCAGGTGTTATTTCCTTTAATCATAGCCTTTAATACTTGTTTGTGTAGAGGTGTATTATTGTTAAAGTACCATCACACCACACTTGCATATCCCTAGACATTAGACGTAGCTATCATTTATACTAGTCAATTGCTGGATTACGACGTTACGACATGCAGGAAGGTCAGGAAGGCAGTCCTATATCTGCACCAGATTCCTGCGCTGATTTTGTTCAGTTGCAGTCAATCACGAGAACACGGCAGGGCACACTCAATAACTTCCTCAAACAAGATTAGCTGTGAGAATTACATGCGCAAATTCCGTAAATATTTTTCTCCGTTCTGTGCCATTTGTTCCCGTATTCATTTAAAACTAGCAATAACCCTTTAACATTGATAGGTTATTAATTATAGTGTGTTGTTTCTGTTACATGTATTACAGACGGTACTATCACTAATAGGTCCTTTCATTGCAGGCGACCGTCATTAGATATTTGTAGTGAAAATTAAATGGATATATTAAATATGAAGACATGGAGTAACCTCACCTAAATGACATAAGGAGCAGTGATAATGATCTAATGGACCGTAAATTGACTAAATAACTAACATTTCTTTTATGATAACATGTCTCGTAATTGTTCGTGCATCTTTTAAAATCTTGCCCTGGTCGACTTACTGCCTCTGAGAAGCCATGGCCGACATACTGCCTCTGAAAACAACGTTTGAAGTTTGACGAAACTCCAGTTCATGTACTGTTTATCAATCATGTTGTTGGCTTCTTTCCATAATCAAACTGTTCATGCACACCTTCATTTGCGGACTGTTTCTATTTTTGGGAGAGTACATATAAGGGGAAACAATACAATTATTGTCTAACTTTCAACCACAGGTGCACCCTCTTAGCTGTGGTTGAAAGTTAATGTCCTCTCTCGAAAACAGAAAAAAGTGCACAAATGACGGTGTGCAAAAATGTGACCGACCGACCGACCGAAGTACTTACGGCAGGTATTATGGTATTGAATGAATATGTTTATGACGCAATAAACTGTAGTTTCTTTCGTTTCACGGGAACCTCGCATAATTAGGGCAGCCGCTTAACTGGGCCAAAGTGTTCTAGTCCCGATACGTCCGAATTAACCGGAATCCATTGTATGTGTGTGTGCGTATATATATATATATATATATATATATATATATATATATATATATATATATATATATATATATATATATATATATAAGTATTGTGTCTACCAACAATACTGATAATGAAAGAGTAATGGGGAAATGCGGCAGTGGAACAGTAAACAAGAATGGGGACAAACTAATAAACATCTGCTGCATCAACAATCTGATAATTGGAGGAACACTTATTTTGATATCAACAACAATGTATTGGCAGCAACATATACACAGTTGGAGGGAGACATGGATATGGAAATAAGAATACAAAAAGCTAGAGGAGCTGTCATTGCACTGGATCAAGTATATGGATCAAAAGAAATCAAGTCCAACACGAAAAATTGAATTTTCAACTCAAATGTTAAGTCAGTCCTATTGTATGGCTCTGTCACGTCAGTCCTATTGTAAGGTTCTGTCAAGTCAGTCCTATTGTATGGCTCTGTCACGTCAGTCCTATTGTAAGGTTCTGTCAAGTCAGTCCTTTTGTATGGCTGTGTCAAGTCAGTCGTATTGTATGGCTCTGTCAAGTCAGTCGTATTGTATGGCTGTGTCAAGTCAGTCGTATTGTATGGCTCTGTCAAGTCAGTCCTATTGTATGGCTCTGTCAAGTCAGTCCTATTGTATGGCTCTGTCAAGTCAGTCCTATTGTATGGCTCTGTCAAGTCAGTCCTATTGTATGGCTCTGTCAAGTCAGTCCTATTGTATGGCTCTGTCAAGTCAGTCCTATTGTATGGCTCTGTCAAGTCAGTCCTATTGTATGGCTCTGTCAAGTCAGTCCTATTGTATGACTCTGTCAGGTCAGCCCTATTGTATGGCTCTGTCAAGTCAGTCCTATTGTATGGCTCTGTCAAGTCAGTCCTATTGTATGACTCTGTCAGGTCAGCCCTATTGTATGGCTCTGTCAAGTCAGTCCTATTGTATGGCTCTGTCAAGTCAGTCCTATTGTATGGCTGTGTCAAGTCAGTCCTTTTGTATGGCTCTGTCAAGTCAGTCCTATTGTATGGCTCTGTCAAGTCAGTCCTATTGTATGGCTCTGTCAAGTCAGTCCTATTGTATGGCTCTGTCAAGTCAGTCCTATTGTATGGCTCTGTCAAGTCAGTCCTATTGTATGGCTCTGTCAAGTCAGTCCTATTGTATGGCTCTGTCAAGTCAGTCCTATTGTATGGCTCTGTCAAGTCAGTCCTATTGTATGACTCTGAAACATGGAGAACGACAAAAACAACAACGAAAGAGCTACAGAATTTCATCATTGGATGCTTGTGTATAACCGGAAATGGTGCGACAAGGTCACTGATGTGAAACCGATGACAAGAAGTAGACAAGCGCCAGTAGAACAATAAATTACATGAAGACGTTGGCGATGGATAGGACACACATTGAGAAAACCTGTTAATAGCATTACAAAGCAGTTCTTTTTTGTTTTGTAATCCTCAGGGTAAAAGAGGTAGAGAAAGACCAAAGAAGACATGGAGAAGAGAACCGGAGACAGATATGAAGGGGGTGAAGAGAATATGGAAAGACCTTCAGCTCATAGCACAGGACAGGAAGATTTGTCATACGATAACAACGGCATCAACCAATAGAAATGGAATTCAATGGGTTCTGAGTAAAGAGCTCGGCGATCTAAATTGTTCCCAAGACCTAAGGAGACAAGGTAAACGGCGACTTATGCGAGGTTTTGCATGGGACTCGCAACATCCACATATTTAAAAAACTGTCATTGAAACCACAGCTGTAGAAGTATGTGCTGTGACGCATGCTTACTGTAAGAGAGTCGGCAGCTGTGATTGCTCCATGCTTCGGAAGGAGCGAGCAAAGAGATAAATGAATCGTTTACAACACTGTAATGTCACTAGCAAAGTTAGGCTAACATAAGGAGTTGAAGACTAAACAGGGAAGAAAAATTAGTATATGGCACGTGAGGATATTTCGCCATAAAAGATGGAGACAAACACAAAGAAATTATGCGAATAACAAAACATGCACGACCTAACCAAAAACGTAATGGCTGTCACATAGTAGATACTGCCGCAAGAGAGTGACGTGTTTATAGACTTCATTATACTAGGTCTCAGTATTATGAGGCGGGTGTGACCGGTTCCTTTCCTCGTTGCCTTTGCCTTTGTCAACAGCAAAGTCAGGAGCCCATTTACAGCTCGGCGTGACGTTACCAGGTTTCGAACCCAGCAACTCTGCCCCGACAAGCAAGCGCCCTAACCATATATGCCACTTAACTCTGTCCTAAATATAACCAGGTCAAGTCCCATAGCAGATACTGTCGTAGGGGAGTGAAGTGTTATAGACTTCACCATAGTAGGTCCAAGTTTTTATGAGGTGGTGTGACCAGTTCCTTTCCTCACTGCCTTTGCCTTCCCCAAGTTCAACAGCAGAGTCGTGTACCCATTTTTTATATCTTGGTAGACTGGAGCGTGACGCTACTAGGTTTCAAACCCCGAACCCGGCCACTCTGCAGCGAGAGGAAAGCACTCTAACAAGAATGTTAAAATGTGACTAATGAGTTAACGCCTGAGTGGGAAGTAACATTCGTGTTTCAACCACTTGTCCACAACGTGGCTGATGTTCAATCCCTACTAACGCCGTTGAGCTGTGACGCGCTGCGAGGGGGTGGAATAAATAATTATATCAAACTAGCGGAGAGGAAACAAATTACAGAGAGGAATTGTCACAGTGGAATAATGCCAAACGCTAGAAATTCGAGGTAGAAAGATAGTATGCGAGTACAGTGTAGGAGAGAATTATTACGGTCAAAACATGTGGAGTTTCATTCATAATAACTCCATCGTTGGCGTGTAGAAATCTAGGTGACTATGGCAATGATGGAGGAGTGACGTTAGGAATGAAAAGGATCAGAGGTTGCGCATTCAACATGGAACATGGCATCAAAAAATGCATCATAACGAAGTTAATCAGGCAATAATAAAGTGTCTAGTTTTTAAACCACTTAACTGAGATTCTTAATTCCGTCAGATCTGATAAAGAGGCGGATTAAATGTAACGGAACTGGTCAAGGAGCTTATAGATAGATCGATAGATAGAAAGACAGGCAAGCAAGCAGACCGACAGCCAGGCAGACAGACAGGCAAACTGACAAACAGACAGGCAGATAGATAGATAGATAGATAGATAGATAGATAGATAGATAGATAGATAGATAGATAGATAGATAGATAGATAGATAGATAGATAGATAGATAGATAGATAGATAGAACGAACTTTTTTTTCAAAGGGCTAAGAATTGGGCACGCAGGCCCGTCTGACATTCTGCCCTTCCTCTCTCTCGTCATGTATACTATATCCTCTCATCCTCACATTTACTTTAAGCATAATTAAGGCATTTATCATTATAAAAGTAATATTACATTTGCAATAATCATCATAATTAAAGTACGTTTTTAAAATACAATTTAAAAATAAAATAAAATAAAATAAAAAATAATAATAATGAATTTAAAAATAAAGTAAATAAAAATAAACATTAAAAAAAAACAACAACAACAACAACAAGACATAAAATTCGAATTCTTCGTTGAGTAAATTAGTGGTTTGAGACTTATTCAGAGGTATGTTATAAGAACTCGTGAAATTTTCAAACGGTGTGCAACTGAATGACTCAGGGACTTTTTTTAGGTTCATCAAGATGAGGTGGGGTAAACAGTTACTTTCCTCGTTGTCTTTGCGTCCCAAACTCAAGACCAGAATCAGACTAGGTAGATAGCTAGATAGACATATACGAAAGCAATTAATTTGCAAAGGGTTGAAAATCGGGCACAGTCTCCTCTTGCATTCTTCTTTCCTCTTGCTCATCTTTTATTACTGTTACTCAAACCTTCTCCAGCGTACTGAAAGTATTAATGTAAGGGCAGTGCAACATTACAAGGAAGTATAACAGCATACATTAACAGTACCTGATCATAAAATTAAGAATATAAGTTATTAAGAATATAATATTAAGAATAAGTATATTGTAATGAAAACTAGATCATCAGCGCCTCCATACAGTATATTAGATAAAAGTACAACACAATCAGTTAGGGTGGCATATAATCAGCACTCATAAAGTATTTGAACAGTATACGATTGTATGAGTAAGGACTGTGCGTGTTTTTCAGGTCATTGGGAAGATTGTTCCAAAGATGAGCAGCTGAGTAAGCCAGGACACATTTTGGACAGACATGAATGGCATCATCGATTCCTGTAAACCAGATTACTATTATTGATTATTAGATAGATAGATAGATAGATAGACAGACAGACAGACAGACAGACAGACAGACAGACAGACAGACAGACGGACGGACGGACGGACGGACGGACGGACGGACGGACGGACGGACGGACGGACGGACGGACGGACGGACGGACGGACGGACGGACGGACGGACGGACGGACGGACGGACGGACGGACGGACGGACGGACGGACGGACGGACGGACGGACGGACGGACAGACAGACAGACAGACAGACAGACAGACAGACAGACAGACAGACAGATAGATAGATAGATAGATAGATAGATAGATAGATAGATAGATAGATAGATAGATAGACAGACAGACAGATAGATAGATAGACTGAGGAGACAATAACTGTTAGGAATAACCTATAAAACACTTCGTAGAATGCGTCTTTAGAGAAGTTGAGTATCAGGCCGGTACGACGATGCGCTACTAAGGAGGGTTATGATGAATCCCAACAACAACAAAAAACCATAGGCTTCAGTGTGTCGCTCTAGGTACAGTTAAATGGTAGAGGAATGACGATGCAAACAGACATTTTATATTTACATAAATTGCTATCTAAGTGAATCAGAAGATATGAAGCAAACCACTTGTCTGATGGTATAAGATATTTTTCCCTCAACATTTCATTTGGGAGTTTTTCGCACACATGAGTTCACTAGTGACGATCGGGAAACACCGATGGACACATAAGAAAGACAAAGTAACATTAAAATAGACTATATACCAACTGAAAGAGTTGGCATTCTGATAACCATCATTTATTGGTTATGTGACCTTACTGGGCACAATTCCCCAAGGATCTTCCCCAAAAAAATTAGGGGAAGGGGCAGATGTTTGATATTGTCAACACATCTGACACTCCTTTTTAGTGATAATTCATCACATTCGCTCTGCGCTTCACAGCTTTGCAGAGATTAGCACAGTAACACCCAGATAGGGCTGCTCAGGTTTCGCGTAGTTTTGTTTGTCCTAGCCGTGCCAGGCGATAAAATTACTCGCCAGCAGACGGATTTTGTGTGCACAAGCGACGGATAAAGAGGTTACTTGTCTGTGCGACACATTCTGGATAGACATGAATGGCATCATCGATTCCTGTAAACCAGATTACTTAAGATAAAAGTAAGATGTTGTATTTGAACACATTGCTGAGAGAGTGTACGGAAGTGCCACTTCCATATATGGGAGACGTGACCTTTAGCATCACGCACATAATTTTTCCTACGTGGAAATAATTTTGAATTACCCCACAAAATACGCATGTTTGAAACTATTGGCGCTCTGCTTAACATCGTAACAAACAAATGCGGGGAAAGAAGGGACATATAATCTGACATTTTATGCAAGTCTAGTACACTGTGAGAATCGCTTGCCAAGACGACAACAAGACTGTCAGAGTTAAAACTAGAATCAGAATTCCATTTATCAGACCGGACTTTGTTGGAGCATTCTGAAGGACTTAAACAGCCCAGAAAATCTCTATCATTTTAATAAGGATACCGGGATCTAAGGAAACTGAAAACACGGAGTCATAGTGGGAATTTATGGTTAAGGTAACGACACCCCAGAACACATGAAAAAAGGCATCTCGCCAGTGCCTTAAACCTACTTCTCTGAGCAAACAGTCAGTGGGCCAAGATTGGCGTAAGTTGTACATTTTACATTCTTTATTTTTTCATTACTAACATGTGAACTAATATGTATATAATGCCAAGTGAATATTCATATGTGAAAATTGCTAGTGGATGTCCAAGTCATATGAGACTGGCAACCTCAGCACATAGAATGATGATTCATGAACTACCACTGCATGGGCTGGTGACTGTTTTATTGCTAGTTTCTTAAAGCAGAACTAACGGCATAGGTAGTCCCAAGTTCCATATGAAGCAGGAAGGGAAAGATAAAAGAAATGATGTATATTCTAATTATAATATTTACAAGTACAAACCAGTGTAAATGTCTGTGTAAACATATTCTATCTACACTATTAACCTTTTCATTTGAATGTCAAGTAAATATAAAGCTATTCAATTTAAATGTAAAGAAAGTTTTCTCTCGATGGTAAAATCTGAGATAGATGGGATGGTGGAATAGGAAGAAGGGGACATAACTATGTGTCCGGAAACGCAATACTCAGGAGAGCGTTTTGTTTCTATTCTTTTACCATTCTAGTTGGTGGTACAAGTTGATGGAACTATCTCTGGAATAAGACGGGAACAAGTGGCCTAAAGTCGAAGCTATATACCATCATCAGACGGTACTTAAAGACGAGGGACCAACTTTGTAGACATTCCCTGACACTTCTGGGAACGTGCTGCGCCCTACAACCTTGACCAGCGACGAGCGTGATCAGCAATACAGTCTACCAAGGACCAAACCATCAGAAGAAGCAGAACCGTCACTGACAGCTCAGTAACACACAAAAGCTGCCAAGTGACCTCCTTTACAAACTTTCATTATTTCAAAACAGTGATGTTAATTTTCGTGATAATTATTTATTTTTTAAAACCTTGTTAAAACCTAAGTGATATTTAAAGCTGTTATTTGTAAATACACAAATTTAACATCGATTTAGTCATTTTGAATGTACTGCATGTTTGTATCAGTCAATTTACTAAATAGACTCTAAACAGAGCTATACCAGAATACGAAGAATTCCACTGAGTAAATCAGGGTGGGGGCTTGAATGAGCTGAAATTAACGATTGCTTAATTCTTCATAAAAGGCGGCGGATAAGATATAAGTTAACAATTGCGCTGCCCAACGCATCATTGTTCTTGACTTCTGAAATATCTTATGAAAACTCCCTTGAGACAGAAGCATCATTATCCTTCTATCTACAACTCTGCCAAGAGTAATCTTGTGCGAAGGTAGACACCTTTTAAGACCCATATTAGATACTCTTGAGTTTGGCCACTGTTGGACCACTACTGCAAAGCAGGGGAGGCAATTCCATGACAAGGGTGAGAGAATGATCGACCCACATGTTTTTTCTAAGAATTCTAGGACTGATACATAGACTGTGGTTTTTAGGTCTACTTGTGAAAGTAGATTTGCAAACAAGAGTGAAAGTAACATTCATCGTACCACAATGATTCTTCTTTTTCATGAATTCTATATCATATGCGAATTATTACGTTTTGAATTACACATACTAATGCACCGTAACTGTGCAGATGTGATGACTTGCTCCGTACGTTTTTGTAACATGACTGCCTTAGTTGCGCGAGGGGTGCCCTTTTGAAACTGTAGTAATTTAGGTTAATGATATTAGGGATGATAACAGTTCAGTGTATCTTTCTTGATTAGGAATCATAAGCAAAAGCATCTTGATCACAAGTATATTACTTAAGTCAAATGAAACTCATGTGTTAAAAACAGACAGACCTAGTGAACTACATAACATTGTTAAACATTATTTAGCATGAACAAGGGTTTACATATAGTGATTGGTGGGCGGTGGGGATATGGCAGGAAAAGTGAAGATCTGGTGATGCTCTTATAAAACATATTACTTATGACCAATGAAGGTCAATTAAATGTCAGACTAGACACCACAGGCTTTTACATCTCTCTCTCTCTCTCTCTCCCCCTCCCTCCCTCCCTCTCTCTCTCTCTCTCTCTCTCTCTCTCTCTCTCTCTCTCTCTCTCTCTCTCTCTCTCTCTCTCTTTTGTGGCCAATGTTCAAATACAACGAAAGACGCAGTCAACGCTTTAACGCCCAAGCCTAGGCTTGACTTATTCAAGAAAAGCTTAGCGTACTCTGCTGCTCATCTTTGGAATTGTCTTCCACATAACCTAAGAAACAACCTCAGTCTTCGAATGATACAATCGTTGACTTTTCGAATACTTTATTAGTTCTGATTACATGCCCCCCACCCAGATTATCTTTCCTAATAATATCAACTGTAGGTTCTAATGACGACGTTTGTACTTTTCAACATATTTTATGTCATGTTTATAAGTAGTTAATGTTAATATGAATGTGTTATTTTATTTTACTTTACAACGTTGAATTCCTTGACATTTATATGTAAAATGCATATGGGAATAAATGAATTAAGTATGAAAGGTGAGAGAAAGGAAGGGCAGAATGTCAGACGGGCCTGCGTGCCCAATTCTCAACCCTTTGAAAATAAAGTTCGTTCGTTCGTTCTCTCTCTGATCCCTCTTTTGGGCCTTTTTTCAATCAATTAATTTCTGTTTTGTTTCTCCCTTGTTTGACACACACAATCTGGTAATGCTGCTTTGCGCTATTTGATTGGACAGGAGATATGATGCCACTTGCGTAGATCGGCAGCTGAACTTATTATCTGCACTTAAAAACACTATACTTCCTAATTATAACCCTTCAGTGGTTAAGCGGATTATTTTTCACCATTAATTAATAATACAAATAAGTTATCACAAGTAGATTAAGATTTGTAATTTTAACATTTGCTTGTTTTGTTGTTTTACTTTATATGTCTGAGTATCTGTCTATCTGCCCACCTTGTTGTTTTACCTTATGTCTCAGTATCTGTCTATCTGCCCACTTTGTTGTTTTACCTTATGTCTGAGTATTGTAGTGGTGTTGATGGTATTGTATGATGATGATATTACTAAATGTAATTGTATGAGGCCAGCTGTGAAGGCTCCTGAAATAAAATGTAGTTGAGAATTGTCAGAAGGCCTTTCTTGCTACCACTACGACCTCACACTTAATTTTTTTTTTTTAATGAATGTGGCTACGTAAAGTGTCTAGGGTTATGATATGTAGTGTGGTGTAATAGGTTATAGATATACCCACAGATATTTAACAAGACTAATAATATTAATAAATATTACAACACACTGAACTAACTCAATAGTGTAAAATTTTTTGATAGAATTATATTACATTTTATTTTGTTCTGTATCAATTTTTTAGGTTGACCAGAACTTAAAAGGATTTAGAAATTATGAAAGAAATGCATGGAATATTATATCATAAATGCAATAGTGTACATATATATGTACTATACTAGTTAGTTTTATTAAAATGTTCTAGTAGTCATCTACTTGGGAGGATAGTTACTGTTTGTGCTGTTGGGGTGGCCTCATCACACCTGTCTATATTGACTACACAGTGTCCAGAAAATGGTGGGAATTTTTATGGGGTTATTAGTAACTAAAGGGCTTTGGTGAATGTCCAGCAGACCAGAGGCTCACTCATCTTGTCGTTGTAGCTCTGGTGCTGAAATCAGGTGGTCCCACCTCTCCGTGCTGGCGGGCAATAATGGTGGTCTCTGTCACAAGTACTGCACAGATACACTCGAGTAAAGTCACCAACTGAATAGTCACTGCTTTGTTGACAACAGAAACTCCCAGCTCAGATTATGAATAAATAACACAGAATTGCCAGCAAAACTCAGCTGAGCTGCTGGCTATAGTATGGCGTCCCTAAATTTATTACACTTTCTTTCATATGGAAATCACCACACTTTAAAATCTGTGTCTATCACTGAACAACTATTGAAGAATGGCCCCACTTTCGCGTCTGAGCGCTAATGATATGATTGTCTGTGGCCAATCACTGCCTAGGTTTATTTTAAATTTCAAATTTCCTACACTAAAGTCATTTCAGTCATGCTTCAGTCAAGTATGGATGTTTATCTGTTAGTCTGTCCGTCTCTACTTGTGTTTCTACAAAATGTACTTGATTTTTGAACCAACCTTTCTCTCCCCTCCAAAATTTTGTCGTTAAAAGTTATTTTTAGACACAGCTACCACCCTAAAACCCTCTCCTCCATACTAAGTAAATTTGAACACCTGCGTCCCAAGGTCGTGTTTTTTTGTGCAATTAGCGACACTTTTAGATTCAATACAGTCTGTCGATGATGTGAACAACACTGTCTTTTGTCATTATCTTCAATATTATCTATCCGTCTGTAAAATTAAGAACATATTAGTTCACTGCTCAGAATAGGCCATCCGGCCAGCTAATTTTTATATTCCTAACATTAATATTAAGAAAAAAATACTTTTTAAATTTTGTAATATTCCAAACATCTGCGTTTTAGCCGCTGAATTCAAATCAAGGGCTTGGTATTGCAAAAGCGTCCAATAAATGACTGTGGCGTAACATATCTATGGTCCCTTCTGTCGAGTTGCTTACTTATTATGTCAACTTGGGAAACGTGACTTTTCTCCGTTTCCCCCCCAATTGCGTCTCCTTAGCCTTTCTAGTCTCACGCAATCTTTCCAGTCATATTTTTTTCCTTTTTGATCCGCCGTTCCCCTCCTGTCTAGCAAGTCAATTATTATGGAGGATGATGACCCGCGGTCTAGGCGATCATGTACATCAGCAGCCTACGCATTATGTTTTTATCCTTAAATGTTATCTTTGGAGATATTTTACCGTTGTATCTCTGTCAATTTCACTACACATCTCCCCACTTGAAAACATGCCTATGGCAAGTTCCAAAACCAGCGATACACATAGGTAAAATTACTCCTCACGTCTGCCACTACTCTAATTTTGATCACAGGGGTGCCGACTGAGGAAATCTGCACCGACATTCAATTTGCCTGGGATATATTGGATACTAAACTGATAAGGTTGAAGCAACAAAGACCACCTCAGCAATCTTGCGTTTTCATGCTTAGCCTGAGACAAGAACACGAGAGGCTGATGGTCCGTCTCCACCACAAAAGTCCTACCATACAGATAGATTTGAAACTTCTTTATTGCCCAGATTAATGCTAAACATTCTTTTTCGCTTGTGGAGTATCCTTGTTCCGCCTTATTCAATTTGCGGCTTGCATAAGCGACTGGTTTCAGTTCCCCATCAGGTGAAGATGATCTTTGCAACAAAGCCCCTCCGAGTCCTACATTACTTGCATCGGTTCTTAAGACAAAGTCCTGTGTCAAATCAGGCAGTTTGAGAATAGGCTTGCTAGTGAGTTTTTCCTTTAACTCTTGGAACGCTAGTTCACATTGTGCAGTCCAAATAATTTTATCTGGAAGTCCCTTGCGAGTCAGATCAGTCAGAGGAGCACAAATAGCGTTAAAATTTTTGATGTATTTCTGATAAAATCCGCATAACGACACGAATGATCGCACGTCCTTTTTTGTTTGCGGCCTAGGTGCTCTCTGCAGTTTTTCCAAGTTCTTAGGATCAGGGGTCATATTACCCTGATATACAGTGTGTCCCAAGAATTCCAACTCTTTGCATCCAATACAACATTTTGTTGGCCTAGCAGTTAAGTTCGCCTCCCGAAGTCTATCAAACAACATCTCCAGAGCTTCAATGTGTTCTTCAAATGTCTCTGTGGCGACGAGAATATCATCCATGAAATTCGTGATACATGGGTTATTCAGGGGATCCAACAATTTTCGCATCATCCTTGAAAACACACTCGGAGCATTTTTCAGTCCGAATGGTAGCATATTGAATTCATAATGTCCATCCGAAGTGCTAAAAGCCAAATAAGGTCTCACTTCAGGCTTCACTGGGATCTGGTAATAGCCTTTACTAAGATCCACCTTTGAAAAGTATTTTGCCTTGTTCAGTCTGGCAAATAACTGTTTTGTGTCTGGTAATGGATCCACTTGTCCTTCTGTGACAGCATTCAGTTTCCTGTAATCTATGCACAGTCTGTGTTCCCCAGACGGTTTTCTCAACAAAACGACACTAGAACTAAAAGATGATTCACTGTGCGAAATAATCCCCTCCTTCAACAAATACTCTATTTCTTCCTTCAATGCCTTCTCCTTCGCGAACGGAATAGAATAGGCTCTCATACAGATTGGGTTTGAGTCTACCAGTTTCATGTCATACTGTAGCAAATTTGTATGGCCTGGTTTATCTGTTAATACATCTGTATGTTCCTCCAGAACCTGTTGAACTCTCTCCCTCTGGTTTTTAGTCAGGTGCTTACTGACTTTTACCTGTGCTGCTGTTTCACAAGGATGTAATGGGTATTCATGTGAGGTGAGTGGTTCTTTTTGCATCTGGGTTGCAATAGCCAAGGTCAATAAGGGGGTGCTTTCCTGGAGTGGTCTGTCCAGATACTTCTTTAACAGGTTTACATGATAAACTTTTTCCTTCCCCTTTTTGTCAATTTTATAGTTTGTTCTAGACACCTTCTCTAGAACCGTATATGGACCTTGCCAACCAATTTGTAATTTATTCTGGCTTCCGGGTAGTAGAAGCAGCACCTTCTCTCCGACTGCCAGTTCCCTGTCCTTTGCCTTCCTATTAAAATATGCTGCATGTTTCTTCCTGGCTTGCTTCAAATTATCATTTGCCAGTTTCCATCCAGCTTTCAAACGAGTGGTCAGTTCGTTCACATATTGATACGATGAGGTAACAGTCTCTTCCGCCTTCTCATCTGTCCAGGTCCTTAATAAAGCTTCTAATGGACCTTTTATTGGCCTCCCAAATAGCAGAGTTGCGGGAGCCATCCCGGTTGAACTATGTGGTACCTCCCGGTACGCAAACAATGCGGCGGGCAGGAATTGATCCCACAGATCCGGTTTTTCGTGTGCCAGCTTTCTCAGGATAGAAATGAGAGTCCCGTTGAACCTCTCTACCTGGCCGTTCCCTTGTGGATGGTACGGACTACAATGAAAGTGCCTGGCTTGAAATAGCTTAAAAACTTCTTCCGTTAGTTTCCCCTTGAACTGAGAACCATTATCCGTCAAGATTTGATGCGGGAATCCTAATCGGGTAAATATTGTAAGTAGTGCCTCTGCTACATGTTTTGAATCAATTGATGGCAGGGCTACCGCCTCTCCCCACATAGAACAAGTGTCCACCAGAGTAAGGATGTAACTGTTCCTCCTCTTGGTCCGAGTGAGAGGTCCTACAATATCCACTGCAACCCTCTCAAAAGGTGTTCCCACTATGGGCATTTCCCCTAGAGTTGCAGGAGCAGTCCAGTGCTTTGGAGCTACCCTTTGACATTCTGGGCAGGAGTTGACATATCTTTTTATATCCTCCGTTATCCCTGGCCAGAAGTAATGACAAGCTATACGCTGTCCTGTGGCGCTGATCCCCATGTGACCACTGAAGGGAATCGCATGCCCGAGTTCCATCACTTTATCTCTATATGAAGTGGGAAGAACCAGCTGGTTGTGACCATTTGTTCCAGTTCCGGCCTTCCTGTATAAGAGTTTGTTCTTCATGAAATATTCCCCCTTGCTCGGAGGTGTGTGGCATTTGGGCAATTTTTTAAAACAGGGCTTGAGTGTCCTATCCTCAGCCTGCGCCTTCCTCATCTCCTCTGGATGAGCATTTATAGGTTCACCTTCTTCCTCCTTCTTCTGTGACCTGGTCTGCACTGTCGCCATGATCACAGGTTTCTCGGGATTCCCCAAGAAGACGTATCTACACCCCAATATCAGAGGGTAGATTGGTTCATCTATCACTGCTGCTCTGATTTCTCCTTCCACATAGCGAGTTTTCACCGTTATCCTTGCGATGGGAAGTGTCATGAGTGGTATGTCCTTAGTCGCCCCTTGTATTTCCACTGTTTCTGTGGTATACTGACTTGGGTCCACTAGGCTAGACTTCACAACTGAATCATAATCCAAACCTGTATCATAAAGGCACCTTATGGTGACCCCATTACAAATAACATCCTCACAAACTGGGGGGTGATAAGGTTCCTGTTGTCCATTAGGATTAACCTTTAATCTTTGCGTCCCCGACTTCATTGCAGCAATGTTTGAAGGTTTCCTTCTACAAAATTCGGTGTTATGGTTATCCTTCTTGCACCATTTACACCATCTTTTTCCTTGGTTCAACGGTTTTCTTTCATTGAACTTTTGGTCATTGAACTGTGAGTTTCTGTCGCGATAGTCATTTCTTGGCCGCTCAAAGTTTGTCCTACCTTTATTTCCCTGCTCTCTATTATCAAATTTATTAAATTGCTGTGGAGCTTTAAAATTGTCTATGTGCTTCTTTTTAGCACCACTTACCTCTGCCTGGGCTGCCTGATACCTCTCAGCAACATTTAAAATTTCCCCCAACTTCTCTGCACCTTGTTCCATGAGAAATTTTCTCATGTCTGGAGCCATGGACTCTCTCAATTGCTCAATCATGATCATTTCTTTAAGATCTTGGGTCTTCCCCAGAGCCGTCCATTTCTCCAAATAGGTTTCTAGTCTGGCAGAGAATTGGTGGTATGTCTCCCCAGACAACAGTTTGGCATTTCTAAATTTCTTACGATAAAATTCACCATTCTTCTCGTACCTTAATAACAAAGCCTGCTTTAACATGTCATAATTGTCTTGGTCTTCCCTGTTCATTTTGGCAAATACTTCATAAGAAGTACCTCTCAATCCCTGTGATAGCTTTAAGCTCCACCTCTCTCTCTAACCCATATGTAGTAGCTAATAACTCAAAACGTCCTAGGTACCCCTCTATGTCATCGTCTTTTTCAACAAAATGGTCTAAATGAAACCCCATAGCTGAGTTTGAGGCTCCCAGACTGGGCGTAGCATCTGAGGCAAAAGGGCTGGCACCATTTTCAGGAGCCTGGCCTTGTAATTCCAGCTCCCTTAGTCGTAATTCGTGCTCCCTTTGCAACCTTCTATCTTCTGCCTCCCTTTCGGCAGTCAACCTTTTTTCTTCTGCCTCCCTTTGCAACCTTCTATCTTCTGCCTCCCTTTCGGCAGTCAACCTTTTTTCTTCTGCCTCCCTTTGCTGTCGTTTTTCTTCTGCCTCAATCTGCAGCCTCTTAATTTCTCTATCAGCCTCAATTTGTAACCTCTTCTCTTCAGCTACCTTTCTATCTTCCCTTTCAATATATTTATCACATTCAGCCGTTACGTATTGAATTAAAATTTGACCATCCATTCCCATCTCCTTCGCGGTGAGCACAGCAGCTGATCTAAATTTTGCCAGCTCCGCCATACTTTTTAGACAATATAATAATATACAAGATAAATCTCTAACCAGTAAATACACTAAGTACTTCTTATGACTATAGTCTAACTAATTCTAACTAACCAGTTAACTAATTAATTATTACTGGCTGTGAAGATTCACCAACTTTTATCTGCAGGGACACTTTTAATTTTAAAGGAAATTTTACAATTTATTTCCCTACTTTTATTTCTCCCACCAGGAGATCCTAATATTACTGTTGGGCTAATTATCCCTGGACAAGACCCCAATTTATGTAGTGGTGTTGATGGTATTGTATGATGGTGATATTACTAAATGTAATTGTATGAGGCCAGCTGTGAAGGCTCCTGAGATAAAATGTAGTTGAGAATTGTCAGAAGGCCTTTCTTGCTACCACTACGACCTCACACTTAATTTTTTTTTTTAATGAATGTGGCTACGTAAAGTGTCTAGGGTTATGATATGTAGTGTGGTGTAATAGGTTATAGATATACCCACAGATATTTAACAAGACTAATAATATTAATAAATATTAAAATACACTGAACTAACTCACGTGTAAAATTTTTTGATAGAATTATATTACATTTATTTTGTTCTGGATCAATTTTTTAGGTTGACCAGAACTTAAAAGGATTTAGAAATTATGAAAGAAATGCATGGAATATTATATCATAAATGCAATAGTGTACATATATATGTACTATACTAGTTAGTTTTATTAAAATGTTCTAGTAGTCATCTACTTGGGAGGATAGTTAATGTTTGTGCTGTTGGGGTGGCCTCATCACACCTGTCTATATTGACTACACAGTGTCCAGAAAATGGTGGGAATTTTTATGGGGTTATTAGTAACTAAAGGGCTTTGGTGAATGTCCAGCAGACCAGAGGCTCACTCATCTTGTCGTTGTAGCTCTGGTGCTGAAATCAGGTGGTCCCACCTCTCCGTGCTGGCGGGCAATAATGGTGGTCTCTGTCACAAGTACTGCACAGATACACTCGAGTAAAGTCACCAACTGAATAGTCACTGCTTTGTTGACAACAGAAACTCCCAGCTCAGATTATGAATAAATAACACACTATTGCCAGCAAAACTCAGCTGAGCTGCTGGCTATAGTATGGCGTCCCTAAATTTATTACACTTTCTTTCATATGGAAATCACCACACTTTAAAATCTGTGTCTATCACTGAATAACTATTGAAGAATGGCCCCACTTTCGCGTCTGAGCGCTAATGATATGATTGCCTGTGGCCAATCACTGCCTAGGTTTATTTTAAATTTCAAATTTCCTACACTAAAGTCATTTCAGTCATGCTTCAGTCAAGTATGGATGTTTATCTGTTAGTCTGTCCGTCTCTACTTGTGTTTCTACAAAATGTACTCGATTTTTGAACCAACCTTTCTCTCCCCTCCAAAATTTTGTCGTTAAAAGTTATTTTTAGACACAGCTACCACCCAAAAACCCTCTCCTCCATACTAAGTAAATTTGAACACCTGCGTCCCAAAGTCGTGTTTTTTTGTGCAATTAGCGACACTTTTAGATTCAATACAGTCTGTCGATGATGTGAACAACACTGTCTTTTGTCATTATCTTCAATATTATCTATCCGTCTGTAAAATTAAGAACATATTAGTTCACTGCTCAGAATAGGCCATCCGGCCAGCTAATTTTTATATTCCTAACATTAATATTAAGAAAAAAATACTTTTTAAATTTTGTAATATTCCAAACATCTGCGTTTTAGCCGCTGAATTCAAATCAAGGGCTTGGTATTGCAAAAGCGTCCAATAAATGACTGTGGCGTATTATATCTAAGGTCCCTTCTGTCGAGTTGCTTACTTTTTATGTCAACTTGGGAAACGTGACTTTTCTCCGTTTCCCCCCCAATTGCGTCTCCTTAGCCTTTCTAGTCTCACGCAATCTTTCCAGTCATATTTTTTTCCTTTTTGATCCGCCGTTCCCCTCCTGTCTAGCAAGTCAATTATTATGGAGGATGATGACCCGCGGTCTAGGCGATCATGTACTATTCGCAGCCTACGCATTATGTTTTTATCCTTAAATGTTATCTTTGGAGATATTTTACCGTTGTATCTCTGTCAATTTCACTACAAGTATCTGTCTATCTGCCAACTTTGTTGTTTTACCTTATGTCTGAGTATCTGTCTATCTGCCCACCTTGTTGTTTTACCTTATGTCTGAGTATCTGTCTATCTGCCAACTTTGTTGTTTTACCTTATGTCTGAGTATCTGTCTATCTGCCAACTTTGTTGTTTTACCTTATGTCTGAGTATCTGTCTATCTGCCCACCTTGTTGTTTTACCTTATGTCTGAGTATCTGTCTATCTGCCCACTTTGTTGTTTTACCTTATGTCTGAGTATCTGTCTATCTGCCCACCTTGTTGTTTTACCTTATGTCTGAGTATCTGTCTATCTGCCAACTTTGTTGTTTTACCTTATGTCTGAGTATCTGTCTATCTGCCAACTTTGTTGTTTTACCTTATGTCTGAGTATCTGTCTATCTGCCCACCTTGTTGTTTTACCTTATGTCTGAGTATCTGTCTATCTGCCAACTTTGTTGTTTTACCTTATGTCTGAGTATCTGTCTATCTGCCCACCTTGTTGTTTTACCTTATGTCTGAGTATCTGTCTATCTGCCAACTTTGTTGTTTTACCTTATGTCTGAGTATCTGTCTATCTGCCCACCTTGTTGTTTTACCTTATGTCTGAGCATCTGTCTATCTGCCAACTTTGTTGTTTTACTTTATGTCTGAGTATCTATCTGCCAACTTTGTTGTTTTACCTTATGTCTGAGTATCTGTCTATCTGCCCACCTTGTTGTTTTACCTGATGTCTGAGTATCTGTCTATCTGCCCACTTTGTTGTTTTACCTTATGTCTGAGTATCTGTCTATCTGCCCACTTTGTTGTTTTACCTTATGTCTGAGTATCTGTCTATCTGCCCACTTTGTTGTTTTACCTTATGTCTGAGTATCTGTCTATCTGCCCACTTTGTTGTTTTACCTTATGTCTGAGTATCTGTCTATCTGCCCATTTTGTTGTTTTACCTTATGTCTGAGTATCTGTCTATCTGCCCACTTTGTTGTTTTACCTTATGTCTGAGTATCTGTCTATCTGCCCACTTTGTTGTTTTACCTTATGTCTGAGTATCTGTCTATCTGCCCACTTTGTTGTTTTACCTTATGTCTGAGTATCTGTCTATCTGCCCACTTTGTTGTTTTACCTTATGTCTGAGTATCTGTCTATCTGCCAACTTTGTTGTTTTACCTTATGTCTGAGTATCTGTCTATCTGCCCACTTTGTTGTTTTACCTTATGTCTGAGTATCTGTCTATCTGCCAACTTTGTTGTTTTACCTTATGTCTGAGTATCTGTCTATCTGCCCACTTTGTTGTTTTACCTTATGTCTGAGTATCTGTCTATCTGCCCACCTTGTTGTTTTACCTTATGTCTGAGTATCTGTCTATCTGCCCACTTTGTTGTTTTACCTTATGTCTGAGTATCTGTCTATCTGCCCACCTTGTTGTTTTACTTTATGTCTGAGTATCTGTCTATCTGCCAACTTTGTTGTTTTACCTTATGTCTGAGTATCTGTCTATCTGCCCACCTACCTTTCTTTAATATCATCATCATCAACTGTTTTATTTGCGCTCCATTTGGAGTACCGAGCTACAACTGCATCTGGTCTTCTTGCTGGAAGACCCATACAGTACCACCCACTGACTGTGCATTGATTTCAAACTTCCCGACAGTTTTTTTTTCTTTAAATCCTACCAGTCCAAAAGTAATTTCATATTTGAACATTTGCCATAATAAAACCGGCATGCCTTGTGTCTGGGCTGAGTGCAGTGCGCCTCGCCAGAACGTGGTAATAACTCCGCATTCAAAATAAAAAACCCAGTGAAATTAAGGCAGTTCGAATACAAAATTTCATAACTGAGAAACATATGTATGTAGCCTACAGAAAATAAACTGACTACAAGTAAAATAATATAGGGCCTACAGAAATATGAAGATAATACAAATAAACAGAGCATTATATTTTTACATCGCGTCGTACCTTTTATACAGAAATGTAGCCTAAACAGATATTTAATTTAAATAAATATAAATAGAATGTAAATAAATATAAATAGAATGTAAATAAATATAGCATTCCGTTTTTACCTTGTGTTGGTCTCTTTCCAGAATCATCGCGTTCTGCGGGTCCCTTCCTTAGCAACACATCTCCATGTCTGCTAAGCCAGACACTATAAATTCCACAATCACAAATATCCTGATAATATTCCTGTTTTTGATTAAGAAACAAAAACTGCGCACACTGATAGCACACGGCCCAAGCTTGTTCCTCATTTATCGGATTATTGAAGACTTTTAAAATATCCACGAAAGGCAAAAGATCCATGTTTTCAACCGAGGAATCCAGTTCAAAGTTTACAACTACTGTGATCAATTCTGACTACAGAGTACTCCATTTCGGTGCAATAACTTGCGAAATTATAATTTCAAGCAAAGCATTTAGCTCTAGGTTGACAAATCGTCATTTTGGCAGCTCGCCGCAACTAAATTCGCCTCGCCAGCTCACAGCAGACGTACGAACAAAAGAGAACGAATAACTGCAAAACCGGAAGTAATACTGTAAGGTCAATTTTATAGGGAGACAATTGTCGTGTAAATAACGATAATAGATCCCTTGCCATGTTTTACATATAGAGACCAGTGGCGTATTTAGAAAGGAGGGTTAGGGGAAAAGTTTCACAATATGCGCTAGATGGTTCTGAAGTTTTCATTTATTTGTTATTTTGGTTATTTAT
Source organism: Oreohelix idahoensis (assembly GCA_024509875.1). Lineage (NCBI taxonomy): Eukaryota > Metazoa > Mollusca > Gastropoda > Stylommatophora > Oreohelicidae > Oreohelix > Oreohelix idahoensis. The sequence goes on from JAMPIV010019319.1 coordinate 121,238, forward strand.
TTATTGGCTGTGCTTATAAACTTTATAGAGAACAGACTTGCTTTGAAGTGGAACGCTGGACCTCAACATTAACATGCCAAAATATTATGCCCTATGCCATCCTTTCAACGCGTTTTCATATCGTCTTTATACCAGCCATGTCTGTCTTCACTCCTCTTCTCCGTGTGTGTGTAGGGGGGGGGGGAATGGGGGGGTTCCCCCTCTATTTCACTTACCCTGTTATCCAGAGTCCGATAATGTAGCATCATTATATACCTTACCAAGAAGAGATCAAATGATAATTTTCAGACTACTAACCGACCATTGCAGACTCAGATACCATCTGTACAACAAATTGAAAATGAGGCAGACATATATGTACCCATGTGGGGAGGACAAGCAAACAGTATAACACGTAGGGAGGACAAACAAACAGTATAACACGTGGGGAGGACAAACAAACAGTATAACACGTGGGGAGGACAAACAAACAGTATAACACGTGGGGAGGACAAACAAACAGTATAACACGTGGGGAGGACAAACAAACAGTATAACACGTGGGGAGGACAAACAAACAGTATAACACGTGGGGAGGACAAACAAACAGTATAACACGTGGGGAGGACAAACAAACAGTATAACACGTGGGGAGGACAAACAAACAAACAAACAGTATAACACGTGGGGAGGTCAAACAAACAGTATAACACGTGGGGAGGACAAACAAACAAACAGTATAACACGTGGGGAGGACAAACAAACAGTATAACACGTGGGGAGGACAAACAAACAAACAAACAGTATAACACGTGGGGAGGACAAACAAACAGTATAACACGTGAGGAGGACAAACAAACAAACAAACAGTATAACAAGTGGGGAGGACAAACAAACAATATAACACGTGGGGAGGACAAACAAACAGTATAACACGTGGGGAGGACAAACAAACAGTATAACACGTGGTGAGGACAAATAAACAGTATAACACGTGTGGAGGACAAACAAACAGTATAACACGTGGGGAGGACAAACAAACAGTATAATACGTGGGGAGGACAAACAAACAATATAACACGTGGGGAGGACAAACAAACAAACACACAAACAGTATAATATGTGGGGAGAACAAACAAACAATATAACACGTGGGGAGGACAAACAAACAGTATAGCATGTGGGGAGGACAAACAAACAGTATAACACGTGGGGAGGACAAACAAACAAACACGCAAACAGTATAACATGTGGGGAGGACAAACAAACAAACAGTATAACATGTGGGGAGGACAAACAAACAAACAAACAAACAAACAGTATTAACTATGCACGGAGGCATATCTGGAGTCATCCTTATATGACCACCAGCTATGCACAATGCTACAATGTATGTACGTGGAAGTGAACCTATGTCTGTGAGGCTAATTACATCTTCAGTGACTCTTGAAATCATCCACTCACTTCCATGGATTCCTCCTGTGGTGAAACTTGTTGAGAACCTAGCATTGCACACTAAGCTTGGAGAAGTCACTTGAGCCCCAGGCGTAATTATTTGGCTTTGACTTGGTTGACTGCATGCAGAAGGATCTCACTGTAAACCCAGTGATATGCACGGGAAGCTGAGAAGTGGCTCTGTGCAGGACGTGACAATTCCTTGGGAGAGCCCAGAACCAGAGTTCAGTATTTTAACTCTGCATAGCTGGAGAGCCCCTTTTGATGGCGGGGAATGCACAGTATGCCACGCACTTGTTACTCCTAGCTTGGACAAATATGTGACAATCCTTTAAATGCAAGCCAAGCTGAAGAAACTGGAGCTCATGACTTCAACTCAACACGTTTCAGAATGGCAGAAAAGCCACAGGAAAAGCCTAGATCTACAGTGTAGATAATACCAAGGAGTCTTCAACTTGGTATTGGCTGCTAAAGAGTGAGAAACTGTACCCCAATGGGTTTGCCCGGGGTGCAGTGACGTCGATTCAGATTAACAATAACAATAATAACAAAGAGGGAGAAAGTCATCAGCCCTAGTTAAACAACAACAACAATGCTATTAACTGGTTTACTTAATGTGTGTCTAACCCAACGTTAGTGTCTCGTTCTCACCTCTTGTTCTACTGGTGTGTGTCTGTGAAAAAGTGTGCACTCAGAACAGTTCCGCGTACACTGCCAATTTTCGTGTCATTTTACTGGCGTATGTCTGTGTAGTGTTTAACTAGGAACAGTTCTGTCTACACTGTGAATTTTCGTGTCATTCTACTGGCGTATGTCTGTGTGGTGTTTAACTAAGAACAGTTCCAAATACACTATCAATTTTCATGTCATTCTATTGGTTTATGTCTGTGTAGTGTTTAACTCAGAACAGATCCGTGTACACTGTCAATTTTCGTGTCTTTCTACTGGTTTCTTTCTGTGTGTCCCACCCAACGTTAGTGTCTTGTCCTTACCTCTTATTCTACTGGAGTGTGTCTGTGAAGAAGTTTGAACTCAGACCAGTTCTGTGTACACTGTCAATTTTTGTGTCATTCTACTGGCGTGTGTCTGTGTAGAGTTTTACTCAGAACAGTTCTGCGTACACTGCCAATTTTCGTGTCATTCCATTCTACTCGCGTATGTCTATGTAGTGTTTTACTTAGAACTGTTCCGTGTGCACTGTCAATTTTCGTGTCATTCTACTGGCAAGAGTCTGTGTCGTGTTAAATTAGGAATAGTTCCGTCTACACTGTCAATTTTCGTGTCATTCTGCTGGCATGTGTCTGTGTAGTATAAAACTATGAACAGTTCTGTCTACACTGTGAATTTTCGTGTCATTCTACTGGTTTACTTAATGTGTGTCCCACCCAACGTTAGTGTCATGTCCTTACCTCTTATTCTACTGGCGTGTATCTGTGAAGAAGTGTGAACTCAGAACAGTTCCGTGTAAACTGTCAATTTTCGTGTCATTCTACTCTCACGTGTCTGTGTAGTCTCTAACTAGGAACAGTTCCGTCTACACTGTCAATTTTCGTGTCATTTTACTTGGTCTCTAGAAGCTGTAATGTACTGATGATGTTATATATTACTTCCGTACTGAAGCCAGCACAAACCCACACCAGAAGTATTTGGTAGTGTGGATAGATGATTACTTATACAGCCCGGGATCATCAGCATTCAGCTCCCCAAGAAGCAAATGCAACAATAAACTTACGCCAAGACTTCCTGCCCCGTGCCATCAGGTCTTTCTATGTCGTCTTCACCCCCTTCATGTATGTTTCCACTTCTCTTCTCCATGTGTTCTTTGGTCTCCTTTTACCTTTCTTACCTTGCTGACTCCAAAACTCGAACTCTCTGATAATGCCAACAGCAGGTCTCCTAAATGTGTGTCCTATCCATTTCCAGCATCTTCTTCTAATCTCTTGTTCCACTGGTACTTGGCTTGCCCTTGTCATCAGTTCCACATTAGGGATCTTGTCATCAGTTCCACATTAGTGATCTTGTCATCAGTTCCACATTAATCATCTTGTCATCAGTTCCACATTAGTCATCTTGTCATCAGTTCCACATTAGTCATCTTGTCATCAGTTCCACATTAGTGTTATACCTTCTATTCTACGCAAGCACCCATTTCTGAAATATGTAGCTTTTTGCCGCCTGGCATGGCACATGATAACGTTGAACATGCCTGAAGCATGTCTATCTTACATGTATTTTTCATCAATGGTGTTGTTAGGAAGTCAGCTCTGGTGGTGATCTCGTGCTCATAACGAGGCTAGAATGTGACAACAAGACAAGTCGGAGATACTGATCACCATTATCAACAACACAACCACTCAGCTAGCTGTGGTGTGTAGGGCATTAATCTGTTCAGCCCAAGCCATCTTGGTCTGTGCCATCCATTCAAGTTAATGACTATTTTATCAATCAATACTCTTTAGCTCCCGAAGGAACTTGGGGCCTTCAACAAACACATGCCACGTCCTCCATGACGTCAGTTCACGGTTTTTCCACGTCTTGCTCGTTATATTTATGTGTGTCACTAGTTCTCTTCTCCATTTGTTTTACTGTCTGCCTTTACTTCTATTGCCATGTGGATTCCAGAACAAGGACTGCCTTGTAATGCTATCAACGTGTTTCCTCAGTAAATGTCCTTTCTATCGATAGTATCTTCTTCTCATCTTTTATCCCGCTAGTATTTGTCTGGTTCTTGTCTTTTTTTTTTTTTAATTTAAAGATGAAAAATATTCCGCTCAACCTCTGATGGGTTATAATTAGGATATATATTGTTTCAAATTCCATATAATATGAACAACTGCCGATATGAGAAAGTGGCATCGCTCTTGTCAAATCTTTGTAAATAGGACAAATCACAATGACCAATTATGCTTGTACTTTAAAAAAAAAAACAACAAAAAAAAACCCCAAACAAACAAAAACGAGATAAAACCGAACAAAATCAAGCAGAAACTCCAAACAGGAATAATATTTAGGGGGAGCAGTGTAAAGGCCTGGTGGTTCCGGTTATATAACTGACTTTAACAAATATTTAAATGACTTTCACCTGTTAAAAGTCATATGCATTGTAAGAACAGCATCAGACCTTCAAATTCTCAATTAATATTTATTAACTTTTGTTCTTGCAAAATACTGTTTGACTAAATTATGCAGTTCCATAGGTCTGTCTATTTTTAACACTTCTTCTATATTTATAGGTAAATTTGATGCCTGCAAATAATCTAATACTGATATTCTCATTTGTTCATACCTCTTAAATTTAAAAAGAAATGTTCTATATTATTGTCTTGAAGACATCCTGCACAGTAAGGTTCTTCTATTCTGAAATAGGAATTAACTCTTGTCAAATTTGTACCAGCCACACAATTTGCAACTGATGCAATGATACAATTGAAGGAATATGCCTTCACACTAGGTCAGATGGCCGTCTGTTTAATCTTTCAAGGCTGAAGGCAAAAACAAAAATCAGAAGGGTCACTATAAGAGACTTGTTGTTCGCTGATGATGCTGCAGTCGTCACTCAAAGCCAACAGGAGCTTCAGAGCTTGATGAATCGCTTCACTAAAGCATGCAAGGACTTTGGCCTCACAATAAGTCTAAAGAAAACGAATGTGCTGAGTCAGGATGTGGGTGCTGCACCAGTTATCACTATCGATAACTATGAATTGGCAGTGGTGCATTACTTCACATACCTAGGGTCTACCATCAATGACAAACTCTCACTGGATACAGAAATCGACAGCCGCATTGGCAAAGCTGCAGCTACCTTTGCCCGCCTCACATCGCGTGTTTGGGGAAACTCTAAACTCACAATGAAGACCAAAGCTGCGGTATATAATGCCTGCGTCACCAGCACACTCCTATATGGCAGCGAGACCTGGACGACCTATGCTAAGCAAGAAAGAAGGCTCAATACCTTCCATTTGCGGTGTCTACGCCGCATCCTCGGCATCTCGTAGAAAGATAAAGTGACAAATGTCGAGGTGTTGTCACGTGCTGGCCTTCAAAGTATGTATACGCTTCTTAGACAGCGCAGACTTCGCTGGCTTGGCCATGTTCGCCGCATGGAAGATGGTCGCATCCCAAAAGATATCTTCTACGGACAATTAGCAGATGGCAAGAGAACAGTTGGGCGACCACAGCTGAGGTTCAAAGATGTGTGCAAGAGAGATATGAGGGCACTGGACATGGATCCAGCAACATGGGAGGATGAAGCTGCCGATCGCACTAAGTGGCGATGCTATTTACGGCGCCACCTCAGATTGGGCGAAGAGAGGCTCACACAAGAAGCAGAGGTGAGGAGAAAACGTCGAAAGGAGCACCAGGAAAATAAGCAGCTGAGGGCTGTCACCTCAGGGGTGCATTCCCATGGTCAGTTATGACTGAAGGGGCTTATATTATTATTATTATTATTATTACACAATTTGCCCACCAAAATAACATCCAGTGGCCGGATTTTCTCGACTTTTCGTGCACTTTTTGGTGCAGCACTGACACGTCATTGAAGAGAGTGATGGACCCTAATTTTGCAAGAACACAGTTTTTGTTCAAGATGTACACCAGGTAATATCTTGTACATATGTTCAACAGGTATTGCTTTATTTTTATTAAAATGTACATAAAACGTTGTAGATCATGTGTGTACCTACTTATACAATAGGCAATACATGTCAGCATCATTACCATGTGTTTTTTATAGTATAGTCCGTTCGGAAATTCGTGCCCACAGAAAGCGTCAATTTTCTCCAAAACTGTTTGTTGTATGGACATGAATTTTTGCACGCAGTCTTAGATTTTCATGCAGTTAAGATTTTGCGATTATTACATCCACAGCTTCGCGAAATTTGCAAAACGGCGATTTTCTTTGATCTTTTTGGAACAGTTGCCAAAATCTGCCCGTAACATTAATTCTTACAGTAAATCACAACATTTGTGCGACAAGACGGTTCAAAGGCGTGTCCTAAATGTGTGATTGATTGTTCATGTGATTTTGATACGAGGAATGATGATCTGATAATGAACAATGATAGCAGTAAATCATCAGGAAGCTATGACGAATCGTAACTGTTTATGTGTTATAATAGATTGGCATATGAAATTAGTTTATCACAAACGAAGGAATGCGATCGACGTGCCTCATTCCGAATCGGACGACTCCAATAAGTTCACAACAGTTATTGGTTGGATAAACTGCAAGCCATCTCGCTGCCAGTAATCTTCTTCTTCCTGGAGCACGTGTTCTTCACATTTAGCCCAGTACTCTGTGTCTAATCGTGAAAGGACCTCACGAGTCATGTCTTTAACATCGCACATTTTAAAAGTGGTGTTCTGGGCGGCCACTTGCCCTTTAACTCTAGCCCAAACCAGCTCTATTGGGTTAAGGTGAGAATGGTAAGGTGGGAGTCGAAGTGAAACATGACCCTGCTCTTGTATGATTTTATCAATCAGATGCACTTTTGTCTTATTCCTCTGTCTCACAAGCAGCAACAACTCTGGTTTTAAATAGCTGTTGTCAGCGAAGATATTTTCATTCACAAGCCACCTCCTGATTTCGTCTTTCGTGCTTTATCGAAGTGGGAGCTTTATCCTCCTGCGCTAGAACATTATGATAGGACGCATTATCCATCACCAGGCAGGACGGCCTATCTAGAGTCGGGAGGAGTGTATTCACTATCCAATCTCGAACAATTTACCCATTCATTTCACTGTGGAAGTCCCTACCATCTACAGACTTTGATTGAAAAATAAGCTCTGCATCACGGACAAGCCCATTCTGTCTGCTGCCATCATGTGCTAATATAATGCGTTGACCTTTGCTGCTGGGAATTTTCCTTCTATGGTCTCCGTCAACAGATTGCCGTTCTTTCTCGTTCGTTTGATGAGCATTAACCCAAGATTCGTCCAAATACACTATATCATAGCTATCTTGCCTTCTCTCACGAATCTGCCTAAGGTATTTGCTACGAGCTGCAACCAGATGTGGTTTTTCACATAAAAATTCTTTCCGCCAGACGTTTTTCTAAAAGTGAAGCCGACACTTCTGACAAGTTGCCAAAGAGTTGTTTTTGAGACGTTAATATCGCATTCTGCTTGCAGCCGACTTTTCAGCATGCGGGGAGTAACAAGTTGATTGGCATTAAACATCTTCAAAATCAAAAGTCCAATGACATCCTTGTCAAAATCATCAATTTATTTCTTCCTTCCTTGCTTAACCGCAGCCTCTGTACAATCACCGTCCTGTTGTATCCAACGTCGAAAAGATCTTCTATCCACACCCAGGGTCTTTCGTGATCTCCTACCTGGTTCTTGGGTGTCGTGGTATAAACAACCCATCTTAGCCTCTCTGCGAAAATGCATGTACAATATAACAGTTACCTTCTGCAAAGTGATAAATTTGCATTTCAGATTCATTGCGCTTTTCATAATTATGCAGTTTAGTTTATTAATATATTATACGCTGGTGTCTTTTTGTTTCGTTGCAGCCAACTCATTGCAATTAGCATACGCTGCTGAAATAATTACCGTACTCGCGACTGTGTACAATTTGTGCGCACTCGTGCGGACATGTAGTCACTAAACTAATTCAAACAAAAAAAATATTAAATAGCCCATTTCATCGCTTGTGCAATGCTGCAACAAAAATTAAGTGCGCAATTTTTGAACGGATGTTGTAACTTTCCTGTAGAACTAATAAAAATTAACCCAGACAACGATAAGAGTTTTTTTTATATAACTTAAAGAAGAAAATTCGAACATGACATGAGTTTTGTAAGGGCAAAAAAATATATTAATAACTGCATTGATATCAGTAGGGCAGGTAGCAAATTTCAATAACATCCGTCAAGGGGTTGCAAAGTTACAACGTTCAATGTGTGGGCACGAATTTCCGAACGGACTATAGGATTAATGATCGAGTCTTTCCATAACTGTTATTTAATAAGAATTCTAGTACTTTAGGTGGTCGATGATTTTCTAGTCACCTTCTCAGATCAGCTCAGCTGCCGTTTCCGCATCGAAAGTCAGCTGCAAATGATCTCCAACGTCTTCTGTCTCTTATCTTGAAGTTACACTCTGATAGACTCTTATCTGTACATATCTTGATGTCACCCTTCCACTTATAGCGTTGTATTCGTCTCGCTCGTTTTCCATCACCTTTTCATTCTATTATTTTTTTTAAGCGAGGTGTTATGTCGCTTTATATGTCTAAAATATTTTATCTAGTGTTGTTCTCATTCTGTACAGTAATTCTCTTTTCATTTCTAACATTTCTATGACTTCTTTATTTAGTCACCCTAAATCTTCCCTGACTGTTTTCTGGCATTTCTTTTGCCTTAATATTTCCAGTTGTTTGGTACCCTAATTATGTAGTGCCTACTGTAGGCGAGAGCCACGGTAGCGGAGTGGTTAGTGCACGGGCTTCCTAGCTCGGTGGTCCATGGTTCGATCCCCAGTTGAGGTGTGATTTTTTAGACCGCAAACGTTGACCCAGCCTCATGAATTTTGTACCAGAGCAACTCTGGAAAGGTTAAGGCGGCCAGCGTGATGCTGACCACATTACCCCTTGTGTGCCGATGGTCAAGAAAATATGGGCCTAACACCATATTCCAAATATGCCCCAGTGGGCGTGTAACGGGATCCTTTACCATTTTTTACCTTACAGGAGGCCAACCCCACTTCCATATCATATAAGGTGGAAATAGGACAAAGTAGGGCATTGTTGGGCACAGGAGTATGTTGTGGGATATCCCACTGGACCGCTATGGTTGCCAGTAAGACCGGCTTGGGTCACTCTGAAAATTCACTGGCCATTAGGGCAAAGACATTGTTGCGACTAGCCTAGAAAGTCAATAGTGGTTATTCTATTTCTGAGAAGTCGAAATCGGAGCATAAACGGGTTGATATCAACCAAATTATGACTGGAAACGTTTAAGGGCTATGAAACTTTGAGAATTGATGAGATCAGAACATAATTATAGGAACAACACCCTGAATCAGGTATATAGAGAGACGGAAAATTAAGTGGTTTATCTATTTGATGAGAATAGAGCCCGAAAAATTATCGCTACTCACCTACAACTGTAGAAGATCTGGTTTCAAAACATGGGTAAGATCAAGTGGCGGATGGATAGACAACATCACAGACATCCTACAGGCTCATAGCAGCCAATGCGAACCACTTGGCTTAAGAACGCAAACTTCATCTCCCCACTACGCTTCACGCAAGAATTGACCCAAAAAATTAAAAGTTATGTGGCACAATTTGCATAGATAAAAAAAAAGCAGGAGACGGTAACAAAACTAACTGTAAATAAATTCATTTACTTTTCTTCCTTCCTCACCTATGGAGAATAGGCGTTCAACAAACTCACATCAGGCTTTCTTGTCCTATCATTAACCATTATCTCCCTGTGGAGAATTGACGTTCAACAAAGTTACATCAAGCTTTTTTTGTCCTGTACCATCCGTCATATCCATGTGGAGAAATGACGTTCAACAAACTCACATCAAGCTTTCTTGTCCTGTATTAACCGTTATCTCTATGTGGAGAACTGTCGTTTAACAACCTCACAACAAGCTTTCTTGTCCTGTATCACCCGTTATTTCCATGTGGAGAATTGACGTTCAACAAATCACATCAAGCTTTCTTGTCCTGGTAGAGGCCTTTAACCCCCTTTTGTCTGTCTCCACATGCGTTCTCTGTGTATTTGTTATGTCTCCCTCTATTTCTCTGAGAATTCTAGAGCAAGGACTGCCGTGTAATGCTATCTACTTGTGACCTCAATGTGTGTCGACTCCAACAGCCACGCCTTCTCCTCATCTTTTGCTCCGCTGGAATTAGTTTGGTCTCATTTCCATGATAAAGTTCCGCGCTGGGGATCGAGTAATACCAGATGCCAGACCTCCAGGCTTCTTATATTTGAACTTGCGCCGTAATATAACCGTAGGACCTTGTGTGTATGTTGAACGGTGCGCGCCTTTCCAAAACGAGGCAAAACATCTATTTAAAAAAAAAAATATTTTCATACCACTTTAATTCTTCTATTCTAAGTAACCGTTTATCAAAGTCTATTACTGCTTGTTTGCCGTTTTTTTAAATTATATTGTATTACAAATTCAAAAAGAAACAAAAATAAAAACAAAACTTAGGAATCCTGGTATACGAATAATCAATACAACAGCAAGGACGTACGTGTTGTTCCAGTGTTTGTGAAACTAATTTAATTTGCATAACATTAAATATTCTTCAGTGATCTGGTAACATTGTTTTCTGTAATATATATATTTATTTATTAATGCTGACCGCGATGCCTGTAGTATAGTTGACTAATCCATTGCTGCAAATTTTACTGAAACTTGAGTTCGGGAAAACGTCACTGTCTTTGGATAAAACATACTTTAAGGAAACATAGTAAGAACATTACTAGGCGATCCTTGCAGTGGAATCAATCAATTAGTCAATGCCCTTTAGCTCACAAAGGAGTACAGGCCTTCAACAAACACACAACAATTCCTCCTGTCACGTGCTATAAGCTCAAGCTCTTCATACGTTTTACTATTTTTTTTATTATTTATGTTTACAGTTATCTTCTCCATTTGATTCGTGGTTTACATCTGTATCTCTTACCCTGAGGGTTTCAGAACAAGGACTGCCATGTAAGGCTCTCCGCACATTTCCTCAGTGTGTGTCCTATCCATCGCCATCGTCGTCTTCTCATCTCTTGTTTCACTGGCACATGTCTAGTTCTTGTCATCAGTTCCACATTGATGACTTTATCGTACCATTTTAATCCTTCTGTTCTATGCAAGCAACCATTTATGAAAGTCTGTTGTTTTTTTGGTTGTTATTTTTGCTTTTCTCAATATTTCAGAGCCATACGTCTTTTTCTTCTTCTTCTTCATCTTCTTCTTCTTCGTTCGCCTTCAGACCTGCACATTAATGACGCTAACAAAGGCAACAGTCAGTTCAAGTTTCCTGGCATATCCAAACAGTTATTCTTGGTACTCCGTTCATGTCTGCACATCGGGCAGAACTGCAGCAGATGTTCGGCTGTCCTGGGTCTGGTGCCACAGGTGTAGATCATCTGTTGCGCCAAGTTGAGTGGACAACGTCGAAGAGCCCTACAATACAACTGATTTGACATTTGAGTTGAAGACTCTTAATTTTGTGTTGGACTTGATTTCTCTTGATCTCCAAATATGTCGCAATGCAATGAAAGCTCCTCTGGCCTTTTGTATTCTTATTTTGTTATCATTGGCTGCTTGTTGTGGAATACCCAGTTATAAAAGAAAATAAGGGAGATCCAAAAATACTCTGAGAAAAGAACTTGAGACTGACGGTGAAAAGAATAAATAAGACACGGAGAAAGCTTGAGCGGATGGCACAGACAGAAATGCTTGCCGTGAGGGATTGGACACCTATGCTCCGCGGGAAGATGAAGGGATTTAAGCGCTGAAATGACGTTATGTACGACGTTTATGTATGTTAATTCCTTACCATTTAGCTCCAGATGGAGCTCAGTTCTTTACCAAACGTATGCCAAGTCCTTCGGTCACGTGCCATTTGCTCTCAGACTTTCCACGTCATCATTTTCACTTCTGTCTCCAGTTCTCGTCTCCGCGTGTTTTCCGGTCTCACTCCCTGCTTCTCTTACCACGGGGATTCTAGAACAAAGACTGCCTTGTAAGGCTTTCACTAGGTTCACTCAGTGTGTGTCATACCTATCCACCTCCAGCGCCGTCTTCTCACCTCTTGTCACACTGTGTTCTTGTCTCGATCTTGCCATCAGTTCCACGCTAGCGACCTTTGTCGTAGCCTTTGAATGTGTATGCTGTGTGCGCGAACATATTATGCATTAAAATAATATGCACTAGTAAATATAATAATAGAGAAACGTTTTTCTTTACTCACCAGCCCGAACAATGAGATTGTCTAGAGGAGTAGTCAAGATTCCAGTCAAGTATATATACGTTTTCCTAATCGTCGTCTCCACCGCCTTTTGTCTCTACCTCCATATTTTGAAGCAACAGAGGATCAGAGGTCAAGGCCAATGCAGAGTCATTCCGCAACATCACAAGTCATCAGGGTCTAAGAAAGATAAAGTGAGGTTGCAGCAAAACCATTCCGCCTGCTGGAGGGAGCCGGAGTACACAAAATTTGAGGATTGCCCACATTGCTTCAGGCCGAACGTTCAGAACCTGTCAAGTCAGCTCTACCAGGTTCAGTATAGCACATCTCTATTTCCGCGCGGCCCACCGGATCTGTTTAAACCCAGAAACGAGATCCAGCAAGACTTTATCACAGACTACCTGATAACGCCAAGCTCCGTTTGTGTGGAAACATGTCCTTATCTCGTGGCCATTCTGCTCTCAATTTCTGGTGAAGTTAAGCAAAGAAACGCAATTCGAGAAACTTGGGCGAGTGCCTCGAAGACTCGGTTGTGGCCTTACGCAGAGATAAATGCGGACTTTCAAATTGTCTTTGTACTGGCTCACGAAACCGAGCACAGCCACATTAGAGTCAATGAGCCACAAGTTCCTAAAAAATACGCGGAGAAGGAACAGTTTCCTACACTAAGAGAATGGACACGTATCAAAAACGAAGCCGATCGTCACGGAGACATTCTGTATCTAAATATGCAGGATTCTTACTACAATCTTACCCTGAAGCTAATGTCCGCCTTTAAATGGGTAGGGGATCATTGCACAAGAACTAAGTTCTTCCTCAAAGTGGACATGGACACATTTGTGAGTGTGCCACTTCTGCTGGATCTACTCATCTTCAGCGAGGAGCGCCTGGAATACTCGGTTATTGGAAAGATGTACACGCACGAAAGAATCGTGAGACGAGCACATAAATGGGCAGTAGATGAGCAGGTCTACCCTCCTCCTATCTTTCCTGTGTATGCTTCAGGTAAATAAATGGTATATTTATTAATCTATTAGCTATCCCTATCAGCGATCGATTTTAAAAAGCTGCCTACAGATATCACAGGTTATTTTAAGTCACATGTCAAATAAGTTTTATTATTGCACAGTTATGAAACATAGAGGACACCCAAAAAACAAAAGCCAGGACGTAACCAACGTCCATTAATGCATGCTTGCACATAATAGAAAGATAAGAACAGTGGGACAGGGTCATCAATGTGAAACTGAGGAAACAATGAACCAAATGTCAGCACAACAAGAGGTGACGAAAAGACAGCATGTGCATATATAGGACACACACATCTATTAGCATCACAAGGCGATCCTTGTTTTGAAAACCGCGAGGCAAAAGAAATAGAGAAAGACCACTCTAAAAAACACACGAGAAGAAAGCTGGAGTGAAATGTAAGAGCTTGAACAGAATGTCCAAAACCGGATTACTTAAAGAGAACTGGTTAAACACATGTGGTCTATGAGAAACCGAATAAAAAGAACGAAAAACAAGTCAGTCAGGGGAAGGGAACAGATGAATATGGACATCCCCGCGCTCAGAAAATGTAAATATATTATTGCAAAGTAAGCAATGAAATAACACAACCAAAAGTAAAAAAAAAAAAACGGGACAGAGCTCAGCCATTTATTGTTTGTCTGAGGTGTTTTCCTTCTGGTGCGAGGCACGCTTTTTTCATCCAAGACTGACATTTGTTGGTTATATCAGAGTGCCGTTGTCATTCCCAAAGATGCAGCAATAGAGAATGCAGTCAGCGACCCACAGCTTGACTGCTTGCATCAGGGTCAGCGAATCAGAGCTGACCAAGACCCTACTCCACCTCCACGTGGTGGTCCTGGAAACAGGCTGCATCACTGCAGACTGGCTGAGAGAGTAGGGATCGAAGAGGGAAGGCAAACCCGGTCCCAAAAAAATGCCGTGCTGAAGTCGGATGTGCGGGCCGAAAGGCGCAGATATCACAGCTCCGGCGTAAACAGACACAACGCAACCAACGTCCTTTTCAGGACGAACGAGGAGGAGGAGGAGGAAGAAGAATTCCATAGTAAATGAACTATGTCAGCTCAAGTGCCAGTGCTCATAAATACTATGCCCTTAAAAGGTCTACTAGTTTTTATCAGTTAACAAGGTAAAGCCCTGACAATGACAACTTGTTTTAATCAGTTAACAAGGTAAAGCTCTGACAATGACAACTTGTTTTTATCAGTTAACAAGGTAAAGCCCTGACAATGACAACTTGTTTTAATCAGTTAACAAGGTAAAGCTCTGAAAATGACAACTTGTTTTTATCAGCTAACAAGGTAAAGCTCTGACAATGATAACTTGTTTTAATCAGTTAACAAGGTAAAGCTCTGACAATGACAACTTGTTTTTATCAGCTAACAAGATAAAGCCCTGAAAATGACTACTATTTTGTATCAGTTAACATGGTAAAGCCCTAAAAATGACTACTATTTGTTATGAGTTAACAAAGTAAAGCACTGAAAATGACTTAGTTTTTTTTACCAGATAACATGGTGAAGCCCTGAAAATGACTAATAGTTGTTATCAGTTAACAAGGTAAAGCACTGGAAATGACTACTAGTTTTTATCAGTTAACAAGGTAAAGCCCTGAAAATGACTACTAGTTTTTATCAGTTAACAAGGTAAAGCCCTGAAAATGACAACTTGTTTTTATCAGCTAACAAGGTAAAGCTCTGACAATAACAACTTGTTTTTATCAGCTAACAAGATAAAGCCCTGAAAATGACTACTATTTTATATCAGCTAATATGTTAAAGCCCTGAAAATGACTACTATTTGTTATGAGTTAACAAAGTAAAGCCCTGAAAATGACTATTAGTTTTTTTTATCAGCTAACATGGTGAAGCCCTGAAAATGACTAATAGTTTTTATCAGCTAACATAGTGAAGCCCTCAAAAGGGCTAATCCTAAGTAGTACTGCTAGCATTTGCACTCTTAATTATTACTAAGCCCTGAAAAGGGCTACTAATATATATCAGCTGACATGATAAAGCCCTTTTGAGGGCTAATTCTAAAAAGGATTGATAGCTAGTCCAAGTGTGATAAAAGGAAGCATCAGAAGTTAACTTTTCATTAAATAAATATTAGACAAACATAAAGGTATGTTTTCAGGCACTGGTAAGAAATAAAGAAGTAGAACACTTGGACAACAGAAAAACAACAGACGTGAGTGGCTTACCCACGACTCGAACCCAGGACCTTCTGTGCGACAACCCCGCCTAGCTTTGCAAGCGAATCACACTATCCTCCTTGCCATCTAGGCATCACCAAAAATGATGCTTCGATGACGGGTCATTAATGCGACCCGAACACATAACACTGGAAATTTATCATGGGCAGTCCAGCCTATTAATGACGGATTCACTTCTGTTGTTCCCCTATGATACAGTATAGGTCAGACTACACAAGACAAAAGTACTGTGTCTAGTAATTGATAGAAGACTAAGAACAGTAAGTAAAGGACAGAGGGTAGGTTTTTTGGTATTGTATAAACATTATATTCCCTTCCTTATGTGTTATAACTTTTCATTACAGCCTTGACCGTTACTTAGTTCGGAGCAGAGGTCGTTAGTGTGAGTGAATCAAACCCATATAATGTTAGCAAAAATGTACCCCTGGAGAAGCATCTACTACAGTTTAGAAGCTGAAATCATGCGGCTTTGTCTAAAGCAATTCTAATAAACAGACAACCAGATAGGCAGATAGTCTGTCGTATTGATAGATAGAGTGGCAGACAGATGAATGAATAAGTACAAAAACAGATAGTCGGATTGGCTGTTAGAAAGATAGACAAAGAATAACCGCACATATGAGATAGATATATGTCGACAAACAGACACAGACAAACAATCAAACAGACAGATAGATAGATAGATAGATAGATAGATAGATAGATAGATAGATAGATAGATAGATAGATAGATAGATAGATAGATAGAAGGATGGATGGGTAGATAGATAGATAGATAGATAGATAGATAGATAGATAGATAGATAGATAGATAGATAGATAGATAGATAGATAGATAGATAGATGGGTAGATAGATAGATAGATAGATTAGATAGCCAGATAGATAGAAAGATAGATATAGATAGATAGATAGATAGATAGATAGATAGATAGATAGATAGATAGATAGATAGATAGATAGATAGATAGATAGATAGATAGATAGATCATGTATAAACTTCCCATTTCGCTTGGTCAGTTCTATGATCACTCTCAGAAACAATGGACACATTCACGTCTTGACACGCAAAGGCTTCTATGCTATCCACAGGCTGCGCGTATGTGATCTCCGCTCGCTTATTTTTTCGCATGATTGAGGTATCCCCTTACATGATGTTGACTGAGATTGTAGAAAAGCTGCAGTGGAACCAGACAAGTAAGGCAGATCTTTACTTAACAGGAATCTTAGGCTTGGTCTTAAGCTACGACTATTTCACGTCGTCCTTACCCGTCTTCACATATCCAGACGACAAAGATTGGTTTTGGTGCGATGCTATTCACGACAAGAAAATCTTTGGAAAGATCTTCGAGGAGCTGGGCTTGTACAAAATGTGGCGATCCTTCTTCAGGTATTATGGAAAATGTTGGAAGGAGATTCCAGAACTGGCCAATCCCAAAACCCAATAGTTCCAGGACATTGCTTACATAAATAGCACACTGGATGACATTCAAATAAAGTATATTACATCATAGAATGGTAACATATTTTAAGAGCAGTAGAGCGTGGAAGTGGCCAGGTTTTTCTCAGAAGACCGAGAATCTAATCGCTCGTTATGGTACGATAAAGGAAAAGAAAACATGTTCTCTTTCTTTCATGTTTGAATTATTAATTGAGCAGGTGGTTTGTGAAACAATAATAATAATTTAAAGAAATAACAGCCGTCCTGCTCTGTTACACCCGCTCAAGGTTATCCACTGCCTTTTCTATTGCTTTCTTGTCAGTCTCCATTTATCTTGTCCGTATGTTTTTGGTTTCTCTCTACATCTCATACTTTGGGGATTCCAAAAACAAGGACTGCTCATAATTAGATTTCACGAGGTAATTAACACGAATAATAAAACTGATAGCTCTTATAGCCAGTGTAAATATAACGTGAAAATTAGACCGAATCTTTAGACATCACTTCATTTAATGGTACAGTACTTACAAGCCAAGGATAGGAATGATTGGCACATGCAATCTCCGACGATGAAGTCTTCTCCAAAATACATATCATCATAATCATCATCTACCATCTCCACAACGAAGGTTGGCTGTAATGGATCTCCAATGTCTTCTCTCTCTTCTTGGTGGTGCACTCTGATAGACTCTTTCCTGTCCATCTCTTGATGTTATCTTCCCACTTATAGCGCTGTCTTCCCCTTGCACGTTTGCCCTCAACTCTCCCTTCTATTATGGTCTTCTGCAAGGCGTTATGCCTTTTTATGTGGCCAAAGTATTTTAGCTGCCCAACTTTGATCTCCCTCCTTAGTTCTCTTTTCATACCTAGATTTTCTAGGACCTCTTTATTTGTTTTCTTCTCTGTCCATGAGATACGCCCCATTCTTCTATATATTCACATTTCAAGAGCCTCAGTTCTTTCTTCCAACTGCTTATTCATCGTCCATGTTTCTACACCATACAGTAATGCAGAATATATATAACACTATATGATTCTCAGTTTTAATTTGTGAGGTAACTGTTTAGATGTCAATATATGTTTCGTGTTGTTGAATGTAGCTTTGGCCATGCCTATTCTCTTCTTGATTTCTGTTTGACATCTACCATCTTCTGTTATTATATGACCAAGATATAAGTAGCTCTTGACTTTTTCCAGGATTTTCCCATTCACGCTTATCTTTAATGTGGGCTTATCGTCTGTTTTGCTAATTATCATAGTTTTTGTTTTCTCAATATTAATGTCCAATCCATATTCATGACTTATACTGTTAACTTGCTTCACTAGTTCTTGTAACTCCTGTTCGCTTTCAGCTAACAACACGGTATCATCTGCATATCTAAGGTTGTTTATTGACCTTCCACTGATGTTCAGCCTTTAAATAAATATTAGACAAACATAAAGGTATGTTGTCAGGCACTCGTAAGAAATAAAGAAGTAGAACACTAGACAACAGAAAAACAACAGACGTGAGTGGTTACCCAGGACCTTCCGTGCAACAACCCCGCCTAGCTATGCAAGCGAATCACACTATTCTCCCTGCCATCTAGGCATCGCAAAAATGATGCTTCGATGACGTGTCATTAGTACGACCCGCAAGACATAACACCGGAAATTTACCATGGGCAGTCCAGCCTATTAATGACGCAATCACTTCTGTTGTTCCCCTATTATACAGTATAGGTTAGACTACTTGTATTTCCTGTATCTGTTTGAAAATTTTTTCGGTGTATAGATTAAATAGGCAGGGGGACAGCACACAACCTTGTCTGACACCTCTGTTTAAGTCTACGTATGGTGAATAATTCCTTCCAGATCTTACTGTGGCAGTTTGCTCCCAATAAAGGTTACTGAGTATTCTTATATCTTTTCCATCAATACCTATGTCTTCGAGGCATTTAATTATTTTCTCATGATGGACTCTGTAAAAAGCTTTCTTATAGTCAATGAAGCACATTTACATACTTTTTTGGACCTCTGTATATTTTTCTGCTAATATTCTTAGGCAAAATATTGCCTCTCTTGTTCCGCTGTTCCATCTAAAACCAAACTGTTCGTCTTGGATTTCGCTGTCTACCTTACTTTTTATTCTTTCCTGTATGATTTTGAGCAGTATCTTAATTGCATGACTCATCAGGTTGATTGTTCTGAAGTCTGAACATTCTGTTGTGTTAGGTTTTTTGGGCAATGTTATAAAGACTGATGTCTTCATGTCGTGTGGTATATATCCTGTATTGTATATATCGTTGCATAGATCTGTGATTGTATCTATACCAAAGCTCTCCAGGGCTTCTATCATTTCAATTTTTATGTTGTCCATGCTTGCTGATTTTCCTTTTTGTAACACATGTATTGCATTCTCTACTTCTGATCTGAGAATGCTTGGGCCTTCATTAGAATCTTGTGATGGTTTTTTTACCTCTGTTGTCCTCGAATAGTTCTTTTACGTACTCTGTCCATCTGTTTGATATGTCTTTCTCATCAAGTAAGATTACACAATATTTGTTCTTGATACAGCTTCCTCCTTGGGCAAACCGCAACCTATTTGATAATTTCTTTTTTTCTTCATGCATATCTTTTGTCGTGTGCTTTACTTTCAAGTCTTCTATTTCCTTGCATTTTGTTTCTATCCACCGTTCTTTTGCTTGTCTACACATGGTACGTATGTGATTGTCTATTGTTTTATATTCTGGAGTGTTTTTTGCTTTCTTTCTTTCTGCCATTTTATTCAAGATATCATCTGTCATCCAAATTTGAATTTTCTTAAGCTCCTTTTTAGGTAAATTTGCATTTGCTGATTGTATGCTTGTTTTTAAGCATTCTCATTTTGTGGTTACTTTTTCTTCTGGGTTTTCTCTTCTATACTGTTCCATGCTTTCTGTCAGTAACTGTTGATATTTATTTTTGACGTCGATTAGATATTTTTGTATTATATCTGGTTGTTTCAGTGCTGATATTTTTATCTGGGGTTCCTCCTGTCTTCTGTTTCCTGTTCTTTTCAGCGTTATATTTACTTTGATGACGACCGGATTGTGATCTGAATTTGTGTATGCGCCAGGATGTGTCTATGCACTTGTGACACTGTTCTTAAATCTATGTTTTATCATGATATAGTCGATTTGATTTCTTGTTACATCTCCTGGGCTTTTCCATGTGTATAATTTCCTTGGGTGGTGTTCAAAAAAGGTGTTACATATGACCAGCTGGTTTTCTTCACAGAACTGGATAAGTCTGTCTCCTCTATCATTTCTTGTCCCTACCATTTTCTTGTATTTTCCTTTTCCTACTTTTGCATTCATATCACCCATTACTATCAACACATCTGTGGATTTGACTGGTTTAAGTGTGTGTTGTAGCTCTTCATAGTACTCTTCTATTTCTTCCTCGCTATGATCTTTAGTTGGTGCATAAGTTTGTAAGATTGATATGTCGAATGGCTTTGCTCTCATCTTTAGTAACATCATTTTGTCATTGTGTGTCCAGTATCCACATACGTATTTTTCTAACTCCTTCTTTATCAACATTCCTACTTCTCTTTCATGTTTTTCTCCTCCTGAGTGTATAAGCGTGTATTGGTCTCTTTTTATGTAGCCTGAATGCATTAGTCTTGCCTCTGTTGCTTCTAATATTACATTGTCAAGCTTTCCTTCTCCGTTTAGAGTTCTAACGTTCCATTTTCCTATTTTTAGGCTCCTACTAGTTTTTAGGTGGTCTGTCTCAGAATGCTCCCTTTCAACAGAATTTGAGGAACTTTCTTCTTCTTCGATCCTTAACCACCGACCGTCAAAGCAGTCAGTGGCCATCACGCCTAGTGGCGTCTTGTAGGGCAACAACGAATTGATTCCACTTTGCACGGTCGGTGGCCATCCTTCGTACAGTGCCCCAACTCTGGTTCATTCTTTGCATCTCAGCCTCCACAGTCCTCCGCCAAGTTGTTTTTGGTCGGCCTCTCTTTCGCTTTCCTTCAGGGGTCCAAAGCATAGCTGTTCTTGTGATGGCATCAGGGTCTCTTCTGAGGACATGACCAACCCAGCTCCAGCGTCTGCCAGCTATGATGGTATGCATGTCCTCTTGCTTGCTACGAGTAAGCAGATCTTGGTTGGTGATGGTATTCGGCCAAAAGATTCGGTGAATTTTTCTTAGGCATGTTGTGTAAAAAGAGGACAATTTTGACATTTCCTTCTCTGTGACTCTCCAGCATTCCGCACCATAGAGAAGCACAGAAAGCACGCAACTCTGGTATAATCTTAATTTTGTGCTTGTGCTGTATTGGGAGGACTTCCAGATGTTATTTAGGCTAAAGAAGGCTGTTCTTGCCTTATTAATTCTGATGTTGATGTCTTTGCCTGCCCCACCGTCTGGTGTTACTATGCTTCCTAGGTATGTGAAGGTATCTGTCTGTACCAGTTGCTGATTCCTTACTGATATGGGCTCAGGGCTGCTCACATTGAGCGTCATGACCTCAGACTTCTTTAATTGATGTTCAAGCCCACCTGCTGTCTAAATTTATTAAGTCTATCCGTTTTTTCCTGGATGTGTTGATGTGAATGTGCCAGCAGTGCAATGTCATCTGCATATTCCAGATCTTCCAATGTTGAAAATGTAGTCCATCTTATTCCTCTTGGACTGCCCTCTGTTGTCTGGCGCATCACCCAGTCTATGACTGTTAAAAATAGAGTGGTTGATAAGGGGCATCCCTGTCGTACTCCTGTCTTCACCTCGAAGGTTAGGTTGCTCTGCCCAACACTACACGTAAAGTTGGCATAGAGGCTTTTTATGATTGACACTATGCAGCTTGGAATTCCATAAGCCCTCAGTATTTTCCATAAACTGTCCCTATGTATGCTGTCAAAAGCCTTTTCAAAATCAACAAAATTTATGTAAAGCTGTCTTTGCCATTCTGAGCACTGCTCTATAATGTTCCTGAGAGTGAATATATGGTCTACACATCTTCTGTTCTTTCTAAATCCTGCTTGTTCTTTCCTCAGTTTGTAGTCTACTGCCTTTGAAATTCTCTGTATAATTATCCTGCCTAGTATTTTGCTGGGAACTGAGAGAAGAGTGATTCCTCTCCAATTATTGCAGCCTGAAAGATCTCCCTTCTTGGGCAATTTGACAATTATTCCTTTGTTCCACTCTGATGGTGTTGTCCCCGTTTTCCACACTTGTGCAAATAGTGGTTCTAATCGTTCTGCTGCTAGCTCAGGGTCTGTCTTAAATAGCTCTGCATTTAAGTTATCATGGCCCGGAGCTTTACCGTTCTTTAACCCTTTGATTGCTGTGATGATTTCTTCTTTTCGTGGAATGTCTGTATTTACATCTAGATCGTTTTCAGCCTCAGGAACATTCAATTGTGTCTCTGGTATTTAATTTGAGGAAAACTCGTCATTATATACTTCCTTACTCATTAGAGGAGTTGCCTCTTCCCTGTTATTTTGTACAGTAGATTCTTCCCCAGGGGACAGAGAGTTCTCTACATATCGGTTCTTATCTTGTGGTTGTGATCTCATTACATTCTGTAGGACGTACGTGGTAAGGCCCTAAAATTCTTCCACCGTGGCTAGTTGTTGTCTTTTTCTATGCCCGACACGCCTCTGGTGCGCCACGCACTTTGCTGTTCCGTTTTGTGAGCCATTGATCTTCTTAGATTCCTCCGCCTCACTCACCGTCTCAGTCTCTGTGTACTAGGGATGGACATTCCCTTGAGTAAGATTACTCCTACTCCACTCATTCATATAGGAACATTTATATACACACAAGGGAGCCGCGCTGGTGTAATGGCTTCGGCGTTGTACTGGCGACCAGGTGTTCATGGTTCAAACCCGGGCGTCAGCGTTTGAAGAAATGTTTACGGCCGGAAATTTGACTGAATAACCTGAACGGCTCCTGTGATAAACCCTCTGTGGATGGGAAGGAGCGAAGCTCCTGACCGGGTTGGAAGGAAAGTCCTCAGGTTCCCCAGCCTCGCAATGACATGTCATTGGGCCGAAGGGCCGAAAGCCCAAGTGCCGCTGGTTAAGAAAAAAAAAAATACACACAAAAAAGATTTGAGAAGATTGATGTTGGCTCATTCTTCCTTACTTGCTTCCAGGATGCGCATACGTCATTTCACGTCTGGCATTTTTGGCTCTGGTGGAGGTTTTTCCTTACGTCCCAGCTTTTCATATCGAAGATGCCTACGCAACAGGCGTCCTAGCCCGAGTGGTCAGAGTCAAACACGTCGTTAGCAGTGATTACATCTTCACACATAACATAGACTATAATTGGAGCAGGTGTGACTTTGTTTACTACCTTAAGGTGGCGGGCACGGGTGTATCTTATCCCTTCAAACTGAGGAATATGTGGGCCAGCATCATCTTTGATGATGGAAAATGCGCAGAGTATAATTTGCTAACAATGAGTTGTTATTGCACTAGAAATGAGAAGTACTGAGAGGCAGGCCTGAAGAGGTCATCTCATGATAACATGTTATCATATAATTTAAACTTTCTTGAACAGTAATCTGACGAAAGATTTGAACGCATTATTTAATTTATATCTAATCTTGATTTACAGATAATGTTTTTGGCACTATTTAATCCATCGATATTTTCGCGCAAACGCAATATTTTGGAACATAATACATCCGTCACAAGGCAATATTTAATCCATCGATATTTTGGTCCAAAAGCAATACTTTGTAACATTTCTTCTTCTTCTTCGTTCGTCATGAAAAGGACGTTGGTTACGTTGTGTCCGTTTACAGCGAAGCTGCGATATCTGCACCTTTCGGCCGACACATTCGACTTCAGCACGGCATTTTTTGGGACTGGGTTTGCCTTCCCACTTCGATCCCTACTCTCTCAGCCAGACTGCAGTGATGCAGCCTGTTTCCAGGACCACCAGTTGGAGGTGGAGTAGGGTCTTGGTCAGCTCTGGTTCGTTGAACCTGACGCAAGCAGTCAAGATATGGGTCGCTTACTGCATTCTCTATTGCTGCATCTTTAAGTCCCCACTTTTTAACAACGTTCATCCGTCACAAGGCACTATTTAATCCATTGATAGTTTGGTCCAAAAGCAATATTTAGGAATACAATTCATTCTCTATTTCCGGCACAAGGCACTATTTCAGCACGTAATTTCATCATCATCAGCATGTTCATTCGCGCTCCTTACGAAGCATGGAGTCACCACTACAGCTGGTTATCTCGCAGGAAGGTGTACCAAGCATTCTCATGCTCTTGCGGTGGTGGTTCCTGTAACCATTTATTTGACATGATGAGCGTTTCAGCCTCATGAACAACCTCATATTAGTTGCCTTGTACGATTTACATGAGGTGGCAGTAGTCCCATTTTCTTTGTTTCACCAGAGATCCCCCAGGAACTACACGGCAGTCACGACAGTGTGTTATCTTATTATTTAATCAATCTACCCTTGACATGGCGTAAAGATTTGACCACATTGTTTAATTTATAGCTAATCTAAATCTACAGATAATGTTTGGCACCATTTCATCCATCCTTATTTTGACTCAAAAGCAATATATTGGGCTATAATCCAACCTCTATTTCCGTCACACGGTGCTATTTTGGCACATCATCATTTCCCTGTTCGATCCTAATGTAAACATGAAGTCACCACTGTAGCTCGTCCGTTGACAGGATGCTAGCACCCAATGTGTGTTAGTACTCTTGCAATTACGGTGTCTGAGCAATTATTCTCACATAAGGTGGTGGCCAAACCCATACACCGCCTCATTTTTAGTCGTCTTCTACGACATACTTCAGGGAACAATAGTAGTGTTCTTCCTTTGTCTCCTCAAAGACAAACCGGCAACAACACGGGACATTTTAAAACATGCTTTAATACATCTTTATATTTTTGTCTGTCGTAAAAACTTTGATCCTATTTAAGTGTGTCATTATCTTGTGTTCTTAGAGAAATCTCTTGACACCTTATTTATATATGTCAGTGTTAATGAGGCTTTTTGGTCAATTAGTAACTGTTAATTTATTTTGTTAACCTAAGGGTCTTTTATATTTGGACATGCGCCCTAATATAACCGACTAGGTTGAATGAGACGCGCCTCGCCAAAACATAGCAAAAAAAAAAAAATGTTGTTAACTGTGAACACTTTCACGTATTTCCCTAATTATAACTACTTTCACGTATTTCACTAACTGTGATCACCTTCACGTATTTTACTACCTGTGAACACTGTCACGTATTTTACTACATGTTAACACTTTCACGTATTTTACTACGCGTGAACACTTTCACGTATTTTACTACCTGTGAACACTTTCACGTATTTTACTACATGTGAACACTTTCACGTATTTTACTACCTGTGAACACTGTCACGTATGTCACTTCTTGTGAACACTTTCACGTATTTCACTACCTGTGAACACTTACACGTATTTTACTAAATATAAATGCTTTCACGTATTTCACGAACTGTGAAAATTTTCACGTATTTCACTAACTGTGAACACTTTCACGTGTTTTATTAATTATAAATACTTTCACGTATTTCACTAGCTGTGAACACTTTCACGTATTTCCTAACTTTCATTACTTTCACGTATTTCCCTAATTATAAATACTTCCACGTATTTCACTAACTGCGAACACTGTCACATATATCTCTACATGCGAACATTTTCACGTATTTCACTAACTGTAAACACTTTCACATATTTCACTACCTGTGAACATTTTCACGTATTTCACTAACTGTGAACACTTTCACATATTTCACTAACTGTGAACAACTTTCACGTATTTCACTAACTGTGAACAACTTTCACGTATTTTACTCCCTGTGAACACTTTCACGTATTTCCCTTACTGTGAATACTTTTACGTATTTCACAAACAGTGAGCACAGTGAAGCTGTGTAAAAGTGAAGGGACTTTCAAAGCGAGTGAACACCGCAATAGCAGGACATCATTACTTAAACCAGATATGCTGTTTTACTCTACGCTTTTTTGTTTCTGTGAAAACTTTCCTTAGCAAAAACAACAATCACGCACACAACAGAACTTAATCAGTCAGGCATCGCAGATTGTTGTGAGAAAGTGAAACAAAAATTCTCTAACTCTGGATAATTTTACCGATGGGATATTTATTTTGTTTTAGTGTACTTCAGCTTCTCCCCACCTCCTTTGTTGTGTGGTCCATTCTGTTGTTTTTTGGTATGAAATGTGTGATGAAAATTGTGTTCCACTGCAATAGCCGTTGTAATTTTACCTCTGTAAAACTGGGATAATCGAAGTTAGCTTGCACTTTTACAAAACTATAAGAAACAGATGTATAGACTGTCAAACTTGAATCACATTTGTAGTAAACACTGTTTCATGACAATAAAGGGAGAACCAATACAAGTCCATAATTTTGAATGACTAACTTCACTATAGACTGTTGGCTATTCTGTTTTCGACAATGACGGGAAAAGCTTAGATTTTAGTTCGGAACAAGTCGAAAACCGACGGCGCACGGGACGTATACGGCCCAAATTGCAATTTCTTCCAGCCCACTAAACAAATATACGGTCAAAAAATGATTAAAATGAAAACTTGGTATTTGAACAATCATACGATGTTTTGCTGAAGAGATTTTGAAAGACTGATGAAAGGCTTTTTCGAGAATATCTTTAAGTGACTTTGTAAGTAAGAAATGTGATATAGTTTTTTTTTATTTGATTAAAGTGCGTTAAAATAAGGGGGGGGGGGAAGGGGAGGGGGGGCATATATTACTGAGGCATTTTTTCCGTTAGGTAAAACTTGGTAAAACTTTATCCGGCCTGCGACTAGTTCACTTCTTGTGATTGTGACCCTTGATGTTCTTGGAATCCCCATGTTATGCTTGTTGAGCTTAAAAACGAATTAAGCTCTTCTGATAATAAATGTTATAAGTAAAAGTGGTTAAAAGGGATATGAGATGAGCTGATTATAAGTGTGCTTGATGAGGCCGACTTATTGTGAAACATTACACAAATACTGATCATTAAATCTTGCTTTCTCACAATTTGATATTTCTGACGTAATCTTAATAAGCAGGCATAAAATGTCAATAAATGTTCATATTTTAATGTATTTTACTATACGAAGGTCTAAGAATGGCTGTCGTTATATTTTAACATCTACATATCACAAATTACCTGCACACACCTGGTTTGGTATGTATGTATAATATTTAAATATGCGCGAGTAACATTCTGCTGTTTTATCACACAAGAGAGACGGTTCATAATGTTTACACAGAACACTTTGTAATGGTACTTTTTCACTGCAAATTAAAGTTTTATAAAATCTAATCACGTATTTTGTGTTACAATGCTACAGACATTTGTAAAATCTGTATCGTATTTATCATCACCACGAGCATCATTGCATATGATTGCCGTGTCAACATATTAAATATAATTGAACTGTGGTCACCTCCAAAGCAATGTGCCTCATTAAAACAATGATCTGCATAACGAGAAAAATTAGAATCAGAAATAATTAAAGCAGTTGCCACTGCTGAAGCTATTAAAATTACCGCAGCTGTTGACACTGTTAACATATTTTTGGAACTGAGACATTATTACAACAGGTGAAACTGCTAAAACTGTTGTAACTGTTAAAATTGTCGAAATTGTTAAAACTACTAAATCTGTTTCAACTGTTCATAATATTAAATGTGTTGCAACTATTAAAACTGTTAAAATTGTTCCAACTGTTGAAGCTGTTAAAACTGTTGTAGCTATTGAAGCCGTTAAAACTGTTCTGTTGCAACTATTGAAAGGGTTAAAATTGTTGAAACTATTAACAAAGGTTACAGCAGTTGAAATTATTTAACTCTGCATCTGTTGAAACTTTTAACACTTCCAAGTGTTATAACTATTAAAACTGTTGCAACTGTTGAAACTGTTAACGCTTTGCAACTGTTGAAACTTTTAGAACGGTTCTTTTAACTATTGAAAGTGTTACAATGATTTAAACTAGTATTACAACGTTGTATCTATTGAACGTATTAACACTTGCAACTGTTTAAACTATTGAAAAGGTGACTTTCGTTGAAGCTATTAAAACAGTTATAGCAGTTGAAACTGTGACAAAAGTTGCAACTGTTGAAACTATTAGAACTCGTTCAGCTATTGACGTAATCAAATATGCTGCAACTGTTCAAACACTATCAAAACTGTTAAAACTATTGCAACTGTTAAAACTATTGTACCGTTTGCAACTATTGAAATTACTAAAACTGTGTCAAGTGTTGAAACTGTTGGTATAGAAACTAGAAGTGAAATGGTTCAGACCTGGTCAGAAAGAAAGATTACAAATGCCTACCGTACACTTTAAATTCTTGACTAAGAAACAGATGGATAACGGAAGCGACAGTCGATTTCAGGAAATGATTGTCATCACAATCTTACGAGAGGTTCAAGATAACCTTAGTACACAGCTTCTAAACCAGGAGTTCTTAACATTTCTTGTGTCAAGGACCCCTTTTATTGTGCAGTGAAGGCTATGATCTCCTTTTATTGTACAGTGAAGGCAAAGATCTCCTTTTATTGCACAGTGAAGGCTAAGATCTCCTTTTATTGTACAGTGAAGGCTATGATCTCGTTTTATTGTACAGTGAAGGCTAAGATCTTTTATTGGACAGTGAAGGCTAAGATCTCCTTTTATTGTACAGTGAAGGCTATGATCTTCTTTTATTGTACAGGGAAGGCTAAGATCTTCTTTTATTGTACAGTGAAGACTAAGATCTCCTTTTATTGTACAGTGAAGGCTAAGATCTTCTTTTATTGTACATGAAAGCCTAAGATCTCCTTTTAATTGTACAGTGAAGGCTAAGATCTTTTATTGTACAGTGAAGTCTATGATCTCCCTTTATTGTAAATTGAAGGCTAAATTCCCCTTTTATTGTACAATGAAGGCTAAGATTTCCTTTTATTGTACAGTGAAGGCTATGACCTCCTTTTATTGTACAGTGAAGGCTAAGATCTCCTTTTATTGGACAGTGAAGGCTAAGATCTCCTTTTATTGTATAATGAAGGCTACGATCTCCTTTTATTGTACAGTGAAGGCTACGATCTCCTTTTATTGTACAGTGAAAGCTAAGTTCTTATTTATTGTACAGTGAAAGCAAAGATCTCCTTATATTGTACAGTGAAGGCAACAATCTCCTTTTATTGTACAATGAAGGCTACGATCTCCTTTTATTGTACAGTGAAGGCTAAGATCTCTTTTTATTGTACAGTGAAGGCTAAGATCTCCTTTTATTGTACAGTAAAGACTACGATCACCTTTTATTGAACAGTGAAGGCTACGATCTCCTTTTATTGTCCGGTGAAGGAAAAGTTCTCCTTTTATTGTCCGGTGAAGGAAACGATCTCTTTTTATTGTACAGTGAAGGATAAGATCTCTTTTTATTGTACAGTGAAGGCTAAGACCTCCTTTTATTGTACAGTGTAGGCTAAAATCTCCTTTTATTGTACAGCGAAGGCTATGATCTCATTTTATTGTCCGGTGAAGGAAAAGATCTCCTTTTATTGAACAGTGAAGGCCAAATTCCCATTTTGTTTTACAATGAAGGCTAAGATCTCCTTTTATTGTACAGTAAATGCTACGATCTCCTTTTATTGCATAACGAAGGCTATGATCTCCTTTTATTGTACAGTGAAGGCTAAGATCTCCTTTTATTCTACAGTGAAGGCTAAGATCTTCTTTTATTGTACATGAAAGCCTACGATCTCCTTTTATTGTACAGTGAATGCTAAGATTTTTTATTGTACAGTGAAGTCTATGATCTCCCTTTATTGTACATTGACGGGTAAATTCCCCTTTTATTGTACAATGAAGGCTAAGATCTCCTTTTATTGTACAGTGAAGGCTATGATCTCCTTTTATTGTACAGTGAAGGCTAAGATCTCCTTTTATTGGACAGTGAAGGCTAAGTTTTCCTTTTATTGTATAATGAAGGCTACGATCTCCTTTTATTGTACAGTGAAGGCTACGATCTCCTTTTATTGTACAGTGAAAGCTAAGTTCTTGTTTATTGTACAGTGAAAGCAAAGATCTCCTTATATTGTACAGTGAAGGCAACAATCTCCTTTT
This sequence comes from Oreohelix idahoensis, assembly GCA_024509875.1. Taxonomy (NCBI): domain Eukaryota; kingdom Metazoa; phylum Mollusca; class Gastropoda; order Stylommatophora; family Oreohelicidae; genus Oreohelix; species Oreohelix idahoensis. The sequence goes on from JAMPIV010019319.1 coordinate 151,429, forward strand.
ATTGTACAATGAAGGCTACGATCTCCTTTTATTGTACAGTGAAGGCTAAGATCTCTTTTTATTGTACAGTGAAGGCTAAGATCTCCTTTTATTGTACAGTAAAGACTACGGTCTCCTTTTATTGAACAGTGAAGGCTACGATCTCCTTTTACTGTCCGGTGAAGAAAAAGATCTCCTGTTATTGTCCGGTGAAGGAAAATATCTCCTTTTATTGTACAGTGAAGGATAAGATCTCTTTTTATTGTACAGTGAAGGCTAAGATCTCCTTTTATTGTACAGTGAAGGCTAAGATCTCCTTTTATTGTACAGCGAAGGCTATGATCTCCTTTTATTGTCCGGTGAAGGAAAAGATCTCCTTTTATTGAACAGTGAAGGCTAAATTCCCATTTTGTTTTACAATGAAGGCTAAGATCTCCTTTTATTGTACAGTGAATGCTACGATCTCATTTTATTGCATAATGAAGGCTATGATCATCTTTTATTGTACAGTGAAGGCTAAGTTCTTGTTTATTGTACAGTGAAGGCTAAGTTCTTGTTTATTGTACAGTGAAGGCTAAGATCTGCTTTTATTGTACAGTGAAGGCTAAGTTCTTGTTTATTGTACAGTGAAGGCTAAGATCTTCTTTCATTGTACAGTGAATGCTACGTGCTCGTTTATTGTACAGTGAAGGCTAAGATCGCCTTTTATTGTACAGTGAATGCTAAGATCTCCTTTTATTGTACAGTGAAGGCTAAGATCTCCTTTTATTGTACAGTGAAGGATACGATCTCCTTTTATGTACAGTGAAAGCTATGAGTCCCTTTTATTGTATAGTAAAGGCAAAGAGCCCCTTTTATTGTATGATGAAGGCTAAGATCTCCTTTTATTGTACAGTGAAAGCTAAGATCTCCTATTAATGTACATTGAAGGCTAAGATCACCTTTTATGTACAGTGAAGGCTATGAGCCCCTTTTATTGTATAGTAAAGGCAAAAAGCCCCTTTTATAGTACAGTGAAGACTAAGAGCCCCTTTTACAATGAAGGCTAAGTTCTGTTTATTGTTCAGTGAAGGCTAAGTTGTCGTTTATTGTACATTGAAGGCTAAGTTTCCTTTTATTGTACAGTCAAGGCTAAGTTCTCGTTTATTGTACAGTGAAGGCTAAGATCTCCTTTTATTGTACAGTGAAGGCTAAGATCTCCTTTTATTGTACAGTGAAGGCTAAGATCTCATTTTATTGTACAGTGAAGGCTAAGTTATCGTTTATTGTACAGTGAAGGTTAAGATCTCGTTTTATTGTACAGTGAAGGCTAAGATCTCCTTTTATTGTATAGGGAAAGCTACGATCTATTTTTATTGTACAGTGAAGACTAAGAGCCCCTTTTACAGTTAAGTCTAAGTTCTCGTTTATTGTATAGTGAAGGCTAAGTTCTCGTTTATTGTATAGTGAAGGCTAAGTTCTCGTTTATTGTACAGTGAAGGCTAAGAGCCCCTTTCAATGTACGGTGAAGGCTAAGATCTCCTTTCATTGTACAGTTAAGGCTAAGAGCCCCTTTTATTGTATAGTGAAGGTTAAGAGCCCCTTTTATTGTACAGTGAAGGCTAAGAGTCCCTTTTATTGTACAGTGAAGACTAAGAGCCCCTTTTACAGTGAAGGCTAAGTTCTCGTTTATTGTACAGTGAAGGCTAAGTTCTCGTTTTTTGTACAGTGAAGGCTAAGATCTCCTTTTATTGTACAGTGAAGGCTAAGATCTCCCTTCATTGTACAGTTGTGACGGTATTGCCTCCCCTGCTTTGCAGTAGTAGTCCAACAGTGGCCAAAACTCAAGAGTATCTTTATAGGCTTCTATGGAGTCTATCTTTACACAAGATTACTCTTGGCAGAAATGTAGATAGAAGAGTAGTAAAGCTTCTATCACATGGGAGTCTTCACAAGAAATTCAGATAAGCGAAAACAGTGCTGGCTGTGGCTGAGTACGTTAATTCTGTAATCTCAATCAATACCCTTTAGCTCCCAAAGGAGCATAGGCCTTCAACAAACACATGCCAAGTCTTCCTGTCCTGTGCCATCCGCTCAAGTTCTTTCCATGTTTTCCTAATCATTTTCACCTCTGTTTCCAGTTCTCTTCTCCATGTGTTTTTGGTCTACCTCTGCCTCTCTTTCCCTGTGGATTCAAGAACAAGGACTGCCTTGTAATGTTGTCAGCAGGTTTCCTCAATGTGTGTCCTATCCATCGCCAGCGTCTTCTTCTCAACTCTTGTTCCACTGGCACTTGTCTGGTTCTTGTCATCAATTCCACATTTGTGACTTTGTCATACCATTTCAGTCCTTCTATTCTACGCAAGCACCCGTTTATAAAAGTCTGTAGCTTTTTGGTTGTTGTTTTTGTTGTTCTCCATGTCTCAGAGCCATACAATAGGACTGACTTCACATTTGAGTTGAAGATTCTTATTTTCGTGTTGGACTTGATTTCTCTTGTTCTCCATATATTTCCCAATGCAATGAATGCTCCTCTTGCTTTTTGTATTCTTATTTTGATATCACTGTCTGTCCCTCCAACTTTGTCTGTATTCTTCTTCTTCTTCGATCCTTAACCACCGACCGTCAAATCAGTCAGTGGCCATCACGCCTAGTGGCGTCTTGTAGGGCAACAACAAATTGATTCCACTTTGCACGGTCGGTGGCCATCCTTCGTACAGTGCCCCAACTCTGGTTCATTCTTTGCATCTCAGCCTCCACAGTCCTCCGCCAAGTTATTTTTGGTCGGCCTCTCTTTCGCTTTCCTTCAGGGGTCCAAAGCATAGCTGTTCTTGTGATGGCATCGGGGTCTCTTCTGAGGACATGACCAATTTGTCTGTATTACTTCTATTAATTCTGTAATCTGCCGACACCTTTTATGAAGAATTTAGCAATGGTTTATTCTAGCTCCTTAAGCCCCCACCATCAATGGAATTATTATTATAATGTAGCTCTGTTTAGAGTGTGTGTTTAGTAACTTTGACTGAGACAAATATGTAGTACATTTAAAAGGATTGAATCGAAGTTAAATTTGTAACATTACAAATAACAAAATTTAACAATCACTTTACGTTTAACAGTTTAAAAGAAATAATTTGAAAAGTTATGAAAAGGATTTCATCACTTGAATGGGATTTAACCGAATAAAGGAGGTCACTTTTGGCAGCGGATATTGTCACTTAGCTGCCAATGGTAATTTCTTCTCCCGCTGGGTTAGTTCCTTTCACTCTGCTCGCGCTCGTCTCTTGTCAAACTTCAGGCGCCGCACGTTCCCAGAACATCAAGGAGTAACGGCCAAGTTGTTCTGCGTCTGTCTATAAGACCCTCTTATGATGGCGTCTCTTACCTCTTATGATGGCGTCTCTTACAACGTCAGTCCAATTCTACCTTCACTTGGTTCTAGAGCTAGTACTTTCTGCTGGTATCAACAATAACTGGTGTGGCCGTACAGCGGATGATATTAGTGTTGATGGTACTTGTCGTATAGTGGGACTCGTCTCACTACCCGACAGTAGGCAGCTAGGTGTTGATAATGATATGTTAAAACCAATGATGATGGGATGGAGAACATCTGGCGAAAAGTACTGACCTCAAACAGCGGTGAACAACAAAGATGTTTATTTACAGCTAGTCATCAAATCCGCTGAAATCATAAATTCATGCCCAACCTTCCACCGAGGCCGGCCATTTCATAATACATAAAATGTTCATAGGCAACTTTTAAAATAAATCTTCTCTCACTCCATCATTTTTCTCTTATATATAGTCTGACGCTGTCTCTAAGATTACTCGCTCATCTACTGTTCTGTTTCTTCTGGATTACTAACCCTTGATAAGGCCCGTAGGACTGGTGAAACTAATCGATGTATCTTTGATATAAGACTGGTCTAACCACCAGGGCTGTTTATTTGTATCTGTCACGAACGGTTTATAGAATGAATGTCAGTACTCATGCTCCGGTGGGAACTAGATATGTTTATGTAAGTTGTGAGTTGAAGTGAGTGAATGTTAAGTTTGCTTGCGGGCATGAATGCATTAGTAGCAGTAAGCGCTAATGTCGAGTTCACGGGCATGGCTGAGTTGTTGTGAACGAAGTGGTGGTGAAGACTGGTCAGGTGTGAAAAGGGTCATGGGTAAAAAGGTCATTCGAGACAGAGATTAGAGCGAGGAGAGATTACGTGGAGAGTGAAGGCGAAATGGTTGAAGGAAAATAGGAAATATATTAAGATATTGTGAAATTCTTTCCATGAGATGCTGTTCTAATTATGCACATCATATATTGTGCTTTTCTTATGTGAGGATTTATGGCCAAAGCGGCAGTCTGCCTGTGTTATTGTGTTATACTCAAGTTTGTGACATAAAGTCGTCGGATATCGTATCTACGTGTTGGAGTTTAGTGAGTTAACAATTAGCTGTGAAAAACGAGCCATGTTTGTCGCTCCATGTGTATGTAATACATATTTGTCAATGTGTACACACAGCAAGCACTTGACAGTATAAATAGTCACTTGTTCCACGCTGCCCCTAGCTACTGTCTATTGTCTCTACATCTAACACAACATACCTGTTCGTCTTGTAGTTTTGACAAATTGTTAACACAATCTTGAACTGGCGACATTGTCTTTCTCTATCATCTATTAAAGGTGGCGTTTGAGTGTCTTGTTGGTTCGGCAAAATAATTTGAAACAATTATGTGACCACAGCAACCAACCACCTTCAGTGGCTTATTCGCCAAAATGAACCATCAAACATCGCTCGCTACTAAACGACTTTACTACATAGCAAACTTGCTATCCTACGCTAAGCGCGTTCTCCAAATCAGAATCTTAATCTTCTTCCCGATTTAACATTCCCCCGTTCTCTGCTAAAATCTGTTCACCTTCGCAAAACTTCCCGTGCGTTTTTATTTTCACTCACCAAAACATTTCAAGGGACGTAATTTAAAGTCATCTCCCTTTATTGATTAGACTAAAACCCATACAATCTTCTTTAATCTCACTACCAAAACATTACCAAGCAAATCAGTCACACCATATTTTGGAGCTCACATGATATACTAAACCCAAAACACCAAGCTTCATCTCCCAAAAGGGGGCCTACGGAGTTACCTCCCTTCCCTCAAAACACTCTTCTGCTCATTTCACTTCCCCTTTACAAAGACATATAGTCTATTAACAACTCTATTTAACTTTCTTAAACCATTTTTCTGTACTCTCTTTCATTCTTAAAGTCTCAAGCTACCGGTCACACTGGTAATAGAAATCTCGTAAAAACGAAACGCTCTTTTGAGTATGCCGTTTTCTATTCTACCATCCCATATCAGAATTAAATTTAATCCCTCGGGATAAAACTTCCTTTACATTTAAACTGAATAGCTTTAGCTGTACCTTACATTTAAATGAAAAGGTTAAACGTACAGATATAATATGTTTTACATTTACATCTCCACTGTTTTAAAAGTGTTCACAATATAAATTAATTTATGTTTCACTTAGATTTACACTTATGGAAAAGTTTGAAACTTCTATTAATTTAAAATGAATATTTTCACAAAGACATTTACACTGGTTTAAAGCTTTAAAAATTTCAATAATTTTAAAGTGAATATGTTTATAGGGACATTTACACTGCTTTGAAAATGTAAGTCTTATACTTCGAATGTACATCATTTCTTTTCATCTTTCCCTACCTGCTCCAAAGGGAACCTGGAACTACTTTATGCTTTTAGTTCTCTTTAAGAAACTGTCAATAAAGCTATCACCAGCCCTTGCAGTGGTGGTTCATGAATCATCACTCTATACGCTGAGGTTGCCAACCTCAAATGACTTTGACATCCAATAGCGAGTTTCACATATTAAACTTCACATGGTAATATATATAGATATATGTTAGTTCACATGTTAGTAATAAAACAAAATGAAAATGCACTACTTACGCCAATCCTGGCTACAGACCTTTTTTGCTCAGAGGAATAAAAGAGACGATCGTTCTCTTACATGCGTCTGGGATGTCTTTAATTTTGACCATAGATTCCCCCTCTGACTCCGTGTTTCTTCAGTTTCCTAGTCTCGGGGTTCCTTATTAAAATTTAGAGAGTTCCTGTGCTTTATAAGTCTTATCTGGTTTTCCAATAAAATGCCCGGTTAACAAAAAGGAATTATGAATCTTGTCTTCACTCTAGCGACGTCTGATGTTGTCTTGGCGAGCGTGAAAGTCACAATGAAATAAAACTGCGAAATGGTCAGCCTATATTCCCTCTCTTCCCCCGCCTTGTTGTTATGAATCTAATCAGAAAGATCCAATCATTTCACGTCATGCAGATGGGGTGTGATATTTCAAAATAGTCCCACGTGAAATAAGGTGAGTGCCTTCAAAGGTCACGTATTACCATATATGGACATCTGATGCATTGCATACACTCTCACCAACATATTTGAAGGCTCACATTTTCTAAAATGTAATAAATCCATGATTACTTTTAACCAAGTGACCGGATGCGATTATATCACACTTGTCTGCCCACATGTGTCACACAGACAGTAATCTCGTCATCTGTCATATGAGTACGCAAACTCCATGTCTTATCGGTGATTAATGTACGTGTTAATCTGCCGCGCCTATAACCAACAAATCTGGGTAGCGCCCAGCAAATGTGATACTTATCACCTACAGGGTGATTTGATAAAATCAAATATCTGCTTCAGCAGAAAAATAAATAAAGAAAGAAAGAAAGAAAAAAATGGCCACTCGAAAAGCAGCAGCTGGGAGACTTTTTCAGGCCATAAATCGAGGATTCCTCAGCAAGAGAGAGGTTGGTAAGAAAACGAAGATGGCTGTATACCGCTCCACCTATGTCCCAGTCTTGACATATGGATGCGAGTCATGGGCAATGACTACAACCCATAAAAGCCAGATCCAAACCTCAGAAATGAGGTATCTGAGGAAGGTGGTTGAAGTAACAAGAAGAGACATGGTACGCAACCAGACGATACATCAAGGCCTAAAATGCCACCCCCTACAGACCCAAGTAGAACAGTCCCAACTAAGATGGTTTGGCCATGTCTGCAGAATGAGAGAAGATCGGCTACCACGACAAGCATGGGAAACAAAGAGCCAAGGATCCAGACCCCGAGGACGACCCAGAGTCCGCTGGGAGGACAACATTAGACAATCTTTGAAGGACCGAGGACTAGAATGGAACCAGGCCAGGAGGAAGACAGCCGATAGAATAGTCTGGCGCTCTCTCTTCCAAACCTCTACACCTCACGGTAGAAGGGGAACGACTAAGTAAGTAAGTAAGTAAGAAAGAAAAAAGTGCGATAATTGACAGCACATAATAAAATCAGTACCACAAATATACCGATACTGTATGAGTGACCCAAAGATCGTTAAGTGGTCGTGCATGTCGTAAATTTTGATAGGTATTATAGATACGTTTGGTTCTTCTGAATAGAACCGGCAAAGTGGGAAATAATAAGATTTAAAGTATTAGAAATAGAGTTCACGAGTGAATAGTTTAAATGTAGAATCTGTCACTGGATTGAGAAGATACCCTAGTCCAGCCTATCTTTACGACTGTAATTTGTTAACAGACCATTCAACGCTCCATGCATTTAACATATATGTTTAACTAAACACACACATACACACAGTCATGTGACAACAAGACACACAAACATGAAAATTATGGTAAATGAGCTGACCAACACCAGTAATTAAGTTTTGTTAAGTTTATTATCATATAAACTGTTCACAACATCCAACATCTATAAATCAATAAAATCATAGGTTACAGCTGTTGAAAAAAATACCCCCAATAAATGTCATCCCTTCTGTTGAGAAAAGTTCCCGCAGAAGTTAGTAACCCCAAAAGGTCAGAAGATTAACACTAGGGTATAGGAATAGACGATAAGTACAGAACAAAGTTCTTAGTTAATCTAGCCTGAAAAAATAACAGTATTAGCAAACAAGAAAAGAAAAAAGTGAGTACAATGATTATAAAAAATAAGAAATATTCATTCTTCTTTCTTTCACTCTGTCTAATCTGTGGCCACATTCAATCTCGCTTACCTACTACTCTTGAAAGTAACTTCAGTGTATATTTAACATAGTCCAGGGTGGTGCTTCTCCAAGTGAGCCCCAGTTCCTCCAAGAATGATTAATTTCCCTAATGGGGAACGCCCGCTTTGATAGTGCTTATTGTATATGATAAGGTTCACGTCAGGTAGTTCATGTAGAAAAATATAAACCGCGATCAAGTGTTCACAATGGACAGTACACAGTACTCCCGATATATAAAGGAAACGTCTTGTGAGAAAACTGTCAGAAACCAATAATGAGGCTGCAGGTATCTCCTATCAGCTTTTCTCTCTCTTTGGGGTTTGAGTGCAGATTATGAACCAAGTATTCTTTCTGGACAAATCCACTTGAAAAACACAATGGTCAGTATTCGGGAACAATGGTATATATAGATATTTGGCCACAACGGGCTGATACTATTGAATGTATAATATCTGGGTATTTTTCCATGTCCAGTTATAATTTATTCTCAATGTTTATACGTTTGGACTCACTCTCTCTCTCTCTCTCTCTCTCTCTCTCTCTCTCTCTCTCTCTCTCTCTCCGGATGAAGCAAGAGGACCGCACAGGTCAAAGTCTAAGACCCGATAATAATTAAGAATGTTATTGGAGCTATTCAGGCCGCTGGCAGGCTGGTTTGTGATCAGTATGCAAACAGAAATATGAAACACTCTCCACGAAATCTAATAACCCACTTTTCACAATGGCTGTAGTATAGCGAGCTAGATATTCCAAAAATGTCCTGAAGAGACTGATACTGACTTTTGAGGTACGGATTATTTATAATGAAATGGCGTTATTTCGCTCACTGGTGCCAGAAATCGCGCCTTCGGCTGTATCAGGGCAAATTATACGGTTCGATTCTCGAATCAGAGATTTCCTGCTCACCGATGCCGCCCAACAACATAGACGTTTGCTAGCGAGCAGACCGTCTTTGATCTTCTTTGATCTCGTCTCTCTCTGTAGATAATTACGTCCCCTGGGATCACAAACAAACGGATGTGGTCGGTAACTGTGGTTATCGCCCCTTTTTTCATCCGCTTAAGTTCCTTTGAGAAATGCAACCATCAAAGGTACGTCTTTTGTCTTATCGCTCTTGATTCTTCAAACAAACAACCCGTTCTCTTTCTACGAGCGTTCTTGTCTGATCTGTCACTATTCAACGATTGCCTAATCGCTCGCGTGATAATTCAGATAAACGGCTCTTACTCGCTGGCTGTTACCTGTCCGGTCGTGGACTAGCTAATAGGTCTGTTTGTAAACACTCATTAGTGCCTGTAAGACAGAGAAGAAAAAAATAGGCGTGGCTTCACGACATGCGACATGCGTTGCAAAACCCTATATGCTAATGAGGAAACGAGGTAGATGGATTTCTGAGGATCTATTTACGTTTTCCGCGTCACAGTTCGTCCGGACTTGAAGATATGAAACCCTTTCATGTTTGTCATAAAAGGTTTTGATGTTACTAAATTTATAGGCTATCCTGGACAAAAGGTGTATCAGAGGATACCAGGATAGTGCCAGATAAGAGACTGGTCTTATAAGAAATACCACCTTCTCTGAAAAGAGCAAGGGTGTATAGACAATCAATATGGGGTCAAGCTATGTAAGTTCTCAGAGTAGATGATGATGATCTCTGAGTCTCTAACCGCTACCTCTACTGATCCCAAATGATTTAGCTACGGGTCTAGGGGAAATGTATTTACTTTATTTAATGATTAATTTCAAACAGAACTTCAACTTAATAAAAATTAACTAAGCAAGGCTGTATGAAAGTTTCTGTACAATTTAATTTTCCTGAACCTCAGTCTTTTGGGTCAGGAATTATCAAAATCAAGAAAGGTTATTTACATAATGAAATAAATAAATTGGAAACTCTGTTCCATTTCTTTTAAAGGGTCACTGGAATGACTAAACGTACTGTTACTGTTCTTAATATTTATACTGCTACCATTCCTATACTGCAATATCTACTACTTTCATCATCCCACAGTGGTTAAGTTTTATTGGGTGAATGAGGTTGGAGGAATCGCCATTGCCTTTCTAAAGGACTTATCTTCAGAATGTTGCTGCTTCAGTTCTTTGAATAGTAGTCAGGATCACCAACTCTGTGACTCCTGGCTGAGAAGATGGGGTCTATCTCCAGTCTTTAGATGGAGCTCTCAACTCCCACACGCTCTTCTTCTCAAGAAATTGCAGCCACGAGGTAAATTCGTGATATAACCTGGAATAGAAGGACAATCCATTCCCTGTAGAGATCTGCCTCAATTAACTCACCCCTAACACTATTAAAACTTACCGTGGTCAGGCATTTGTGCTAACAAGTTGCACAAGACCTTGAATACCGTTGTCTATCATCAGTTTTCATGCCATAACTCTTTTTTGGGGTTCATCAAGGCTTGGGTATCTCGTCCATGTTTGGCTTCCATACAATAGTCATGGCTAGTACAACACAGCACGTGACCTGTTGATTACTTCATTCTAACCTTCCCTAGATGTTTATTACATGATCTATGAACAGGGTGTCACTCCAGAAGAAAATACTAAATTAAATCGCTTCTAACACTCACTGTCGTAAATTTGCAAGCACTATACACCAATTTTTCAAGTCGAACAAGTCTGCTACTACACACATTCCTACGTAGGTCAGCGTGACACAACACATCTCATCGTCAGTTACACTTTCGAACAAATATGGCACACATAGCCTGTCTACTTTACAGGTCAATTATTTTAACAAAGTCTGCAAATAAAATTATCAATCTTATCCTCAGGTAAACAGTTCACACACACTCAAGCTGATTGGCTGTAAAAGGGGTTCTTAGCCCGCGCTACCAGTCCAACCGGCAAAGGCTTGGTCTACAGTCTTTTTGTATACGTCAGCTCAGTGTGATTTTTATGATTTCAATGGCGAAAAACTATAAAAGTTTGTTACTATTTATAGCAATACACCCGGCCAATCAGAGAGAAGTCAAAAAGTTAAATTTTGGATTCTAGTATTTATGCAATTCTAAGCGTGTCTGTATGATCTGACTAAATTTGAACATTTTATATTTCAGTTATATGTAGACCGATTTTAATTATCAAAAGTGATAATTAAACGGTCAATTTTTCTCTATCGTTCTATATAGTTTTCCTTTAGTTATTCCTTTGCATTCAAATGTAGGTAATTTTTTTGTAATTTAATTGGGCCTTACCCTGATGTGAAAATCTCACTAAATTAAGTTTTCTACTACCGTAAATTTTTTTTTATGAGGGAATCTTTATGTGTATATGTTAAGCAATATCAGCGCTATAATTTGAGATATTCCTTTCATTTTAAGTATCTTTAGTTATTAAGAAATAAATTTTCTACGTTCGGTCAAAAACACAAAATAGGCATTTATTTCGCGTCAACCAAAATTTTCTTACCACTACAAAATATGCAAACGATTTGATTGGTTGTTAAATTTTGTACTATGCTCTGCGATAATTTTTTGGTGTGGGCGGGTAACGTTTTACCTGTTTCTTATAAAAATTCAAATACGCTAGATAAATTGTTGGCGGTAAATTTGACTTGCCCCTCAGAAAAATTTCAAATACTGTAGTTATTTACAGATTTAAAAATACGATAGCTAGTTTGTTTGGAGCGGGGAATTTGAGCGTGTTGTCATACGGATTCACTTCACTACAATGTCTAATTGATGTAAATAGAGTAACTGTTATCCGTGGCTTCCGAATTATTGCTATCTTCATCCTTCTCCTCCCTACTCTAATTTCGACTCATGAAGTTTGCTCCCACGTTTTCTTTTCCCAGTATGTATTGGACCTTAAAAGAATACACACTTAACAGCAAAGCCCAGCGCATGATCTTTGCGTTGAATTCTTTATTGGCCCCCAGAAACGCCAGTCTAGCATGGTCGGTCTGCACTGTGAACGACACTCCGTACAGATATTCATGGTGTCTCCTGATGCGGTGAACCAGTGCTAGACATTCTCTCTCCAGTGTCGAATAGTTTCGTTCTGCCGTATTCAATTTTAGGCTGCCGTATGCCACGGGTACACCCGTGTGTTACCGGGGCCCGAAAGGGGAGCAAAGAATAGTAACACTGCACCCTACAACGCATGTCGTAAAAAGCGACTAAGGAGGGTTGGGCATGGGGCTGTTTACCCCATCCCGTAAAAACTTCGCACAGTGGGCTGATCACCTGCTTGCCAACCAATCTGATTACGGAAACAATGATAGATTGTTTGGTCTGTTTTTGTTCCACAAAGACGCCACTAGGCGTGGTGGAAACAGCAATAGATTGATCAATTTGTTGTTGCCCTAAGACGCCACTTGGCGTACTGGCCACACACTGCTTTTCCGGTTGGTGGCTAAGGATGGAAGAAGAAGAAGATGCCACGGGAAATGACAGGTTCGGATTATTGCCATCTGTCTGTAGCAGTGTTAATCCGATTCCCATTCCCGATGCGTCGACCCGCAAAATAAAAGGTTTCTTAAGGTCAGGTAGCTTTAGAATTGGGTATTTCGACAGCTGTTCCTTAAGGGTGACGTAAGATTTTTCGCACTCACAATTCCAAATTACTTTGTCAGGTCGCTCCTTCTTTGTGAGGTCAGTAAGGGGTGCCGTTAATCCGTTAAAGTTTTTGATGAATTTCTGGTAATACCCACACAGTGATAGGAACAAACGTGCGTCTTTCTTCGTTTTAGGCCTTTTCGCTGCACGTATTTTCTCTACGTTCTTGGCAACTGGTCACATGCAGCCGTGAGAAATGGTATGCCCTAGGAAGTCTAGCTTTTCATATCCGATTAATTATTTGCTAGGTCTGGCTGTCAGGCCTGTTTCCTGTAGTCTCCTGAGGAGCATAGCGACCGTCGCAATATGTTCGTCGTATGTTTCCGTTGCAATCAATATGTCATCCTTGAAATTGTGAATATGCGGACTTTGCAATGGTTCTAAAAGCTTTTTCATCATTCTGGTGAAGACTCCTGGTGCGTTGTACTATCCAAAAGGCATCACGTTGAAAGTATAGTGTCCTTCACTGGTGCTGAAAGCTAGCATCGGCTTAACTTCTTCCTTGACTGGTATTTGGTAATAACCTTTACTCAGGTCAATCTTGGAGAAAATTTTTGCCTTGCTAAGCTTGGTGAACAGTTCAGAAGCGTTTTGCAGGGGCTCTGGCTGGAATTCCGTTACTGTTTTAAGTAGACGGTAATCGATGCACAGCCGAACTTCCTTATTGAGCTTCTGCAACAATACTACGCTCGAACTGTAAGGAGTTGTAGATTCGCTTATAATTCGAGCTTGGCGTTGCTTGACTATTTCTCCGCGTAGCGTATCAGCTTTAGTGTACGGAATGGGGTAAACTCTGCTTCAAACAGGTGCCTTGTTTGTCAGTTTCATATGGAACTCTGCGACATGCGTTCGCCCAGGTATGTCCGTTAAAACTGCTGTGTACTGTTTCAGTAGCACCCTCGTTTCTGTCTGTTGTGCTTCAGAGAGAGTGTCACCGAATTTTACATCTTTGAAAGATTCCGTTTGTTGCAATGGATATTCCATGCAACTATCGTCATCTTCCTCATCTTCGGTTGCTATGGCGACCGCCAGGAGATGTTCGGGAGAAGGTACCGGTCTTTCCAAATATTTCTTTAGCAGATTTACATGGTAGACCTTTTCCTTTTCTTTAATAGAGATCTTATAGTTGGTTCTTGAGATTTTTTGAGGACGGTAAACGGGCCCTCCCATCCGATACGTAGTTTGTTGCTTCCGGTTGGAAGCAGCAACAAAACTTTCTCCCCTGGTTGTAATTCTCTCTCTTTCGCTGCTTTATTATATCGTTTAGTGTGCTTCATGCGTGCTTTCTTAAGGTTGGTTGTTGCTAGATCCCATCCTAGTTGTAACCTTTCCTTAAGTTCCGATACGTATTTGCTTGCTGAGACGATTGTCTCATCAGCCTTCTGGTCTGTCAGCGACCGGAGTAAGGCTTCGAACGGGCTCTTAATAGGTCTGCCGAATAGAAGTGTAGCTTGTGGAAACCCTGTAGAGGCCTGGGGAACTTCCCTGTAGGCGAATAAGGCTGCAGGAATGAAAAGGTCACAATCTTCCGGTTTCTCTTGTCCCAGCTTACGTAACATCATGGCGAGGCTTCCGTTAACTCGTTCTACTAACCCACTTCCGGCCGGATTATAGGGGCTTGTGTAGATGTGCTGGTTCCTCAAGATCTTAAAGATCTCCTCCATTAACAGGCTACGGAATTGGGATCCGTTATCCGTCAAAACTTGTTGAGGGAATCCCAACCGTGTAAAAATCTGCACTAGGGCTTCTGCGACATGCTTGGAATCCGTGCATGTTAGCGATATAGCTTCGGCCCACATAGTGCATGTGTCGACTAAGGTCAGGATAAACCTGTTCCTTCTTTTCGTCCTTTCTAGGGGTCCTACAATGTCGACAGCAACCCGTTCAAATGGTGTCCCAACTATTGGCATTTCTCCCATAGGAATTGGGGGTGTCCAATGCTTGGGTGCGACACGTTGGCACTTGGCGCATGATTTCACCTATCTGATAATATCAGTGTTCATTCATGGCCATCAATAGTGAGTTGATATTCGCTGAATAGTGGCGTTTTGTCCCATATGTCCGCTAAAGGGAAGAGAGTGCCCCATTTCTAAGATTTGGTCTCTGTACTGCGTCGGTACTAGGAGCTGATTATGCCCCTGTTCAGGGTTGCCCGTTCTACGATACAATATTCCATCCTTAGAAAAGATGTCTCCGTTGTGTCTGGGGTCCTTGGCCATGTGCAGTTTCCTAAAGCAGGGCTCCAAGGTGGGGTCCTTTTGTTGCGCCCCTTTTAGTTCCTTACGCAACATTTTAGGCGCAGGCTCCCGTTCCTTCTTGGTTTGCCCTCTTGTGGTTACTGCTGCCACAATCGGCTCTTTCGGTCTCCCAGTAAACACATATCTACAACCAAGTATGACTGGGTAGATCGTATCATCCATAATAGCCGCTTTGATAACACCTCTAACAAAATCAGAGTGTATCTCCACCAGTGCGATGGTAAGCGTCTTGGGTGCATATCCTTTAAAAACTCTACATAATTTGACAGTTTATTCTGTCTCTTGACCCGGTTTGACCAAATGCCTTGCGACAATACAATCAAAAGATAAACCAGTGTCAAAGAGACAATAAGTTGAAGTCCCGTTCAAAATAACAGTTCCTCGCGTTGAGGGCCTCTCACCCTCCTGTTGAGAATCACTGATACTAATTCTCCGTTGCGAGTCTGTTTGCAAGCAACCGTATCGATTTGTCCCGGTGTGCTTGCTCTGACCAGATGTCCCTTGGGCAGGGGTCTTTCCTTTGTCTTGCCCTCTCTGGCTGCGCTGCCATGCAGGGCGATTGGGCTGATCAGAATGCTGGGTGGGGTACTTGTTTATATAAAATTTCGATTTTTCATGAGGAGGCTTCGGGGGTACAGTTTCTCGTTGGTTTTGGTGGTGAGAAGAATGGGAAGACTGCTCTAGATTAATTTTCCGAGAAAGCTCATCCGTCGGTTTGCGTTTGGAGGTTGGGAGCTCGGCTAACGCATTTGTGTAACGCTCAGTCTTACTGAGGATGTCGTCCAGCTTTACAGCGCCTTGTTCAGCCAGAAATCTACGGGTTTCATTTGACAAAGTGTTTTTTATTTGTTCGGTTACTACGAACTTCTCTGACTCTTCATAGGTGGAGGGAAGCTCTGAAAGCTCCAGACACTTTGTCAAGTATCCCTTTAGACGTGAAGAGAACTGGTGAAATGTCTCAGTCCCCTCCTTTCTGCTGTTACGGAACAGTTGCAAAAATTTGCGAGCGTTCATTTCGAAACGCTCAAGTAAAGCCTTCTTCAATATATCGTAGTCGTCTTGTTGGCTGCTTCCCAGTTTCGCGTACGCATCATACGCAGTGCTTTTTTAAAGCCCGAGAAAGCTTCAAACACCAACGCGACCTTTCCAAACCATACAGATTTGCCATTCTCTCAAATTTTTCTATATAGCAGTCAATTTTCTCATTAGGGCTTGGGAAGGGTTCCAGGGCAAAAGACATAGCTGCTAGTTGAGGAGATTGTGTACTGGATTGATCAGTTAAAGATGAATGAGTTGAAGACGGCTCTCCATTGCTGGATGTAAAGGCAGCACCGCGACTTTGGACCTCTAGAGCCTTAAGCGCCAGTTCGTGATGTCTCTCCTTCTCTCTTTCCTCATATTGTCTCTCCTTCTCTCTTTCGTTTGCCCTGCGAGCTTCCATTTCTGCCTCAATTTTCTTCTGTTCCAATTGACGATCTACCGCTTCTTTCTTCTCCCTGTCATACCTGTCGAGTTCTTCGTTGACAAACGCGGTCACTTCTTCTCCTTGTAATCCTGTTTCCCTTGCTTCCTCTCTTAGCATAGTTCTAAGTTTCGCACGCTCAGCCATGGCAATTAACTGACTGCTACTAACCCGAGAAAGAAGAAGAAAAACAAAGATACCCTTATCTTTAACCAATTACGAGAAAAACCAAAAAAAATCTGTTTATTTAACTGTGATACCTCCTCCCGTTGTCAGTGCTCTAATCTATCGCTGTTATTAACTGGCAACTAGGCTCCTAATACATACGACTTAAACCATAAAATGGTAGATCAGACTTAACAACTGGAAAACTACTATTACTACTGTGGAAATAAAAAAAATTTTATTTCAAAATTTTTAAGGAGAGAAAAAAAAATTTCCCTTATTTTATGACCACCTACGAGTCCACACCTGAAGTCAGTTAGGGTAAGGGAGGCTATTAACTTGACGTGTAGTCAGAATGCACTCCATAGCTTAGCTCAAACTCTGCTGCTTAAAAAAAACCAGGTGATTGCTAAACAATCACGCACTACCAGCGGCTGTGACAGTGAGTTCGTCACTTTAGGAATTATCACTTCTAACTAAAACAGACTATAGCTTGGTTGATAGGAATTTCTCAAAAATAAAAAAAATTAAACCGTAAATTTATAGTAGAAACAGACCATGATAGTAATAGCGTAGATTAGTTTTGATCCAATCGTGAGCTCAGAAAATTTAGAACAGACGCGATTTCCCAAGCGGCCCAGAAAAGCCTTTAGTGAGTACACGTCTAGTTATGAAGACAAGCAAGATGTGCTGAGAACGCAGTGGTTTACTGCACGCAAGTTTATTCAAATAGAAGAATTAGCAATTCCAAGGATGATATGTTCTCTTCAAAGTGCATTTATGTGGTTGTATTCTATATTGGAAGACTGTAAGTAGTCGCAACTAATTACTCTACGTTAATTGACATGTCGAGATCGAATGAGTGTTGCAGATTAGGAAATGAAATAATGGCTGAAGATTTTCCTTTAAATGCATACGCAGGATTGATTTGTCCTGCTGAAGCAATGCCATGTCAGGATGAGATATAGGTATTTTATAACCTGAAGAAGCAGAGTAATCTACATTGAACTACTAGTATGCACTTGCTTGCAAAAAGATTGCATTAAGAACAGGAAAGAATTTCCTATGAGTAGAACCCGAGTAGTCCATGTGAAGTAAGGAGCCCATACAGCAGAATTTTTGGGAAGGAATATGCTCGGATGAATATTTAAAATATGTATTTTTATGAAGTTTTGTTATATTGACTTGTAAATAAGTTATGGACAATAAAAATTCCATCTTGAGACTAGAGGCAGGTTGTCTCTCCATTTCTTTGCTACCTACCTATGGAATAAAGGAAAGTATGACTGAAAGAAACAAATGCTAAACTAATTACTGCTCTAAACAAATACACCTTAGAGGACCATCCCAGAACCTGGTACAACCTTAAGTCTGTTGAAGAACAATTTCCATCTCTAGCGCATAGGCTAGTCGATTAACTAGACTCTTCGTATAAAACAGCAGCCCCCAACATACCCCGGCCACACGGCCTTATATTAAAAATGTATTACATAACATGTCTTCGACAAAGATCACCCACAAAATCTAACTGCATGTAACTTTAAGATGCTGTGGAAAAATACAATTTATAATTTGTGTGGTTAGCAACCCACTAACAACAGAACGTTTGTCTAGGGAAATATTATTTTTATTTTTACTTAACTCACAAGACAACCACGCCACGCTCTATCCAAAGTTTAGACTAAGATACAGTCACAGACGTTAGTCAATTTACTAGACTCAGACATAGATAATCCTACGAACGCGCGACCATAACTGTAATATTGTCTCCTGATCTAGATTTAATCCTACGGACGAGCGCACATTAAATCGTAACTTGGTGATGTGAGGTCAATCCTTCGGACGAGCCAATATTATGTCGTAAATTTTGATAGGTATTATAGATAGGTTTGGTCCTTCTGAATAGAACCGGCAAAGTGGGAAATAATGAGATTTAAAGTATGAGAAATAGAGTTCACGAGTGAATAGTTTAAGTGTAGAATCTGTCACTGGATTGAGAAGATACCCTAGTCCAACCTATCTTTACGACTGTAATTTGTTAACAGACCATTCAACGCTCCATACATTTAACATATATGTTTAACTAAACACACCCACACCACACACACAGAGTCATGTGACAACAAGACACACAAACGTGAAAATTATGGTTATGGAGTATAGGTTTTGGGCTGAGCTGACCAACACCAGTAATTAAGTTTTGTTAAGTTTATTATCATATAAACTGTTCACAACATCCAACATCTATGAATCAATAAAATCATAGGTTACAGCATTTGAAAAAAATACCCCCCCCCCCCAATAAAAATCATCCCCTCTGTTGACAAAAGTTTCCGCAGAAGTTAGTAATCCCAAAAGGTCAGAAGATTAACACTAGGGTATAGGAATATACGATAAAGTACAGAACAAAGTTTCTAGTTAATCTATCCTGAAAAAAAATAACAGTACTAGCGAACAAGAAAAGAAAGAAGTGAGTACATTGATTATACAAAATAAGAAATGTTCATTCTTCTTTCTTTCACTCTGTCAAATCTGTGGCCACATTCAATCTTGCTTACCTATTACTCTTGAACGTAACTTCAGTGTATATTTAACATAGTCCAGAGTGGTGCTTCTCCAAGTGAGCCCCAGTTCCTCCAAGAATGATTAATTTTCCTAATGGGGAACGCCCGCTTTGATAGTGCTTATTAGATATGATAAGGTTCACGTCAGGTAGCTCATGAAGAAAAATATAAACCGCGATCAAGTGTTCACAATGGACAGTGCACAGTACTCCCGATATTTAAAGGAAATGTCTGGTGGGTAAACTGTTAGAAACTAATAATGATACTGTAGGTATCTCCTATCGGCTTTTCTCTCTCTTTGGGGTTTGAGTGCAGATTATGGAACCAAGTATTCTTTCTGGATAAATCCACTTGAAAAACACAATGGTCAGTATTCGGGAACAATGGTATATATAGATATTTGGCCACAACGGGCTGATACTATTGGATGAAACAAAATCTGGGTATTTTTGCATGTCCAGTTATAATTTATTGTCAATGTTTATACGTTTGGACTTTCTCTCTATCTGGATGAAGCAAGAGGACGGCACAGGTCAAAGTCTAAGACCCGATAATAATTAAGAATGTTACTGGAGCTATTCAGGCCGCTGGCAGGCTGGTTTGTGATCAGTACGCAAACAGAAAAATGAAACACTCTCCACGAAATCTAATAACCCACTTTTTACAATGGCTGTAGAATAGCGGAGCTAGATATTCCAAAAAAATGTCCTGA
Organism: Oreohelix idahoensis; assembly: GCA_024509875.1. Taxonomy (NCBI): domain Eukaryota; kingdom Metazoa; phylum Mollusca; class Gastropoda; order Stylommatophora; family Oreohelicidae; genus Oreohelix; species Oreohelix idahoensis. The sequence goes on from JAMPIV010019319.1 coordinate 171,225, forward strand.
AGCGACTGATACTGACTTTTGGAGTACGGATTATTTATACTGAAATGGCGTTATTTGGGTCACTGGTGCCAGAAATCGCGCCTTCGGCTGTATCAGGGCAAATTATACGGTTCAATTCCCGAATCAGAGATTTCCTGCTCACCGATGCCGCCCAACAACATAGACGTTTGCTAGTGAGCAGACCGTCTTTCATCTCGTCTCTCTCTGTAGATAATTACGTCCCCTGGGATCACGAACAAACGGATGTGGTCGGTAACTGTGGTTATCACCCTGTTTTTTCATTCGCTTAAGTCCCCCTGAGAAATGTAACCATCAAAGGTACGTCTTTTGTCTTATCGCCCTTGATTCTTTAAACAAACAACCCGTTCTCTTTCTCTTTCTTGTCTGATCTGCCACTATTCAACGATTGCCTTAACGCTCGCGTGATAATTCAGATAAACGGCTCTTACTCGCTGGCTGTTACCTGTCCGGTCGTGGACTAGCTAATAGGTCTGTTTGTAAACACTCATTAGCTCCTGTAAGACAGAAAGAAAAAATAGGCGTGGCTTCACGACATGCGTTGCAAAACCCTACATGCTAATGAGGAAACGAGGTAGATGGATTTCTGAGGATCTATTTACGTTTTCCACGTCTTAGTCCATTTCTTCACAACAGTGAAGGCTAACTTCTCGTTTATTGTACAATGGTGGCTAAAATCTCCTGTCATTGTACAGTGAAGGCTAAGATCTCCTTTTATTGTACAGTGAAGGCTACGCACCATTTTTGTTATATTATTTTCTTTTAAATGTACATAGACACATAATTTAGATTTGTGCATCTAAAAAATACATTTTATTACGAAGAAAAATCTTTAAGCTTACATATAATCACACTGAAATACAAAAACAATATGTACAAAGAATATATTACCTTAAAGACAAACATCTACGATAATTTTACCAGTAAAAACTCTGGTGAAAATAACATTCACATTATTAAGTTATGTAAAAATGGCCCTGGAAACCTTGCTCTTAACGTACAGCAAGAGTTTAAAAAAAAAAAAAAAAAAAAAACCGTGAGAATTAATGACAGAAAGAAAGTAGAGTTAAATTGAGATTGAATTAAAACAAGACATCCTACTTCTTCAAGTACGTTGTCTATTGGTGTTTGTGATCATGTCTCTCCAAAAGTTCTTGTCTCACGTGATGTTTATTAATTATGTTTGTTGTTGACCTCTTTCCATGACATTATGTCGAACTGTTCAGAATCCCCTCTCTTTGTCGTGCTCTTTTTTCCATCAGTATTTCCTGTTTTCACGATATATTCTATCTTTCTTCTTCTAATTGCACGCCTGAAGAAAGTCTATTACTTTCTTCTAACATAACAACTTAATTGTTTTGTTTTCTTTTGTTTGTTCATTAGCCAGTTTCAGAACATCTTCATTACTTTTTATAGATGTCTGTGGTATTTTAAAACTTCTGCTGCATAAAGGTAGAATAACACTTTCTCAAACCTAGATGTCTTTTATATTTGGACATGCGCCCTAATATAACCGACTAGGTTGAACAGGCAAAATTAGGCAAAAAAATTTTTTTTTAATTCTGCAAAGCCACATCTCTGTGGCCTCTAGTGTTTTTCCTACCTGTCTAATTGTCCACGACTCACCTCCGTATGTCAGGATTGGTTCTTGTCACAGAACGTCTGGACATGCGCTTTTGTGTGATCTCTCACACATTCAGCCCTACGGCAGTATCATTTATTTTTCTTCATTTTTCTCACCTATCGCTTCTTCTTGGCATAAATCATGCCTTTCCATTCTTTTGACTCTCCATGCTGGATCTAGGAGGGTGAAGTCTCTAACATTCCATTCCCCTACGGAAGTATCTGCTATGGGACTATCTTTATCTCTTACAATTTTGCTTTACCACTCCTCAGACTTATCTACGTTCCGCCAGGTGAACTGGGGTATTATCGTAACAAGTCATTATCACCAGTCAGCGGTAATACGTTTATCTCTGTGAGTCGCCTAGCCAACCTTTGATGGCGACGATCCTCTGTTGACACAGGCTGGTCGTACACGATCGGTTCTAAGGAAGCCAATATTGTCTGTCTGAGAAATCAGTCTGGGGGAGTCACACGCACAGGTGATAATTAGATTATCGCATCCGCTGGTCCTGTCCGTATCTTTATTACAGATAAATCTGTCTGGCGAGTCCAATATTGGCAGGAAAGATCTGGACAGGTATTCAGTGCACATATTTGTTTTGTGAGGTTTCACAAGATGCCACCGGAAATATTGCCGCATGATTTGAAAGAGGTCACGCATTGGAATAATAAATTTAATATTTTAAACACGTGGTGGATTTTTTTAAGCGCCTGGATATACATTGCATTTCATTGGAAAACTCGGCGGAAAGACCATCTGTGATCTGAACTGGAAACTGGAAATATAATCTAGCAAAATTAGAGACACAGAACACAGACTGCAGCGCACGTCATATGAGTGACTCCCAGAAGCCAGTGAGACATCGGACTTTGAATTCCTATATTATAAGTGACAGATCGAAGTATTTGGGAAACTTAAAACCATAAAAAGTAAGCCCGCCTTTATAAATACTTACTTACTTACTTAGTCGTTCCTCTTCTACCGTGAGGTGTAGAGGTTTGGAAGAGAGAGCGCCAGACGATCCTATCGGCTGTCTTCTTCCTGGCCTGGTTCCATTCAAGTCCTCGGTCCTTCAAAGATTGTCTAATATTGTCCTCCCAGCGGACTCTGGGTCGTCCTGGAGGTCTGGATCCCTGGCTCTTTGTTTCCCATGCTTGTCGTGGTAGCCGATCTTCTCCCATTCTGCAGACATGGCCAAACCATCTTAGTTGGGACTGTTCTATTTGGGTCTGCAGCGGGTGGGATTTTAGGCCTTGACGTATCGTCTGGTTGTGGACCATGTCTCTTCTTGTTACTTCAACCACCTTCCTCAGATACCTCATTTCTGAGGTTTGAATCTGGCTTTTGTGGGTTGTAGTCATTGCCCATGACTCGCATCCATATGTCAAGACTGGGACATAGGTGGAGCGGTATACAGCCATCTTCGTTTTCTTACCAACCTCTTTCTTGCTGAGGAATCCTCGATTTATGGCCTGATAAAGTCTCCCAGCCGCTGCTTTTCGAGTGGCCAACTCTTCTTTGATGCCCCCCTTTCGGTCTATAATAGCTCCGAGATATTTAAAGTGGTCGACCTGCTCCAGGACCTGTTCTCCCAACTTAATCTGATGTTTTCTTTCTTCTCGTGATATCACCATGGATTTTGTTTTAGAGCTGCTTATGACCATCCCTCTCTTCTCCAGCTCTTCCTTCCAGACTTGCAGGTTGGATTGGAGATGTGTCTCTGATTTAGCAATCAGGACAATATCATCAGCAAATGCTAGCTCTGAAATACAGACCTGTCTCATCTTCCAGTACCCCACTGAATACTTTCTTGTTCTCTCCTTACATGCCTTGATGACATCGTCCATGAGGAGTATGAAAAGATAAGGTGACAGGATATCGCCTTGTCTTACACCAGTGGTGGTCCTGAACTCTTCTGACTTATAGTTTGCTGTCCTCACATAATTTCTGCAAGACTTGTAGAAGCTCTGTATAGCATGAATCAGAGGTGCTGGAATGTTCTTCCTTGCCAAACAGTCCCAAAGTTCGCTCCAGGGGACCCTGTCAAACGCCTTTTCCAGATCTATGAAACAAAGATGGATCTCACTCTTGTACTCAAGGGCCTTTTCACTCAGCTGCCTGAGTGTGAAGATTAGGTCTTGAGTACTTCGGTTTGCTCGGAATCCGCACTGGGCTTCATCCAATTGTGGCTCAGCTAGGCATCGGAGTCTCTGCTCTAGGATTCTAGAGTAGATTTTACCAGGGACACTGAGAAGGGATATGCCTCTGTGGTTTCCACATTGTCGATTGTCACCCTTTTTGAAAATCGGTGTTATAATGGCAATCTCCCAATCCTTTGGTGTGGCCTTGTTGCACCATGCTGCCTGTAGGACCCTTAGGAGTAATAGGTCGCCTGATGCGCATGTGACAGGGGCGCTAGGGGTACCTCACACCCAAGACCCGTGCACCAAGAAAATTTATAAAGGATCGTTTGACAGGGGTTGCAATTATTGGTTGCTTGCAACCCTCTCAGCAGCAGACTTAACAATTCAAGCAACCCAAAGCCTTATGCAGATCAACATTTAATTCTACCGAACAGAACCGAACACCAAACAAACAATCCAACAAACACCCAGTCAGTGTTCATAGACTGTCTGAAAAATAATAAATAAAACAACGTCTAAGTGAACATCAATAGCATGGATAATAACACTTACCATACAGAAAACATGCGCCCACCTGATATCATCAACTATCTCACACACTCATGCGTGTCGCCCAATGCGACTAGTATGGTGTTGTGCATGAGGCTGGCAATCGCACCGGGTAACATAGGTTGCTACCGAAACCACTACTGCAAGAGCATCTGAATGCTTCATGCTGAGGCAAACCACACCGGTGGCCCCATGCTCCCTCAGGAGCGGAGAAGAGAAATATACATCTGGTACGCCCACGTGCTCTCACAAACCATTGTTCACACAACAATAATAATCAACTGGACATAAAATAATATTCTTCCTTCTAAGTAACCACTAAAGATAAACAGTAGAATAATCAATAATCGTGAAATACACTTAATTACTTTTACATTAAAGAATAATATTCTTGGCTTTAACTAAAAACTGGAACTAAATACACCGCGTGTCACTCGGCATAACATATTATAGGTTTACCACGCGGAGCGTGTTTAATCAGACTCGCTATCGCCGCCTTTTATCACCACGAGGCTACTATCTTGCGATCGTTAATCTTATCAAAATTCAAGTAATAGATGCTTCTCTGTCCAGTTTCATGTATAAAACACTCTTACTAAATTTGCCCGGTCTGATGGATGAAATACTTGATACTAAATTCTCACATCTGGATTTAGGCTTTGCGTGCCTAATAAAACCTATCAAACATTATTTTCACTCATCTATCATTTCTTCAAGACTAAATCATAATGTCCTAAAAAGACATTTCCTTTGGAAACACATCTATCTATTTCACTAAACATTAAAACAGACTCGTGCTGAATATAATTCTAGAATTATATAAAATTAATTCTAATTTAAATTAACTCACGTGCTCAAGGCATTTACAGCTTGGCTCTGTCGTCTGTTCTCTCTGGCGGCTGATACTAGGAAAGGTCCGCTGGTAGCTCGCTATCTCTTTTTATAGGCACTAGGCTAATCACTCACTTTACTGCGCTAGGCGTATTAATCTTGGCTACTTAAACAACACTCGCGATATTTTGCTCTAGAATGCATGAAAACACAGATTTACACAACTAGAGCAAAAACACAACTAATTCGTAGGCTTATTATGGCCTTGTAATAAATCTGCTTGAAGATAACGTGATCAAAAGGCACTAAACCACAGAGACAATATGACTGACCAGATGGGGCCAGCGCCTAGAACGACAGACCTCAAAATGGCGCTGTCACACTCCCATGTACTTAACCATTTCTGGTGTTATACCATCATGCCCTGCTGCTTTGCCAATCTTGATTTTCTCCAGTGCTGCCTTCAGTTCTTCCATCTTTATGTCATCTTCATCACCATTTGTATCCTCTTCTGTGCTAGTGGTTATCATTTCTGATGCTCTACCTTGCTCACCATCAAGGAGTTCTGAGAAATATTCTTTCCATCTTTCCATTACTTCCTTCGGGGCAGTAAGCAATTTGCCTTGCTTGTCCTTTATAAATTTAAGAGGGCATTGTTTTTCCTTCCTCATGTTCTTTAGGGTCTTATAGAACAATTTCTGGTTTTCTTGCGCATCCTTTTCTAGCTTTTCTCCAAATTCTTCCCAGGACTTCTGTTTTGCTGCTAGCACCTTGTTCTTTGCTTCTGTTCTGAGTATCACATATTCTCTATATTTCTCTATTTGTCCTGCTGTGTTTTTAGCTTCTAAATATTGTTTCCATGCCATTTTCTTTTCTCTTATTTTCTCTTTGACTTCCTCTGTCCACCAAGGTGTCATCTTTCTCTTGTTCCCAAGTCGGACTTCACCACATGCTTCTGCAGCAGCTGTCTTTATGATGTCCTTGAATTTAAGCCACAGGGTTTCCAAGTCATCAGGTTCTCACCGCTGTAGCAATAAGCCCCTGATATCTGGTCTTAATTTCTGGCTCTTTCAGCTTGTAGGTCTTAATGCTCATTTCTTCCGTTCGTTTACTTGGTTTCTTGCGTGGTGCTGGACAGTTCCTAGGCTGAGCAACTCTTTCAGTTGTTCTTTTGATTGTAAGCAGGTAGTGATCACTTCCAATCTCTGGCCCCCTCCAGACTCTAGCATCCCGGACATATTTGAATGAGCTCCTCCTAACAATGGCATAGTCGATCACTGACTTCTCATTCTTTGTTGGTTCACACCTAGTGTATGCATGTATGCGCTTATGGGGGAACTTTGTGTTGGTAATGATCAGATTCTGCTCACTGCAGAATCTGAGGAGTCGCTTTCCATTGTCATTGAGAGTATCTTCTCCATATCTTCCGATAACTCCACCCCATCTAGCATGGTCATTTCCAACTCTGGCATTGAAATCTCCGAGCATGATAATTTCATCTAGGCAGTCATCCACTGTCCTTTGAAGCAGCTCGAAGAATTCTTCCTTGACCTCTGCTCTCTCATCCTCATTTGGCCCATACACTATGACCAGGTTGACTATGGTTTCTCCTTCTTTTAGTTTTACAACCATAATGCGCTCCGAGACAAAGTTCCATCCCTTGATACTATCTTTTTGGTTTTTGGCCACAATGCAACCCACACCCCCTTTAGCTCTTTCAGATGTGGGTACACCACTGTATAGCAGAGTGTTGCCATCGAGATCCATGACTCCTTGTCCCTTTTTCTTTGTTTCGGTAATAGCCAGGATTTCTAGTTTTGCTTTCCTCATCTCTTCCATCAGCTCCTCTTCTTTCCCATTTATACTTCTTGTGTTCCATGTTCCATAAGTCGTAGTCCGTAGTCCGTTCCAGTTCGTCGCCTTTAGAATCAGTCCGGTTTTCTCTCTTATATTGCTTGTAATCATAGTTTAAGACAAACAGGTGATTGGCCTGTTGTGCCTTTGCATGGTAGAGGGGCTGCCTCCTTACGGCCTCCATGCAGGCCGCCCTCCTCCTTTTTCATCCGGGCTTGGGACCGGCATAGGCGGAGTTCTTTATAAATACAAAGACTGAAAAACTTAAGGGACCAGGACTTTAAATACGAAGACTGGAAACCTAGGAATTGGATCACCCGTCATAAGAGAAACCTCCCCAGACCAAGTGTTTTGCAGATTCACCCGTCATAAAAGAGATTCAAAATTTCCAAAAGAGTATCTAATTGGGTCGTCAAAGGTGTCTACCTTCGCACAAGATTACTCTTGGTAGATATGTAGATAGAAGTGCAATGACGCTTCTATCCTAAGGAAGTATTTTACAAGATAATTCTTCTTCTTCTTCTTCTTCTTCCTCGTTCGCCTTCAGACTTCCACATTTATGACTCTAATAAAGGCAGCAGTCAACTCAAGGTTCCCGACATCTCCAAACAGTTTTTCGTTGACAGAAGTAGGTTGTTGCCATATGCTACCCCGTTCATTACTGTAGGTTGGGCAGTACTGCAGCAGGTGTTCGACTGTCATCGGGCTGGTACCGCAGGTGCAGAGATCTGTTGCACCAATTTTGTATTTGTGGTACAGATGGTATCTCAATCTGTTGTGCCCAGTGCGCAGTCGAAAAATGATGACCTGTTCTTTTCTGGATAGTTGATGATATGCGTCATTTTTCAAATGTCCCGGGTGCTCTCTTTCCCATTTGGACTTGAATGTAGCCTTTATAGTGGTCTTTGCCGTTGCGTAAGTTGTCTCTATATCATTTTGCTGTAAGGCACCTCCTTCTTTAGCAAGTCTATCTGCCTCTTCATTTCCTGGTATGTTGCAATGGGCTGGTATCCACTGGATAGTGCACTTCTTGAAGCATTCGGCCAGTCTTTCAAGGGAGATTATCAGATCTTTCAATCCTTTAGTTTGGTGGCTCTTCAGCGCTGATATTATTGAGAGGGCATCTGAAAAGATTACTATCTGTTTTTCTGCCTGTGCTTTGCATTCAATAAGAGTTTCAGCTGCCTGTTTCAGGGCTTCTGCTTCAGCACAGAAGTTGTTGCAGTATTTTCCAGTGGCAATTGCCATAGAGTGAATTCTATTCTTTAATTTTATGAGGATGCCGGCACCCCCATTTTCAACTGCATTTGTTGCCGAACCATCAGTATATGCATGTGTCCAAAGCTTCGCTGGAAATCTTTGGTCAATATACTTGGTTGCTATACACTTTCTTTGTGTTTCTGTCTGTGTTCCCTTACCTTCAATGCCTGGAATATCAGATTTTAACTCAGGAAAGCATCTTATTTTCCACAGTGGGATAGTTGAGCTTGTTGGGATTTTCTTTGCAACTGAGCTAGCTAGTATGGTATTATTGTTAATTCAGAAGTCAAGAACCATGCGGCACGGGGCTGAGCAATGGTTAACTTATATCTGATCCGTCGCCTTATCCTTTGTAATGACATTTAACGTCCCTAATGGGTTGAATCAGTGATGTAACGTTTGATGGCAAGTAACACGCACAAATATTCCCACAATCAAACACTAATTGTAACATTTAAAAGTTTGAGTGTTGAAAAAGTCCGGATTCTCCAGGGGTCCGAATTTCTAGCATCTGGATTTTTGGACTTTTACTGTATAGTCAAAGAGTATTTAACTAGAATAAAAGTATATATGGTAATAGGTGGTATATGGCAGGGTAAGTGAAAGTACAGTTGTTGTGAACATATTACCTATGGCAAATTAAAGTCTAGTAAATATTAAACTAAACACCTCAGGCTTTTAAATATCTACCCTGTTGTTTTTTTTTTGTTTTTTTTTAACATTTGGTTTTTTTGTCTTTGCTTCTGCTTGTTAGTATGTTTGTTTGTTTGGTTTTTTTTTGGACACACAAAAATTAGCTACTTTACTTTGCTCTGTTTACAATGGTTGGACAGGGGATATCATTCCACTTTCTCTTATCAGCAGTTGAATATATTGTTTGGACTTACAAAACACTAAATATCTTAATTATAACCCTTCAGAGGTTGGACGGGATATTTCACATTATTAATTAAAAACAAATACATGTAGGTATATACCGTTTATTACTGTAACAAGAAATAAAAGAATTTGTGATTTAATATGTGGGTATATAGAAGTATGGGGCGCATCTCATGAGAGGAGATGAAAACAAATAAATAAATTCTAGAAAAGATAAGAATGAAAAAAGAAACAATGAATAAGATCAAAGTCAGGCAGATGCATTATTTTAGCCATGTAAAAAGACTTCATGCTTTGCTACAAACCAGAATGGAGGGAACAGATGAAGGTATACGGGTTTAGAGGAAGACATCGCTGTAAGTTGGGCGATGATATCAAGAGATTGATAGGAAAAAGTCCATTAGTGTGTACAATAACGAAAAGAGTCCATCAGTGTGAACCATAACGGAAAGAGTCCATCAGTGTGTACCATAACGGAAAGAGTATATCAGTGTTGTTATTGTTGTTATTGCTGATCAGAATCGACGTCATTGCACTCCGGGCAAACCCATAGGTGCTCAGTCTCCCTCAGCAAATGTCGAAGGGTATGAATGCTAATTGTTCCTGCTGCGTGCTGGTTGTATACAATACATCAGTGCGTACCATAACGGAAAGAGTCCATCAGTGTGCACCATTACGGAAAGAGGTTATCAGTGTGTAACATAACGTAAAGAGTCCATCAGTGTGTACCATTACGGAAAGAGTCCATGTGTGTGTGACATTACGGAAAGAGGCCATCAGTGTGTACCATAACGGAAAGAGTCCATCAGTGTGTACCATAACGGAAAGAGGTTATCAGTGTGTAACATAACGTAAAGAGTTCATCAGTGTGTGCCATAACGGAAACAGTCCATATGTGTGTGACATTACGGAAAGAGGCCATCAGTGTGTACCATAACGGAAAGAGTCCATCAGTGTGTACCATAACGGAAAGAGGTTATCAGTGTGTAACATAACGTAAAGAGTCCATCAGTGTGTACCATAATGGAAAGAGTCCATATGTGTGTGACATTACGGAAAGAGTCCATCAGTGTGTACCATAACGGAAAGAGTCCATCAGTGTGTACCATAACGGAAAGAGTCCATCAGTGTGTTATTGTTATTGTTGTTATTGTTGATCAGAATCGACATCATTGCACTCCGGGCAAACCCATTGGTGCTCAGTCTCCCTCAGCAAATGTCGAACGGTATGTATGCTAATTGTTCCTGTTGCGTGCTGGTTGTATACAATACATCAGTGCGTACCATAACGGAAAGAGTTCATCGGTGTGTACCTTTACGGAAAGAGTTCATCACTGTACCATAACGGAAAGAGACAGGAAACATTGGAGAACATCTTAGGAGGCGACCATCAATGAAAAGATGGCATGTTGACCAGTTCAGATCATCATCATCACATCTCAACCCGTAACGGGTCGTAGGGGTGCCATTGTGGAAGCATCAGCAGACAGACTCCTCCACTGCTCTCTATCCTCAGCAATGCGTACAAGTGTGGAAAAACCATGCCCTGCCCATTCTTTGATGTTATCAGCCCAGGATTTTCTTTGCCTTCCTCTTCTCCGTTTACCTTCGACTGTTCCCTGGAGGATCGTTTTCGAAAGGGAGTCATGACGAGTTACATGCCCAAACCAGGCAAGCATTCGACGTTTCACTATTGACAAAAGTGGTTCTTGGTGGCCTGCATAGGTGTTTATCTTCTCTCTAACATAGACATTTGTTTTGTGCTCTTTATAGCAAATGCGCAAAATTCTTCTATAACATTTATACTCGAAAGCCTGAATCCTTCGCTCCGTATCTGCAGTGAGTGTCCAGCCCTCACACCCATACAAGAGAATAGATAATACAAGTGATTTGTATAATTTGATCTTCACAGGAAAACTGATGTTACTTTTCCAGATCACATTCAGTCTTGTCATGGCAGCTGAGGCCATCTCAAGTCTTGTCTTGATTTCTTTACTTGATCTTCCATCACTACATATAGTGGACCCGAGATATTTAAAGGTGTTAACTTCTTCTAACGTTTGCCCATTTAACGTAATGTTGGTCGGAACATGTTTCTTATGGCTATTCACCAATATCTTGCTTTTTTCTATATTAATTTCCATCCCATACGTTCTTGTTACTTTCTCCAGTCTAGAGGTAAGGTCTTGAAGTTCTGATTCTGTTGCAGCTATAAGATCAATATCATCAGCAAAACGTAGATTGCAAAGAGGTTGGCATCCAATCGATATGGTTGTTTTATAATCGTAGAGAGCCTCCTGCATAATATGTTCTAGATATATATTAAAGAGCACTGGGGACAGGATACATCCCTGGCGAACTCCTACAGTTGTTTTGAAAAATTCTCCAATGTCATTGCTTGCAAAAACAGCACTGCTTGCGTCCTTGTATAGTGCTTCAATGATATCTATGATGTTGGTATCAAAATTGAATTTTCTCATTATTTGCCATAAGCCTTCATGCCAGACTCGATCGAAGTCTTTTGTGAAATCGATGAAGTTATGGTATAAATCGTGTTGATGCTGGAGATGTTTTTCGATCAGTAATCTAATATTAAAGATTTGTTCTGAGGTACTTCTTTTTGGTCTAAAGCCAGCCTGTTCCTCAGACAAGATTTCTTCTGATTTCTGTTTTATTCTGTTCAAGAGTATCCTTAACAACACCTTACTTGGATGACTAATAAGGCTAATGGTTCTGTAGTTCTTGCACATTTTTAGATTTCCTTTCTTTGGAAGCGGTATTACTAATGACTGCGTCCACTCTTTTGGCCATTTTTTTTTGTACTCCATATCTTCTGGCAAATTGTTGTCATGGTTTTTACTATATCTGGTCCTCCATATTTCAAGAGCTCTGCCGGGATATTATCCGCACCCGGTGACTTCCCTCTTTTCATCGAACATATAGCCTCTTCCAATTCTTCCCGTAATATTGCTGCATTTCCGAGTTCCCTGTTTTCGCACTGAATGTTGTTTAATATGCTATAGTCCGTGTCAAGTTTACAGTTATATAATTCTTTACAATATTCTGTCCACCTTCTCATTACAGCTGTTTTTTCATTGAGCAGAGCCCCATTGCTATCTTCTATGACAGTTACCTTGGACTGTTGGGGTTTTGATAGTCTTCTTAATGTGTCAAAAGCTGCCTTGCTGTTACCTTTTCTTAGCCCCGTATTAATGGACCCACATTCAGATCAGTACTAGAATAAGAAAAATGCGCACAATGGTGGAAATTTTCGTAAGTTTTACTTGGCAAAATTATGTGCTGTTTGGTGCGAGTCAAGTTTTGAACAAGGTCCATGTCGTCAGGACAGAACTGGTAAACAACTTGAAAGAATTTATCAAATTTGTCCTCCATGTCAACAGAAATATCTGTGTTACCCACGTGAATGGATTGTAAATCTTAATTATGTGTTTATTATTTCATCATCATTAGGTGCCATCTTTCATCGAAGATCGGCTACAATAGGTCTTCAGCGTTTTCTGTCTTTTGTGTTAATGGTGCACTCTGATAGACTCTTTCCTGTTCATCTCTTGATGTTATTTTCCCACTTATAGGGCAGTTTTCCTCGTGCACTTTGGCCTTCAACTCTTCCTTCTATCATGGTCTTCATAATTTGTCATGTCTTTTTTACACAGCCAAAAAATGTTAGCTGTCTAATTTTTATTTTTTTCTTCAATTTCTCTTTTCATTCATAGGTTTTCAAGGACCACTTTATTTGTTTTTTTCTATTTCCGTGAGAAGGGCCCCATTCTTCTATACATCCACATCTCAAAGGCCTCAGTTCGTTCCTCGAATTTCTTGTTCATTTAGTGTCCTTGTGTCTACACCATACAATAATGAAGAAAACTTTGACATGAAAAACAATGGGTCGTGTTCTTTGATATCATCTTAGTAACTCGCCAACGACGTCAGTGTGAAGACTAAGCTTAAGGTTTAGAGTAAAGTTTAAGATATCTAAACCTAACATTAACCCTTACCCGTTTTTGCTGCGTCTCTGCATTGTTAATGTTATACTGAATTGACATCATTGCATTCCGGGCAAACCCATAGGTGCTCAGTCCCCATCATTATATGTCGAAGAGTGTGAATGCTAACTGTTCCCGTAGCTCGCTTGTTGTAAACACGACGGATGCATCCTATCATACGTCCATCTCTACTAGCTTTACGTTTGTTGCCAAATTCCAACAGTCTTAACCTTGATGATTCATCTATTGCAGTGTCATTCTCTAACAGGCGATCATTAATTGTTCTCAGTATATCTCCCTTATCCATATCCAGTGTCCCCACTATAGGTGCTCTTGATGCTAGTCTGTCAGCTCTTTCATTACCACATACCCCAGCAGGACCAGGACAGCATATCCACACCAGCTCTTGTAGACTGGAAACTTCTATGAATGTTTTCCATTCATGCCGCAACCAACCACTTTGAACCTTCCGAAGCATGGACTGAGAGTTGGACACAATGATAGCCTTTGTTAATGAAGTTTCAGTTATCCACCTTAAGGCTGCAGTAACAGCCTCGACCTCTATTCTCATGCTGGAAATTGTTATCTTGTAAGCCCCGCTATGTTCGACGACTATTCTGCCCTGTACCCGAGCAGAGAAGCCCCAACCTGATTTCTCACCCCGGATCACCGACCCATCTGTATGCACGATGGCATCACCATCCCAGGAATGATCATGTATCAGTTGATTAATTTCCAGTCCTGCTATTCCATTCCCCCAATTTCTACACTCTCTCCCAAGGCTGATGATGACCCGCTGGTAGTTATCCCAGTTCTCATCTGACATACACCATTCTTCCCTCTTGAATATATTGTCAACTGTGGCCAACTGCTTGATCGTTGTCTCTGCCTGTGCCATCCATGACATCCCTCTCTTTATCCTTGCTCCCTTAATGTCTGCTATGTTACCATGCAGATGGTGCCGTTTGTCTGTGGCTACTCGCATATAGGCTTTTGCTTGGGCCACCGCATATCTGTATATCACTCCAAGCATGTATCTATTTGTCACAATGGGGGTATCTCGCGTACAGCATAAGATATGCGCATCCCTTCATTCTGAATGTGTTCTAGTCGATCACATTGTGTTACTGACATCGTGAGTATTCCCAGTCCATACTCAATGACCGATATCAACTAGCTGATGATAAAGAAGAAATAGTAATCTCTGCTCCAGACGCGCCGCGGCCATTATTTTCAGGGCCGCTAGACCTCTCCTGCATTACTGTGTGATGTGCTCAACATGGTACTTATACGAGAGCCCGCGATCTAATGTAACTCCAAAGTATTTCAGCTTTTCTTGCCTTTCAATTTTTTGTCCATTGAGAGTAATATCAGGGAGGTCTGCTTTCACAATGGAGTTGTTCAAGGAGCACCACTTCAAGCAGGCCTTGTTGGGATTGACTTAGGAGCCAGTTTCCTCGCACCATTTAGACACTTCCTGTAGTGTCCCATGTATGCTGTTAACCATTTCTTGTCGGTCAGAGCCAGTTCTGTAAATGAGTATATCATCAGCAAATGTCAGTGTTCGTCCCATCCCAGTTGGTTGAATGGTGACTACTTTGGCTGTATAGATATTAAACAGCACCGGTGATAGTGGAGAGCCCTGGTGTAGTCCAGGGCACATGAGTAGTGGATCTGACGTCTATGTTACCAACCGAAAGGCCACTGACCTCTCAGTTAAGGCAGCTGCTATCCACCTTGTAAGCCAAGGGTTAACATCGCAAGCCATTACACTGACATAAACAATACATGAATTGACATCAAATAAATAATAAACGTCTTGGTAATACAACAACAGGACATGGCAGATGTGAAACAGACAGACTTAAGTTTATAAGTGGTAAATTTCAGTATATATATATATATATATAAATATATTATATATATATATATATATATAATAATATATATATATTATATAATATATATATATATAATATAATATATATATATATATATATACAGTCATGCGCCGCATAACGTCTGTTCGGACAACGTCCGACCGCATATACGTCCGTGGTCCCATAAGGTTATAATAGAGTTCAGAAATCCCGATCGCAGAACAGGACGAAGCGGACGTAGCGAAAGCAACAGCTTCCCGCGCGCAACACGTGTATCTCATGTCCCTTGTAGACAGTACAAAGCGACTGCGATGCCAGGCGTATAATGGTACAGTACATATATAACCTATAATACAGTACATATGTATTGATAGTCATAATAAACGCCTATGTTACTGGCCCATACTATACTGTACTTACTATCGTTATTTAAATGTGAACTTTCGAAAATACATTACCGTATGTGCACAGTATCTTGGCTATTTAGTCAATACAGGTACACTACAGTATCCCATATAACTTTGCTAAGCATAAAGTATGGTGTTCGCACAACGTCCAAATCACAAAACGTCCTATTTCACAGAACATATCGTGGACGTTAAGCGGCACATGACTGTATATCATTTCATGATTCTCAGTTTGAATTTGTGAATTGGTTGTTTTGATATTAGTATCTGTCTCATGTTGTTCAATGTAACTTTGGCCATTCTGATTCTCTTCTTGATTTATGTTTCACATCTGCCATGTCCTTATTGTTGTATTACCAAGACGTTTATTATTTACGTGATGTCAATTCATGTATTGTTTATGTCAGATAATTTTCTCCACGGCTGGTCACAACAAAACCCGTGTAATTGCCTGTGGCCTCTGTGGACAACACAAAAATACGGCTACTTCTTCAACATGCATGTCGTACGTGGCGACTAATATAAGGCAATGGATATGGTTAGCAGCCACACGACGTTAAATAATTGCTACATAAACTACCACGGCTAGAGAACATGAATGCTTTGGTGGAAGTTTCCTACGAAGGAACCAGTTGTAATGATGGTTGTATTATAGGGAGCGATAAGAATCCTATATATAAAATCCCAGCTTTTTCTTTCAGTGCGTAACGCTAAGGGATGCAACTTTGGTTGAAAATTAGACATTAATTGTATTGTTTCCCTTATATGTACTCTCCCGAAAATAGTAACACTTACCAAAGAAGAATGCGCAAATGACGGTGTGCACAAAAATGTATTTATAGAATGTGTGATCCCGTGGGATCCTCGCTGCTGCTACGTAGTTCGTTGCACAGTGCTTTTTAAAAAATATTTTTGAATAAGTAAAATTGCCGTTAGGTATTGGTGCTTTTGAATTTAATTCCCGTCTTATGACGGGCTTTTACACTAGTCATATGATAATGTTCACACAAGAAAAAAAAAGTCAGTAAGATTTAGGATTCTGCCTACTCGTCTGTCTGTCTGTTTATAAGTGTCTGTATTCTCATAGCATTGCCTTTGTATTTTTTTTCTTCCACGTTTTTTATGTGTCCTTTCCCTTACGTGCCATGCCGACGACCGTAGGTACTGTTGTCTCTCCGTAACTTTCAGTATAGCGTCACGCTCCAGTCTACCCAGCTGTAAATGGTTACCTGATTCTGATCTTGAGTTAGGGAAGGCAAAAGCATCGAGAAAGAACGCCGGTCTCCCTACCTCAAAAAACTTGTACAGTGATTTGTTTTTGAGAAAACAAATCCCGTTCAACCAACCCTTGATGGGTTATAATTGGTATGCACAGTGTAGTTGTCTCCGATATCAAAATATGGTATCATATTTCCACTCCAATCAGTAGAAATATCTAAATCAAATGTCGAAACTTGTATGAATGTGTGTGGGTGTGTCCTTCCCTTTCAAAAACAAACAAACAAACAGACAAAAATATATCTCACAACTGCCATGTTGTTAACAAGGGGGAGAAGGGTGGGAAAATCCAGTGTGTCCTGGATGACAACCCAATCATCTGCCATCACCAACAAGTATGACTGGACTCCCTCCAGAGTCTTACTTTCCCGTCCTATCATCATTGATCCTCATATGTGTTCAGTGAAATGTCTAGAATTTCTCTCCCCACGCCAGTTTCTGCTATGGGACTCTCTTTACGACGTTTAAATAAAGTTATCATGTCTATTGTTTAATGCGCCCATTCTATAATGTTACACTATTCACTATCGTTCACTGTGTCGTCCATTATCTCAGTTCTTATAAGATAGGCAATATTCTGTGCCCCTTGTTCTAGTAAGAGGTATTGTTTATTTTTTGTTAATCCGTCTTATCATCGTGTCACTGCAGCTTTCCTCATTATCGTTGTGACATAATTTGTGCGCTTTCTTCTCCTCTCCGGCAGTATTGAACTACATCTGTTGTGCGAACTGAATTAGGTACATTATTCTGTTGTTAGCACTCTTTTTTCCCTATTGTCATTGTTCACGTTTCACGCTTCGATGGATGACAGGGCCAGACAAGCGTACCGCCTATCCCTGAGAGATTAATTGAGTCCCTTAAACGTGATAATACCACATTGACTCCGGGTAAATGCGAGCATGAAGTGTTTGCTAAGATTGCTTAATTACTACCGACTCGACAGGAAAAATCTAAGAAGTTGTAACGTAAACATTGACAACATTTGTCGGATGTAGCAACCCATTATACGGAGCATGACTGTTTGAAATTTTTAAACGCATGAGGCATACAGAATACTACATAAGGAAACGTTTTCATAATATGAACTTTGAATGTATTCGCTGGCTGGCATGGGAGGCGCCAATAAACAACCACGCGATTGAAAGATTTTTCAGAACTTCAGGTGGAAGCGTGGGCAGGGAATTTACGATATAGCGTAGGAAAAGTTTGACACACGGCACTGCATTCCTGAAATCGTCAAAGTAGACAGCTCGGACCTAGCCACAGAGACAAATAGAGTCAGGATTCTGAATTTTTAGAAACGAAAAAACGTATTAGAGTATCTTTGATCCACTGAAAAAGAAAACTCGCCAATATTAATACGGAACCGGACTCCTACAGAAACTACTCACAAGTCACAGAGGAATTCTAGAATAAGAAATAATATTCCAGACGTATGTTCGATGTATCTGTGTTAAGTTGCCAAGACTATTTACCTGAGCAAGACGTCTAAGATTTGCCTAGTTACTAGGTGTCGTAATTTTTGATAAGATAGGTCTGAGATACCTATGGTCCCGTCCGAGCAGAGGTGATAGTGATACCTATGTGAGAGTAAGGTGTAAGAAATAGGTTTCTTTTTCACGAGGGGGTGATAGTGTAAGAGAAAGAACAGTCTTGGATTGAGTAATTGCTCTAATCCAGCCTATCTTTACGACTATATTTAAATTAGACGCACTTTCTCTCCTTGTACAAAATACAAGTTACACTACACTCACGTACACACAATTTTGTGACAGAAATACGTATAGACGTGAAAACAAACTATGGATAACATATAAGGGCAGGAGTTTGACCAACACTATAGCTTAAGGTTTATTATGTTCATTTTTCACTAGAAATAACACAGCATCAAAAAAGCATTTACATCAATGAATTATAGTTTACAGACAAAATAATGAAATATAATCTAATAGGCCCTCCCTCTTATAAAGGGAAACAAGGAAAATCCCAACAGAGGTAGTTAACCCAAAGAGATCAAAAATTAACAGTGCGAGTGGGGAAAAGTCAGGACGGGTAAAGAATAAGTACTTAATTTAACCTATCCCATGAACACTCAGGTTAGTGAGAAATAAATAAATAAAGATTGGTATGTTAGTGGTAACATAAAAATATAAGTTTCTTTTTATCCGTTCACTCACTCCACGCATACAGTGGCCACTTTCAGATTTGCTTACCCAAATGTTGACGCAGCATACATTCCATGGAATTAAACACTAACAGGTATTAAGACTATTCAGTCATATTCGTTGTCAATTGCAGTCCCAGACTATCCGGTTTGCTGACTGCTATTTCCCGGGAGTCGCTGAAATTGATGTTTTAGTATGTTTTTTCTGGATATTACTCCTTTCACTGCAGGTATTGGCTTGGGATAAGTTTTCTATGTGGTTACACCGTCATGGGAATTAAATAGGTAGATATATTGTTCCAGTGTGGTCTAGCCTCTGGTGGCTGTGACACTCTCTGACGTGATGAAATGTTTAAAAAGAATGTTACTCCTCGGCTGTTCTCTGAGGGAAATAGCCGAGTATGACCAGTGAGTTCTCTCGCGTAGAATTCCGTGGTAAGAAACGTTACTGTCATATGTTTAGAAACAGTGATATAAATTATGCCACAGCAGGCCAGTTATATATATATATATATATATATATATATATATATATATATATATATATATATATATATATATATATATATACATATATATATATATTTTTCCTGGTATATAGTTCTGTTTCAGTTATAATTTAAATTTTATTGTTAGTGTTCTGGTTTTTTACCAATCTCATGGATGGAGAAGGTGGACCGCACAGGGTCACAACAAGCAGATTTCACAACAATGTCTGGATGTTTAAGAACATAACACCGTAATACCGTAAGTCCGCTAGATCGCAAGGGTATGAACAGCCTAGGTGTAGAAAACAGATGAAGATGTAATCATCATATAAATCATATCCTAACACGCGTTTAGGTAAGACCTTTTTAACCACTCCGGTATTAGATTATATTTAAAACCACAAGCATCTAACCTGTCCTGTTGCTTTAACACGTGATATAGACATTAGTCGTTTACAAAATTACACATAATGAAAATAGAATTTAAAAGTATTTCGTCAATTATCAATCGCCTAGCGTCTTATAATTATTTGAACCCTTTCTTACTGGGAAATAGCGGGTAATTAAATTTACGTTTTTCAGTAATTAGCTATATGTTTATTTAATACGTTATTCAATTAACCCAAAAATCCCAGTGAAATATAATGAACAATCTTTAACACTTGAAATCACTTAAATGCTAATATTATTATTTACCGCACTCAGAAAGAATGAATTATCTCCACGTATTATAAGAAATCCAATTGTATATGGCTCTACAATAACGAGCTAGATGTATTTCGAAGATCTTTCCTGGGGCAACTGATAACTGAGTTAGGGAGGCCAGGTATATATTTAGAAATACCGTACTTTCCCTCCTTAATGCGGAAATTCGAACCTAGAGCACATTCTACGGTCAATTCCTGAATGAAAGGTTTTCTACGCACCTATGCCGACGACATCGTCGTTTTGCTGGCGAGTAGATGTCTTGTAGAGCTCGCTCTCTCTCTGTAGCTAATTACTTGGTGACTTGACAACAAAGCCTTCAGATCTCCGCGATTGTCGAACGTTTAAGGGGAACTTCAAAGCCATTACCTCGCACGTGTTTGAAGTCGTAATCTGACAGCCGGCAGACGCCCTTGGCCCGTCCCCTTTTGAAAGAATGTCAGTTATGGATCTAAATATCTGCTTTGATAGCGCGTGAAAGAAGACAGGTAGGCGTGTCTAAAACTATAAGTAAGGCAGAATGCGAGAAAGGCCTGGCTTATGCGTAACAACTTGCATGCTAATTAGGGAAGCAGGGGGAAAAAACCACGTTGACCGAGCGAATTGAAAGAATGAGGGGTGACTGTGGTATTCAAGCGAACTGATCGAGATGCTCGATTTTCATACTCTGTCACACTATGGTGAGTTGTACATAATTTAATACTTTGAATTTTATATTTTACTGGTTTATACAAGCTAGGAGTGTTAAAAATTCATACGAGGCTAGTAACCTTAGTATGTGAAAAGTATACGTTCATAAACAACCACAGCAAGCGCTGGTGATTGTTTCATTCTAATTCTGACGGAAGAACCAAAGGCAGAGGTAATCCTAGACTCCAAGTGGAGAAAGGAAGTGGATGATGATGATATCATATGTATATTATCATTTGTAATGAGTTGTATGTATGTTTAAAGTTGTTCCTTCAGGCACAAGCCACTTGCGCTGTCCAGTTGAAATTTGATGATTTTGTTATCACATCCCCTGAGTTATATGATATACACTCAGGGAGAGTATACATTCTGATAAATATAATTGGTGATGGACAGCGGAGAAAGCGTCTGATCTAAATCAGGAAAACAAATACTTAGCTGCGGAATGTGTTCTTTCATTCCCTCTAAAGTTGGTGAACGGATTTGAGAGACCATTTGAGGTTCTAAGCCCTTTACCAGCTGTACTAGTCTTTTGTTCGAAGCTTGAGATCGACACGTGAAACCTACATCCCACGGGTGGTGAAGATCCCTGCCTTGACCGGAAGCTGTTACCTCCAGAATCCTTTGGAGACGTGCCCTTGCCACAGAGACAAAGTGACGGAACTAGCAGCACCAATATTTCAGCATTTTGGAAGCTAAGTTATAAGTTTAGCAGGCCACCTCAAAAGACTATATTTTCATCTCCCAAACCGAGATCTCCGAGATCTATGATGAACCATAATTTCTTATAATTACCATTTCATATTTATTTACATTTGTTTCAAAGTAATTGAGCATTAAATTTGTATATGTTGATTTTGATAAATTCACAGTTGAATTAATCATTACAAGAGAAAGGCAGTTGTATGATTCAGAACCTCTAGTATATATTCATATATATCTATATATATATATATATATATATATATATATATATATATATATATATATATATATATATATATATATATATATATATATATATATATATATATATATATATATATACACATACATACATACACATATCTATATCGAGCTAATAAAAGGAATTTCGCTGAATTAAATCAGCTGGGGTCTTGAACAAGCAAAATCATTTATCTCCATATTCACAAAAGGTGGTGGGTCAGATACAAAGTTAACGTGCTAAGACTCATTCAGCATTGTTCTTGACTTCCGAAATATCTTGTGAATACTTCTTCGAGGTAGAAGGATCATTATCCTTCTATCTACAACTGTGCCAAGAGTAATCTTGTGCGAAGGTAGACACCTTTGAAGACCCAAATTAGATACTCTAGGTTTTGGCCCTTGTTGGACCACTACTGCAGAGCAAGGGGAGGCAACCCGTGTCCATCCTCTACGTTATCTTTTTTGTCTTTTCTTTATCCATGATAGTTCTCTGCTCTTTCTTGTATGTTTTGTTTGTTAGTCCCTACAGTGACCATAACGTAGGCAGTTTTCTTGGTTCTTGTATGATAAAATACCTATTTGAATGTACTCCACTGTTTCTCTGTTTTTTTAGTAATATTTAATTGTTGTCACCATATAGTGTAGCTTTCTACTTCTCATAACATGCTCTCTTTCTAAAAACGGAAGGGAAACAAAACATGAATTATTTACTTCTGATGTGTGTAATAATCTTCCTTCATGCATTGGCCTCTTGTAGGAGATTCTCATTACTGTTTTATTTTTATTTTTCAAGGTATTCTGTAAAACTAAATGTATGACCGAAAAGGAGTTTCTTGTTTGCTTACTGATTCGCTTCCCAAATGACACGATTCTTCTTTGTGTGCGTGTGTGTATATATATATATATGTATATATATATATATATATATATATATATATATATATATATATATATATATATCTTCTTCTTCCATCCTTAGCCATCAACCGGCAAAGCAGTATGTGGCCAGTACGCCCAGTGGCGTCCTAGGGCAACAACAAATTGATCAATCTATCGCTGTTTCCACCACGCCTAGTGGCGTCTTTGTGGAACAAAAACAGACCAAACAATCTATCATTGTTTCCGTAATCAGATTGGTTGGCAAGCAGGTGATCAGCCCACTGTGCGAAGTTTTTACGGGATGGGGTAAACAGCCCCATGCCCATACCCTCCTTAGTCGCTTTTTACGACATGCGTGGTAGGGTGCAGTGTTACTATTCTTTGCTCCCCTTTCGGGCCCCGGTAACACACGCGTGATATATATATATGTATATATGAAGCTCTTTACAGAGCGATACAACAGGAAGCAATCTGATCATCAGAAGTAGTACCCCCGTCTGACAAGTGTTTCGGCCCGATATACTCTAAGGGGGCGGGCCAACTTGGGTCATGACTCCCAAGCGTCTCAGCCTCCTGTTGTCTTGTATCGAAAATGAACCCATTTCACTTATGGTAGCAACTTTAAAATCCACAACTCCGCCAGACGTGGAGGCAATTGTGAAAGTAACAAAGAGAAGACAATTTATTCCGTTCGTTCCATCGCACATCACAACTAAGGACACACACCTGCACGAAGCCGACGAGTCTAGCCACTGCACGCTAGCCACGGAAATTCTGTGCCTGACACCCCTTATAATTTACGCCGCCTGTTGCCCCTCAGTCACAGCCCTTTCACTAGTACACCAAAAAAACTTAGCGTATTGTGGACTTAGAAACATGTTGGTGTTTTCTGTACCGCAGCGTTTATTGTCACGATTTTCATTGCCCATTGCGGTTGTTCCACAGCCAGCCTGATGCCTTTTCGGCAGTTTCACTAAGCCTCTTCAGTGCCCTTGTTCTCTACAGTCCCCTCAGCCCCAACAGTTTCAATAAATCATACACTGATGCAGCCACAAGCCCTCTTGCGCCCACTTCAACAGCCATGACCCTTCCAGTGAACCCATCGTGTCTCAGATCCGCGGCCAGATCTCTATACTTGGCCGCTTTGAACGAATGTTGCTCGTCTAATCTGGATTCAAATGGCACGGTCGGTTCAGTCAGTATGACCTGAAGCGTTACGGAAGAATGAAGCACTATATCCGGCCGTCTCCGCGATTTTCTGATACTCTCTGGATATGCCCCTCGTCCAGGTAGGTCTACCGCCATCTCCCAGTCCTTTGCACAGCCTAGAAGAGATGGTAAACTGCTACCAGGTTTACTCGGTTTGGATAGGTGCTGACTTTCCTGCCCTCAGAAAGTATGTATTTGCGGTGCTCAGCCTGGGTTTTCTATTCGCCTTCATCCTTGCCAGATCTATTGTCGCAGCAAGCTCATTTAGCACTTTATTATGGCACCAAGTGTATCGCCCTTGCCCTAATGACACCTTACACGTTGAGAGCACGTGTTCAAGTGTCTGCCTCCCCTGGAACAGGGGGCACTGCTCATCATCCGACTTTCCCCATTTCACAAAGTTGGTGGCCGGCGGCAGCAGGTCATACATTGATCTAACAACGAAGCTGAGCCTAAGCGGTGACATATGCCATATATCATTCCATGTCAAGGACCTCTGCAGGGCATGCAGACCATTGGCCTTGTTGGACCTGCTGCACTGCTTTTTTATTATCATTCTCAGCTCCTCGTATCTCCTGATCTACCATGTCTCTGCGCTCCCTGCTTGATGCCTTGGACCACCAGCGGATGTCTCCATATATATATATGAGTCATCTTGTTATCAATTCCATAAATGAAGAATACGTGCTTGACAGTTGTATCAGACGTAAAAGTAAGTTCGCTTGATCTCCTGTTTAGCAACTGTTTCTCAGTGTTAGCTGACCACACCGTCTACACTCTTTTAATTCTTGGCTTTTACATCCAGATCTATCATCCCCATGGGATGATACTACTTAAGCGTATGAATGCCCTTATTTTATGGTACACCCTAATGGAATACAGTTGGTGTATTTGCTGTTAGTTTTTCATCACTTTTATTGTTTTCATCCAGTCAAAATTATTGATGTGAATTTGCAATGTGTGTTGTGTCTAGCGCGTACATCTTGCGGCGAAGGTACTCGGGTTCTGGGATCTAGACTGGTAGTGTCACGCTCCCATCTATCCAGCTGTAAATTGGTACCATACGCTGCGCTTGAATTAGGGAAAGTAAAGGCGGTGAGGAAAGAAACTGGTCACCTGTTAAATATTTAGCATACCAGTGTTAAATACCCTTCTTTGTTGAATTCCACCAGAGTTAAATGCTGTTTCTATATATACTGTTGAATGGTGTATAGATATGAAATTGTATTGTTCCTTGTTCACACTGACATCAACTATTTACAGGACCACAGCGTTAAGAGGTATGGTGGTCTGTGGAAGCTCCGATGTTAAAGACTTGTTGTTGGCCCCAGCGTTGCTCGTCAGAGTGGTTGTTAGGAATAGGAATATCAACTCGACCTACGCAGTGGTGTGTAGACATAGAGTGAGAGTATAATACGCGAATGATGAAAGAGTTCGAAGAGTTGATAAATGTTCTTTTTTCTCACTCATGTATGGCTGGAAGTCATCGACGCCAACTGCTGTGTACTTTTTGTTACAGTTTAATTGGACGTACACATTCGACAGCACGGATACAGTGACAAATCACAGGTTGGCATAATACATCATGGTACAATTGATAAATGGTCTTGCAATGATACATGGGCACTCGTTGAATCATAGCACAATGGAATGTCAGTAGACAAGCACTCAGTATTGCCCATATATATATCATCTGAGTTTACTGACAAAGCACGTCAGTTTATAAACAATATTCAAGATGGCTTCTAGACCTAACCTCGTCTAGCGAAGATTCCTTTAAATAATGTTCAGCACATATTTTTC
Source organism: Oreohelix idahoensis (assembly GCA_024509875.1). Lineage (NCBI taxonomy): Eukaryota > Metazoa > Mollusca > Gastropoda > Stylommatophora > Oreohelicidae > Oreohelix > Oreohelix idahoensis. The sequence continues at coordinate 196,842 of JAMPIV010019319.1, forward strand.
ATATAATCATATTGAACCGCTAGTAATGGGTTCTCATCTGTAGCAGTGATCTCTGGACTCATCAAGCGATAATACGGGGCATCCCTTTTCTCTTCTTGAAAGTCATAAAATATTTGGATACAAGATGGCTGCTGTCGTGAGCTGTCACTCACTTTTAGGATACAAACTGGAATCTGTATCAAAGTTAATCCTACATTAAATGTTCTCATTGCTCTGTAGATTCTATCATGATGCAATTGACTTCATCATACAATATGGTGCTGCTAGAAATGAATGTCATCTTCATCTAGTTAAATATTCTCTCAGACGTACAAATCGTGCGTCTGCTTATCGAAAACGATGGCTTCGTAAGAGAGTTCATAAGAAGTGCTTTTGTTACCTTGGTATCAGAAATATGATTCTGCCATTCCTTGGCAATAAGAATAAACACTGGGGTAAAGCATACACGATAGGTCTAAACGACTATCACTTTCCCCATCAATCTTGAGATCACTTTTCCCGGCGACAAGCCGATACAGAAAACACGACAGCCCCCCATCATCAGGGCGAAGCCAAATCACACCTCTCTAGCGACACATCCGCCGAATAGCCTTTGACCTCTCTAGAGACAACAGAACATATAGTTCGACTTAGACATGTAAAGATATACAGATATAAGACAGACTCGTCCTACTCAGACAAACAATACACATAAATTCAGGCCATAGATATTCTGAAGCAAGAACAATCTATTTCTACCCAAACAAAGAATAAATCGCAGTAAAACTGGATTCATCCGCGGAGTTCGATCTGAAACTCCTTTCAAGGGAAGTAACTCAATAACGACTTTCCTTAAGCAAAAAAGTTTCTATTTTGTTTACAAAATATTTGCGAACATAACAAGTGTACCAATGTATAATATTGTAAGATATCAAAGACTGCACGTAACAGTCTTACCACACCTCCCGGGAAAAAAAATGGCACATTTTTTTTTTTTGAAATACATCTAGGAGCAACGTACAATAGGCTCACAACGCATGAATAATGCGCAGATGAAAATATCAGGAATAAATATAACGCCTAATATGAGGCTAAGTCGACTTATGGAGCGACTGGTGAGAATGTGTCTCATAAACTGAGAGAAATTATTTCTCTACAAGTAAATTTTTCCAGGAAGGTGTCATCAAAGTATAATACAATTCTGGCAATTACACAATGCCTAAAAAATTCATACCATCATTTCGTATTAGATATCTTAAATTTATGATTTATGAAGAAAAAATCATCAAAGCACAGCGGTGAATAAACATCAATGAACCGCTATGTAGTGATACAATCATTATATTATTAAATTACAAATGTGTATCTATCATGATATAGAAAGGAACTACTATAGAACTAGACATATCAAGAAGTCTAAGCCCTAATAGTTATGTGGAATCATGTGGGCATCTTGACAGAATGTCTGCCATCACATTATCTGATCCACGAATAGCTCGCACAGAGAAATGAAAAGGTTGAAGAGCAATTGCATATCGAGTAGACCTCGAGCTCTTCAAATTCTTACTCTGTATAGCAGTAAGAGCTTTTTGGTCGGTTTCTACTATGAAATGTGCGCCTAGAAGGAATCTCTGTAGTTTGAGGATCGACCAAACCATAGCTAATAGCTCACGGTCTAAAACCGAATAATTCCTTTCTGCCGCATTAAGTTTTCTGGAAATATACATTACAGGATGCAGAGTTCCAGAGTACTCTTGCATTAGTGCCGCTCCAATCCCAGTGGATGAAGCGTCACTACGAAGAACGAATGTCTTATCTTTAGTAGGTAGCACTAAAATAGGTGGTGTTGAAAACAATGTTTTAATCTTATCCAGAGAGCATTGGCATTCCTGAGACCAGTGGACCACATTAGGCGAACCTTTCTTTAGAAGTGTTGAGAGAGGTGCCATGATAGAGGATAGATTCTGAATGAATCTGCCATAAAATTGAATAAGACCTAACAGACTTCTCACCTGTTTTTTAGTCTTAGGGATTGAGATGTTAAGTATCTTACTAGTATTATGGTCCTCTGTCTTTAGGAAACCATGACCAACTCGGTGGCCTAGGAAAGAAATTTCGCTAAAACCAATATAGGCTTTAGAGGGTTTCGCTGTCAGGTTGTGCTCACGCAAAGTAGACAGCAATTCATCTAACCCTGAATAGTGATCTTCCCAAGTATCGCTGAAAAGACAGATGTCGTCTAGATATGCAATGACATCTGACCGATAAGATAGGATTCGGCGCATCATGCGTACGAATGTAGCTGGTGCGTTCATAAGACCGAAAGGCATAAAATTCCATTGGAACAAACCTCTAGGTGTTGAAAAAGCCGTGAGAGGTTTGGCGCGTTCAGATAAAGGAACTTGCCAATATCCTTTAGACAAATCAAGTTTAGTGAAAAAATGAGATTTGGAGAGTCGAGTAAGTAGCTCTTCCAGTAAAGGCATAGGTTCGGCATCGAACTTCGTTACTTGATTCAATTTTCGATAGTCAACGCAAAGACGTATGTTATTGTCTTTTTTACGCACAATAACCATCGGCGAAGAATATGCAGAGGTGGATGGTTCGATTATTTTCAAATCTATCATCTCATCCAACTCTTTCTCGACCTGTGCTTGAAAATGTATAGGTATAGGATAAGGTCTAACCCTAATAGGAGTATGGTCAGTTAGAACAATGTCATGTTCAATGACATTCGTTTGTCCAGGGATGTCAGTGAGTACATCCTGAAATGTTTGCAACATAGTTGAAACTTGTCGCTGTTCTCCTAGAGACAAATCAGGAGAGACAGTAACGTTCTTCCATGATTCACTAGAATGAAGTGGGATCATTGGAAGAGGAAGATTTACATCTGAAAAACTTGTTTCCTCATCCTGTATCACGGACAGTGATGAGTAATGACCATGTTGTACTGGAGAATTGTCCGTTGCTTGGAAAATGGGTTGCAAATAATCCGGACGTTCATGGAATTCAGTAAGCATATTGATGTGGAAGGTTTTATGCTTCCCATCAATATCGACAATATAGTCGACATCGGAAATTTTCGATATTATATCGTACGGACCTTTCCAAGAAATAAGTAATCTGTTTTCCCTACAAGGTAGTAATACAAATGCTTTGTCACCAGGACAAAGTTGTCGTAAGCATCTCTTCTTATTGGCAAATTGCCTTGCCTTCTGTTTCGCAAATTCAGAAGAAGAAGTTGCTAATTTGCATGCTTCGATAATCTTTTGTCTCAACGCGATGACATATTCGTAGGATGACTTTGTGTCATCGTCAATATTGTCAGATGTTATGAGATCGTGAAGCAACGACATAGGGCCACGCGGACGCGCGCCAAAGACGAGTTCAAAGGGAGAAAATCCTGTATGTTCATTGGGTACCTCTCTGTAAGCGAAGAGGGCCGCAGGTAAAACTCTGTCCCAGTCTTGAGGATGATCCTCAGTTATCTTCCCCAGTAAGTTTTTAAGTGTTCTATTAAGGCGTTCGACCATACCATTAGACATTGGATGGTAGATACTACTTAAAGATCTATCTATCTGCAGAGTAGACATTACTTGAGACATGGTATCTGATATTAGTTGGGTGCCATGGTCTGACAATATCTCTCCGGGGAACCCCAGACGAGAAAATATAAGCCAAAGAGCATCTGCAATATCAGCAGTAGTAATGCTCTTCAGAGGAATAGCCTCTGGCCAACGTGTGCACATATCAACACACGTCAAGATAAACTGATGTCCTCTGGCAGACTTGATCTTAAATGGACCAATAATGTCTATGGCCATTTTTTGAAACGGCCGAATAGGAATGTCCGCCGCCTGAATGGGTGCAGCATGCCGTGGACCTTTGGATTTAACTTCCTGACATACTTTACAAGATCGACAATAAATCCGTATGTCCTTGTTTACCAATGGCCAAAAGAAAGCCGCAAGGACTCTTGACTTAGTACGGGAAAAACCCATGTGTCCAGCACACTGAGAGTCGTGAGCGTGCTGCAAAATTTTAACTCTCAAATTCTTGGGAACCAGGATTTGAGAATGACTTGACGTAATGGAGTCTTGAACCATACGTACAAGTACGCCATTCTTCTTTGTAATCCACGATTTACGACTTGTGTCTTTATTCGGATCACCTTTAGTTGCAAGAATGAAGAATTTCTTCAGAGTGGGATCATCTTCTTGCTGTTTTATAAACGAGTCACGAGAAATTACCAAGGGATCACCTTGGTTATGCACTTCATTATCTTCAGTAGATGAAGATTGAGGCATATTAAGAGCCTGAGCTCTAGTGACTACAGCGTTAGCAATCTGCATGTTTTGCCTTTCCCACGTGGAAATTTGTTGCGGAGTGCATTCTTTGACTCCATGAATGCGACCGATGATGAGGTCAGCGATCGGATTCGGAAGAAGACATGCGTGTACATCTCCTGTAAAGAAAGGAGTAGCAATCCTAATGATAGCAGTAGAGTATTTCTCTAATGTGCCGCCAAATGTTACACATTTGACTACTTGTCCAGTGGCACGGGAAGGATCTACGAGTGACTGCCTAACACCAATTGTGGTGCATCCAGAATCAAATAGCACAGAGACTGGATTGTTATTCACTAAACCCTTATGTAAGACAAGAGAACCTCTTCCATCATGCGCGACTGATGCAGGAAGAGCAGGAAGAGGATGGCCACAGCTTAAAGTAGACACTGTGGTTGGCTCAAATAACGTTTTGCATTGGGGGCACTGAGATGCTCTCCCAAAATCAAAAGCGGCACATGCCATATTACTAGCATCATTATTATCTTTACTCTGTTTATAGGCTTCATGGGACTCTTGTTGTGCAGAGTTTGCCTGAAAATGTGGTTTATGTCTTTTGTTTTGAGATCTACCTCGGTTATTATCACCTCTGTAGTTATTGTTACCTCTATTGTAACCCCTATTTGGGTTTGAGTCATAGTTCCCTTGGTTACCATTATCATATTCATTATAATGAGTATCTCTGTAATTATGATCTTGTTGACTCCAAGACGGATAACCCTGATAGTTTCTATAATTACTTCCTCTACGGAAATTCCTATAATTATGACCACCCCTGTGTCGAGAGCTATCAGCTCGTCTCCAGTTCTTTGAAGAAGAACCCTGAAATGATTGGTTACCTTGGTTTTGATAACTATTATGGTTACCTTTTTTATCAAATCTGTTTTGAGGTCCCTGAAATCTGTGTGAATAATTGGGATTGTATGGTGTTGCTGAAGCAACTGGCATACTCTCCTTAATCTTAGTGTTGCCAAAAGTCACGTCGGGGTGTGCAGTGACATATTGGGAACAATATTCTTCCATTTCCTTTAGAGATTTGGGTTTACGCTCATGTATAAATTCAAGGAATGGTTTGTTAACACATGACATAATCTTATCTCTGAGCAACAAATCCATAAGTCCTTCATACGTTTTTTCTGTTTTGGAAAGCTCAATCCAACGATCAACTGTGAGACGTGCCTTTGCAGTGAATTCTGAGAATTCTACACCTGTCTCAGGCACCATCGTCTTAAATAAAAGGCGATAGCCTTCCTCACTTAGCTGGTATTTTTTTATCAAAGCCGCCCTAATGACATCATAATTATCCTTATCTGCTTCTCCTACAAGGCATAATCTAGTCAAAGATTCACCTTTCAAGTTTTCTGCTAATTGATTAGCATATTGTGATTTATCCACATTATGTGTACGACAAGAACGTTCAAATCTATCCAGCCAGAATGTAATATCGTCACTGGACTGATTGAACGGTGGAACCTTAACCTTGTAAGTAGAAGGTTTACCATTACCACTAGATGCCTGATTAACATTACTCATACTTGTCAATCTCAATTTCTCTAACTCAAATTCATGTTCTCTTATTGCTTTTTTTCTTCAGCTTCTCTGTCTAATCTTTTTTGTTCAGCTTCACTGTCTAATCTTTTTTGTTCAGCTTCACTGTCTAATCTTTTTTGTTCAGCAGCACTGTCTAATCTTTTTTGTTCAGCTTCACTGTCTAATCTTTTTTGTTCAGCAGCAGCTTCTCTTTCTAATTTTTTTTGTTCAGCTTCAAATCTCCTTTCCTCCACCTGCATCTGCAATTTCTTTTGTTCAGCAGCAGCAGTAGCTTCTCTGTCTAGTCTTTTCTCTTCAGCTGCTAATCTTCTCTCTTCAGCTGCTAATCTTTTCTCTTCAGCTAGAGCTTTTCTTTCCTCTGCAGCAGCAGCTAATGTCTTGTCATATTGAGCAACTGCCCATTCTTCTAATTGTTGACCAGTCTTATCAAGGGATTTCCCTTGTGCAATGAAGTATTCTAATGTAGACATGATGTCTAACAATAATACTAATTACTTGAAACAATAATAATACCACAAGTTCTTAATGACTTGATTAATCAGTACACTATCTCAATCTCAGTGGGTCTTAATAAGGTCTTGTATAATTTCTTGTATACCAGTAATAATAATAAAGTACTGGTTTATACCATAATCCAAGTGCAGTGCACAAGCAATAGTGTCTTATGAAATATACCTATATAAAACATATGTCAACCAACAGCATACATAAAGTACAAATAAGACTGACAATACGAAAACGTTTGCAGAAATCAAATAAATCAAATAAGGAAATCAATGAAAATAATCACTGAGTCTGCAAGGAATAACAACACAATTGACGTCACTGTATATGAATATAAATTGTGAATAGAACTGAAAGATAGAAAAGGGTAGACCAACAAATTACAAACAAATCAAAAGAAAACTAAAGAACAAAGAAATATTACAAAAATAACAATAATTACAGTCTTCACAGCTAACACAAATAGCAACTAGTTGTTGCAAGCAAATTTCCAATTAAGGAAATTGCACCTAAAGAAAACGCCCACAACGGACCCTCTATCACGTGGGATATTCTGTTGTGAGGACACCGCCCAACCTAAACACAACCCGCTGACATATAAACTAATATACTATACAAACAAATAACATATAACATATAATCATAAATGCATATATCATGTGTGTAATATATAAAGCACTGTGTTGCAGATAGGATGCTCAGTTATACATTAAATAATGAAATGTGTTGGAAAGAGTTTCAGTTCATAAATATAATGGCACAGTTTCTGAATAAACAAAGTAAACTGCCACTTTAATCAATACTAGATTTTTGATTTAATCTATTACAATGTTCAACAATATTAGTATCAGAAGGTCCAACGATGAAATTTCCGCACTTATGTTCAACAATACTGCAACAATAGAACAGTTTATGGCCTTCAAAGTATCATCTCTGTACTGTGAAACTCTGTAATGTCTAAGCGTAAAAATGTCAACAACGCTGACCTAGATACTGCATTCACTTGATAGGTCACGTGACAAAGTGTTGACAAAGAGCAAACTAATACTGCAAGTGTGTCGTATCAGCCACAGGAAACGGTCTGGTATCGGTAGTCTGTTGACTTCTCAACTTCTGAGAGGTCAAACCCAGAAAGCTGGCTCACCAGTGTTAAATAATTAGCATACCAGTGTTAAATACCCTTCTTTGTTGAATTCCACCAGAGTTAAATGCTGTTTCTATATATACTGTTGAATGGTGTATAGATATGAAATTGTATTGTTCCTTGTTCACACTGACATCAACTATTTACAGGACCACAGCGTTAAGAGGTATGGTGGTCTGTGGAAGCTCCGATGTTAAAGACTTGTTGTTGGCCCCAGCGTTGCTCGTCAGAGTGGTTGTTAGGAATAGGAATATCAACTCGACCTACGCAGTGGTGTGTAGACATAGAGTGAGAGTATAATACGCGAATGATGAAAGAGTTCGAAGAGTTGATAAATGTTCTTTTTTCTCACTCATGTATGGCTGGAAGTCATCGACGCCAACTGCTGTGTACTTTTTGTTACAGTTTAATTGGACGTACACATTCGACAGCACGGATACAGTGACAAATCACAGGTTGGCATAATACATCATGGTACAATTGATAAATGGTCTTGCAATGATACATGGGCACTCGTTGAATCATAGCACAATGGAATGTCAGTAGACAAGCACTCAGTATTGCCCATATATATATATATCATCTGAGTTTACTGACAAAGCACGTCAGTTTATAAACAATATTCAAGATGGCTTCTAGACCTAACCTCGTCTAGCGAAGATTCCTTTAAATAATGTTCAGCACATATTTTTCATATAATCATATTGAACCGCTAGTAATGGGTTCTCATCTGTAGCAGTGATCTCTGGACTCATCAAGCGATAGTACGGAGCATCCCTCTTCTCTTCTTGAAAGTCATAAAATATTTGGATACAAGATGGCTGCTGTCGTGAGCTGTCACTCACTTTTAGGATACAAACTGGAATCTGTATCAAAGTTAATCCTACATTAAATGTTCTCATTGCTCTGTAGATTCTATCATGATGCAATTGACTTCATCAGACAATATGGTGCTGCTAGAAATGAATGTCATCTTCCTCTAGTTAAATATTCTCTCAGACGTACAAATCGTGCGTCTGCTTATCGAAAACGATGGCTTCGTAAGAGTTCATAAGAAATGCTTTCTTTACCTTAGCATAAGAAATATGATTCTGCCACTCCTTGGCAATAAGAATAAACACTGGGGTAAAGCATACACGATAGGTCTAAACGACTATCACTTTCCCCATCAATCTTGAGATCACTTTTCCCGGCGACAAGCCGATACAGATAACACGAGAGCCCCCCCATCATCAGGGCGAAGCCAGATCACACCTCTCTAGCCACACATCCGCTGAACAGCCTTTGACCTTTCTAGCGACAAAGAACATATAGTTCGACTTAGATATGTAAAGATATACAGATATAAGACAGACTCGTCCTACCTAGACAAACACTACACATAAATTCAGGCCATAGATATTCTGAAGCAAGAACAATCTATTTCTACCCAAACAAAGAATAAATCGCAGTAAAACTGGATTCGTCCGCGGAGTTCGATCTGAGACTCCTTTCAAGGGAAAGTAACTCAATATTGACCTTTCCTTAAGCAAAAAAGTTTCTATTTTGTTTACAAAATATTTGCGAACATAACAAGCATACAAATGTATAATATTGCAAGATATCAAAGACTGCACGTAACATCACCCCTCGCCATAAAGCTGGACTTAGTTCAATGAAGTCTCTAACACTTACTCACCTAGGGCATTATCTGCTGTGTGACTACCATTACCTTTTTATATTATGTTTAAGCATTTACTCGTTTTTGTAGAGATTACATTTTGTCAGAGTATTAACAATGTTTTGTATAGTGTTTATGTAGCTGTGGTATGTATGCCTGTTTGTGTTGTTTACGTGTAGTTTTTGTAACGTTTAAGCACAGTTCAAGTGTTAACACGATGATGCGATGTTTATATGTAGTTCAAGTAACGGCGTGTTTTACGGTGTTACTATGTTAATGATTTGACGTGTTTTTTTACGTGTGATCCAGGTATAACTGTGTAGTGTTTATGTACTGTCCAAGTATAGCTGTGTAGTGTTTATGTACTGTCCAAGTATAGCTATGTAGTGTTTATTTACTGTCCAAGTACTTGTGTGTAGTGTTTATGTGCTGTCCAAGTATAACTGTGTTGTGTTTATGTACTGTCCAAGTACTTATGTGTAGTGTTTATGTACTGTCCAAGTACTTCTGTGTAGTGTTTATGTGTTGTCCAAGTATAACTGTGTAGTGTTTATATGCTGTCCAAGTATAACTGTAGTGTTTATATACTGTCCAAGTATAACTGTGTAGTGTTTGTGTACTGTCCAAGTACTTCTGTGTAGTGTTTATGTACTGTCCAAGTACTTCTGTGCAGTGTTTATGGGCTGTTCAAGTACTTTTGTGTAGTGTTTATGTGCTGTCCAAGTATAGCTGTGTAGTGTTTATGTGCTGTCCAAGTATAGCTGTGTAGTGTTTATGTGCTGTCCAAGTATAGCTGTGTAGTGTTTATGTGCTGTTCAAGTATAGCTGTGTAGTGTTTATGGACTGCCCAAGTATAAATGTGTAGTGTTTATGTGCTGTCCAAGTATTTGCACATTAAATTGTAGTTATATGTGATGAAGATTACAAACATTTACAAAGGGCCATAAAGACTCTTTACTATTTAATTTTTTATCGTGAGTAATGCTAAAGGCCTACCTAAATTCTTGAAAAGACATAAAATATGTTTGATACGATTTTAACTCACCTTTGCCACATTTTATCACATTTTATTGTTTTGTGTTTGTTTTCTCCCCAAAACGGGCCTTGTTTGTCGATACAGTGACTTTTGTACTGTTATAATTCTATAAACCTTTCTCTTAACACTTGGTTGGGCTCAACAATATTATAAATAAGACACCTTATACATTGTAATGTCTATTTTTGCTATAATGTGTTTTATTTTTGTTCTGTGCATGATCTCCCTTGCCGGAAGAAGACAGGGGAAGTGTGTGCTGGTAGAACACAGTAGAACACGATAGGGAGCTAAACCAAAGCTACACACAAGTCGTGTCTGTGAACGCAGATCGTATTTAACTCTTTAGACGCAATGTACACGTTTACTAGCAGAGCTGGCAATCACGTTGAGTGATGAGTGTACGTTTGTGGAAGGGAGTACTGAAGGTACCAATTAAACTTTTCTACGCCCTAGTCCTTGCTCTCAGCCTGCTACTTCTGCTATGTATACATCTGCTAAACCTCGAGGAAACAGGACAGGAAGTTACGTGCACTAGAGAACTTCCGGATCAAATGTACTCAGAAAGTCAAACATCATCAGATGGTGCCAACGCCGGCTGCACAGATGATCCAGATTGCTTCAACACATGGACGTCATGTCCTGAATGCTTCAGACCAACAGTTGAGACATTTTCAAAGAACTTTACGGAGCTCTCTCATGCCAAACGTATCTTTCCTAGAGGACCTCCACATTTCTTTAAACCTCGAGCAACAATTCAGCAAGATTTTGTACGCGACGTCATCATATCGCCTTCATCTGTCTGCGTAGATACTTGCCCTTACTTGCTTGCACTTCAGTTATCAGTGTCAGATAGAATTGATGACCGAAACACTATTCGAATGACCTGGGGCAGCGCTGCGAAAACAAAGCTATGGCCACATTCGAGCATCAACGCTGATTTCCAGATTTTATTCGTGCTAGCTCATCAGTCCGAAGGGAGTGAGATCGGCTCACGCAGAGACAACCCAACAGACACGGTTACCACCCCTGACGAAATGGCACGCGTCAGAACCGAGGCCAATAGACACGGGGATATCCTGTACTTAGACATGGTCGATTCTTACTTCAACTTAACGTTGAAGTTAATGTCCACTTTATTCTGGGTACGGCATCATTGCCCGAGAACCAAGTTCTTCCTCAAAGTGGACGCGGACACATTTGTTAACGTGCCTCTGTTGCTGGATCTGCTGATATACAACGAGGACCTTCTGCAGTTTTCCATTACGGGGCATATTTACACCGATGAGAAGAATGTGTTCAGAACTGGCAGATGGGGGGTCAGCAAAGAACTCTACCCAATGCACATGTTCCCTGTTTACGCTTCAGGTAAGTAATCTCATGCTCCGTGTCTCTGAGGAGACAAACAAAGATTAGGAATACTGCTTCCTCAAGCATGCCGTAAGGGGCGACTTATATGAGTTGTGCATAGAGCTGGAAACGTTATAATTTGAAAAATATTACTAAAGACACTGCTACTGCAAGAACAAACGAAGCATGAATGCACTAGTGCAGACTTCCTGAAAAGGACCTAGCTGCAGTGCTCGCTCCATGCCCCACAGGGAGCGATAAGGGAAATGATCTTCACGAAGTAGTTTCTTTTTAATCTTATTTGACCCTGATATTTTCACTTTCATTTTTTAGTGTAATGAAAGAAAATTTCTTACATTTAATTAAAAAATTTCTCCCATTTTAATCAAATAAAATTGCTTACAATTAATCAAACAAAATTGCTTACATTTAATCAAAGAAATTTGCTTACATTTAACCAAAGAAAACTCCTTATCAAAGAGAATTGCTTACATTTAATCAAAGAAAATTGCTTACATTTAATGAAAGAAAATTGGTTACATTTAATGAAAGAAAATTGCTTACATTTAATCAAATAAAATTGCTTACATTTAATCAAAGAAAATTGCTTACATTTAACCAAAGAAAACTCCTTATCAAAGAGAGTTGCTTACATTTAATCTAAGAAGATTGCTTACATTTAATCAAAGAAAATTGGTTACATTAAATGAAAGAAAATTGCTTACATTTAATCAAATAAAATTGCTTACATTTAATCAAAGAAAATTGCTTACATTTAACGAAAGAAAATTCCTTATCAAAGAGAATTGCTTACATTTAATCTAAGAAGATTGCTTACATTTAATCAAAGAAAATTGCTTACATTTAATCAAAGAAAATTGCTTACATTTAATCAAAGAAAATTGCTTACATTTAATCAAAGAAAATTGCTTACATTTAATCAAAGAAAATTGCTTACATTTAATCAAAGAAAATTGCTTACATTTAATCAAAGAAAACTGTACAAAATGCGAAGCGTGAAAGTAAAAGGAAGATTGATTGACAAGAGCAAAGTAATCGGAGCATCAGCAAGTTACCTATCTTGAGTGAAAAAAGAAGTATTTGTTTTGTGGTTGTGTAGTTAGGGCTGCCACGATTGTCGCTCTTTCGCAGCCAATGACAAGCTGAAGAATCCTTGGCATTATCTACATTGTAGAACTAGAATATTCATGTGACATTTCTGCCGACATGTCTCGAGTTGGAGTCTTCTCTTTCCTTGGAATTATATCCTGACCTGGCAAGCATTCAAGGGAGCCGACTGGTTTCAAGCTTGAAGGAGGAAGAAGGTGGCATACTGTGCATTCATCGTCATACAGAGTAATTGGGAGTAATTGAGTCTCCAAATATGCAGGGCTAAAATGCTGTGCTCTGGTTCTGGGCTCTCTCAAGAAATCATAACATCCTGCATAAACCACTTCACAGCAGTCGCATGTCACGTGCCCACTGTCAGATCCTCTTGCTAGCGGCCAACCAAGTTAAAAACTAGTTATGTCTGGGGCTCAAGTGATTCCCCCAGACTCTTGAGCACAATGCTGGATTCTCAACATTTTTCACCAAAGGGGAAATCCTGATTGTGAGTCAATCTAGTGCGAGTACTCGATCAGTGAGTGTTGGCCAGGCAGTTCGAAGGTTGCCTGTTTCTAGAATGCACAGTATGGAGGTGCTTCAAGGTCTTGGTTAGTTATCTCGCCCTGGAATTTACGCACGAGCAGTGTGAACACCTGTACATCTCCCGAAAATTGAGGTCGGAGTGGCTAAGAGGTATGACGTCCGCCTCTATTTCTAAAGGTACTAGGTTCGCTCCCAATACAGGGAATATAATTGATCGAAATTATTTCAGAACCAGTGGTATCTAATGATGTTAACCCCCCCCCACCCCCTCTTGATCTTTTGGGTTGTGATTTTGGATTCCTAGTCTTCTCGGATAAAGGCCAAAAAATAAGAGGTCCCGTGTGCAAGTTGCGCACGTTAAAATCCCGCAGCAGTTGGAAATCGTAAAGAGTAGGCCATACGGCTGCTGTCCTAGCAAAATTTAAAAAATTAGAAAACTTACCCACCACAAAAAAATTTATAGAATGTGAAATTCCTGTACACACACATTGGGATCCTCGCCGGTTTCCACGGGTTGTCTCCCCTGCTCTGCAGTGATGGTCTAACAATGGCCAAAATTTAGAGTATACAATGAGGGTCTTTAAAAGTATCTACCTTCTTTCAAGATTATTCTTGGCAGAGTTGTAAATAGAAAGATGGTGCTTCTATTTTAAGATGGTGCTTCTATTTTAGGAAGTCTTCTTTTTTTTTTTTTCTCTAACCAGCGGCACTCGAGCTTTCCAGCTCTTTTGGCCCAATGACAATTCATTGCGAGGCTGGGATGAAAGGGGGTGTCAGTGGACTTTCCTTCCAACCCGGTCAGGAGCTTCGCTCTTTCCCATCCACACGGGATTTATGTGCAGGAGCCGTTCAGGTTATTCAGTCAAATTTCCGGTCGTAAACATTCCTTCAAACGCTGACGCCCGGGTTTGAACCATAAAAACCTGGTCGCCAGTACAACGCCGTAGCCATTACACCAGATATTTCAGAAATCATGCACAACGCTGAATTCGTCCAAGCCATTGTGAACTTTGCGTCTGCCCGCCCCTACTATGAAGTGAAAGATCTTTTAGCTCATTATGAGCCCCCAACTGAATTATTCAGTAAAATATTCCTTAAGTAGCTCTGTTGTATTGCTATTTAAAATAACTGATTCATGCGTCTGTACTTCTCTCTGTAATACTTAAATCAACTATTGATTTATAAATACATATAACAAATTTAATGATCAATTGTTCTTAAACACGAATAAATAAATAAGTGAAGTTGATGAATTAAAATAAATGTGGAGTTTCTCGTCACCGAAATTAGTTCACGGGGTGGTGTGTTTGGGTGGTGAGACTTATTTGGTTTGACCAGATTAAAATCACTTATCTGTCAATGTTTTTGACTGGTTTGCTGACTGCCCTGTCAATTATCGACTTCTGCAGTGACGGAACGTCCCGGCAGTAGTCACATGAATAACCGCTCCAACGTCAAGGCAAGGATCTTCCAAACACGTCAAAGGCAGGCATCCAGCATAGACCACAAAATCCTGATCTACAGACTAGTATCATCAGCCTTTTTATTTCTGTCTTCAGTTCTCTTCACCGTGTATTCTTCTGTCTGTCTCCCTCAACCTCTCTAACCAAGAAGATTCTAGAACACAGGATGTCTTTTAAAGTTGTCAACGTGGTTTTCTCAACGTGTGTCCAATCACGCGCCAGCGTATTCATCTCATCCTTTGTTCCACTGACACTTGTCTGGTTCTTGTTGTCAGTTTCACATTAATAATCCTGTCACACTACTTCAATGCTTCGATTCTACGCAAGCAATTGTTTATGAAAGTCTACAGTGCTCATTATTGACTTCTAGTCCAGCTTAAAAGTTTAATTTCCTAGCTTTTCAAATCGATACTGAGCTAGTACACCAGAATATTGAATTTTACAATTATTGGCATTCACAAGCTCGAGTCTGCAGTTGAATATCGTTACAGAGGATTGGAACAATGCGTCATACACTTTCATTGACGATTAATGATTTGTTAGAAAATGCATCTGCAAAAGACGTCGAAGTATCGTTACTGACAACTACTAGAATTTAACGGATTCAGTCACCAAAAACAGATAACCTGTATTTCTCACATGTATCTTTACATTTGCTACATTTGGTTGTGTTTGTTGCCCTGAGGAAAAGGTAGAATGATTAAAAAAAAAAATTACAAAACACACAAATAGTAATGCGTCTTGCAAAGAGAAAGGACAAAAAACCTACGTTACGGTCACAAGGCCTTCACCAGGAACAGACAAACAAGAAATAGGGGGGAAAGAAAGTGAGAATTAAGTGGAGAACATGAAACTATAGAAATAAGAGAAAAAAAACTCCATCATGTGTTGTCACATGTTGGAGCAAAGATGGCTGCCACTAAACCGGAAAGCGGAAGTGGATAGTATATTAAAAGCAAAAAAATAAAATTAATGAAAACATGGACTGGAAAACAGAGTGAGAGAAAAGTGATATTAAAAATAAATTAAAAAATTAAATAAAAAATAAAAAACAATAAATAAATTTAAAAAATATATATATATATATATATATATATATATATATATATATATATATATATTATATATATATATATATATATATATATATATATATATATATATATATATATATATATATATATATATATATATATATATAAGATTAAAACATTTAAATAAATAAGTAAAATTAAAAAAATTAAAAAAAATATATATATATATATATAGAAGGGACCCTGATACCATCACAAGAACAGCTATGCTATGGACCCCAGAGGGAAAGCGAAAGAGAGGCCGACCAAAAACAATTTGGCGGAGAACTGTGGAAGCTGAGATGCAGAGAATGGGCCACAGTTGGGGCACTGTACGAAGGATGGCCGCCGACCGAGCAAAGTGGAATCAATTTGTTGCTGCCCTACAAGACGCGACCAGGCGTGATGGCCGCTGACTGCTTTGACGGTTGGTGGTTATGGATCAAAGAAGAAGAAGAAGAAGATATATATATATTCTTCTTCTTCTTCTTCCGTCCTTAGCCAAAGACCGACCAAGCAGTCAGAGGCCATCACGCCTTGTGGCGTCTTAAGGGCAACAGCAGATTGATTTTCTCTGTTGTAGTTTCCCATCACGCCTAGCGGCGTCTTTAGGGCAACAACAAATAGATCCATCTGCCGTTGTTTCCGTAATCGGTGTGACAAGCCAACGGGTGATCAGCCCATTGGGCACATACATACATACATACATACATACATACATACATACATACATACATACATACATACATACATACATACATACATACATACATACATACATACATACATACATACATACATACATACATACATACATACATACATACATACATACATACATACATACATACATACATACATACATACTACATACATACATACATACATACATACATACATACATACATACATACATACATACATACATACATACATACATACATACATACATACATACATACATACATACATACATACATACATACATACATACATACATACATACATACATACATACATACATACATACATACATACATACATACATACATACATACATACATACATACATACATACATACATACATACATACATACATACATACATACATACATACATACATACATACATACATACATACATACATACATACATACATACATACATACATACATACATACATACATACATACATACATACATACATACATACATACATACATACATACATACATACATACATACATACATACATACATACATACATACATACATACATACATACATACATACATACATACATACATACATACATACATACATACATACATACATACATACATACATACATACATACATACATACATACATACATACATACATACATACATACATACATACATACATACATACATACATACATACATACATACATACATACATACATACATACATACATACATACATACATACATACATACATACATACATACATACATACATACATACATACATACATACATACATACATACATACATACATACATACATACATACATACATACATACATACATACATACATACATACATACATACATACATACATACATACATACATACATACATACATACATACATACATACATACATACATACATACATACATACATACATACATACATACATACATACATACATACATACATACATACATACATACAACATACATACATACATACATACATACATACATACATACATACATACATACATACATACATACATACATACATACATACATACATACATACATACATACATACATACATACATACATACACATACATACATACATACATACATACATACATACATACATACATACATACATACATACATACATACATACATACATACATACATACATACATACATACATACATACATACATACATACATACATACATACATACATACATACATACATACATACATACATACATACATACATACATACATACATACATACATACATACATACATACATACATACATACATACATACATACATACATACATACATACATACATACATACATACATACATACATACATACATACATACATACATACATACATACATACATACATACATACATACATACATACATACATACATACATACATACATACATACATACATACATACATACATACAGACAGACAGACAGACAGACAGACAGACAGACAGACAGACAGACAGACAGACAGACAGACAGACAGACAGACAGACAGACAGACAGACAGACAGACAGACAGACAGACAGACAGACAGACAGACAGACAGACAGACAGACAGACAGACAGACAGACAGACAGACAGACAGACAGACAGACAGACAGACAGACAGACAGACAGACAGACAGACAGACAGACAGACAGACAGACAGACAGACAGACAGACAGACAGACAGACAGACAGACAGACAGACAGACAGACAGACAGACAGACAGACATACATACATACATACATACATACATACATACATACATACATACATACATACATACATACATACATACATACATACATACATACATACATATCAGAATCTTTATTCTCCATAAAATACATTAATATGTACAGACATGATATAATAGATACAACATGGCAAATAGGAGAATCATTAGAATTTACATAAAGTGTTGAAGACGTCTCAAGTAGTTATATGTGGGTGTTTTTACATCGAACCTTCGTTTTACACATACATAAAAAAATTTAAGCTTTCTAAAAGACATTGGCATATAATGATATGGTATACCCTGCCAAAAATGAGAATTATTGAAATTTACAAAATGTGTGAGGAATACCATTCAAGTAGAGCAATATGGTTGTTTTTACATGGAGGTTTTATCAGAATTTTGTTTGCCATAAAAAAAAAAACTTTGACCGCTAGTGGAGTGAGATATTAAATATAGCATCAAATACAATAGTCGTATGGTATAGTATACAGAGGAGCACAATTGAGTTTAGACTGTGTGGAAAACATCCCAGCAATTCAAAATGGGTGTTTTTTACATCGAAGTTTCCATATTCTGTAAGAACCTATAATTGCACTAATACTGACATATTTACATAAAACCTTTGCTTCAAATTTCCGCAACCCTAGCGACATTAATCCACTCACACACTTTGCATGCACATGACCCAAACTACCAATTATCAGTACGATTACATGCGTACGGTAGCCTAGTTCGTTAATTTCTGCAGTCAATGGATAGTACTTATCAAATTTATGTTGGTAACATTTATCTAAATGGGCATCATATGGTATTGCTGCCTCCACTATAAAAGCTGTTTTGTTCTGTCGATTGATTATTGTTAAATCAGGTTTTACGGCATGAGTCTTAAATGAGGCGTTGCTGCTGCCGAAAAGTGATGGTTTAACTATTATCTCTTTGTTTATTGTTATGTCACCTTTATTATTGTATGCAGATTTCAGCTTCTCATAAATAATGTCTACAGCTCTATTGTGCCTTTGTTGGTATAATGTTTGAAATTTGGTACATCCATTCAATAAATGTGACACTGTTTCGTATGGGTGGTTACATATTTTGCACATTTTCGTGTATGTCTGTGGGTAGTATAGATGTAAAAGACTTTCGCATTCCAGCAACTGTAACCTCGATCTCACAGCAAATGAAAGTATTTTATCACTTAATTTAAAATTAGATAGAAAACTAGATGACAATGAGTGGTTTACACATTTCATTTCGCGCACTATTCTCCCTTGTGACGATTTACTTTTTAGTTCACTTAGAATTAGGTTAAGTTTATGTGATTTAAATCCAGAATAAAAAGCATTTGCTGACTTGTATGTTAGACTTACATCTTCATCTACGTCTAATTGTACACTGTAATGGCCACTGTCATCCACTTTCACACTCACTCCTTCACGCGCGCATTCTTCATTCAGTTCTACCCAAAATGATCTTGGCCAATTCACCTTCGATCTTTTAGCTACATGGTTTGTTTCGTTTAACTCGTAGCTTGCAAAGTTATTCCTATCTTCACCTACTTGGTCTATTTTACGTTTTTTCATATGTCTATCTAACGAGTTTATTGCTGCAGTTTTTACAAGATTATCATCACAATTGAGCATACTGATAAGGAATGAAATATGTCGAGAGTGGTATAATATGAAGGAGTTTGGTATGCCAAGGCCACCCTTCGACCTGGGACAGAAGAAATAGCTCCTTGTGGATGATTCATTTAGCACTAACCATGTTCTAACGTGTTGTACAATTTCATCTTCAATTTCTTTAAGTTGTTTTTCTGTAAAGTGTATGTTAGAAAAATAAAACATGAGAGGACCGAAACACATCGGGTTAATTAATGAGATCTTTGCTGATGTTGGTAGTGGGGCACAGCTTAATTTTGTTAAATTTGACCTAAATTCTAATATAAGGCTGCTTGCTTGAAACTGGTCCGATGTATTATCAATTGTAATGTCATGTCCTAGGTATCTGTAGGAACGCCCTCGATCAGAAGAGGGGATTTCATGACCTTGGATATTAATGTCCGCCTTACAAGTTTTGACCCAATTGTTTCCGCTTCGCTGACCGCTGAACACTGCACACTTTTGTGGCTTAACCTCCATCCCGCTGGTCTCCATAAATGCTGTTGTCTTCTGTGCCATTGATTGTAGGTCGTGTATGTTGGTGGCAAAGAGACTTACGTCATCCACATACCCTTGAATGGGATTCGGCACGTGATGTATTTGATAACCTTGCTCAATCCACCGGAGCCATTTATCGATGCCTTGCTCAAATACAATAACACTCCATGGGCACCCCTGAATAATACCTTTCTTACGCTCAATCCGGTCTGTGATAGTACTAGCGTTTTTAACTTGATAGGAGGAGCCACTGTATATATCTTTGGTGATGTTGACAAAGACGTCAGGGTAGCCTGATTCGCTTAGCTCCCTTATCATAAATTCGTGGTCAATGCTGCCAAATGCATCTTTGATATCAACAAAGCACAGATAGGCCTTTCCTGATGAATGTAGAAAGTCACTAACAGCTGTTTTTAGGGTGAAGACATGTTCTTGAAGACCATTTCTTGGCAATGATCCTTTTTGCCGAGGTGACAGTCGCTGGGTGTCAACAATCCACTGCATGTGTCGAGATTGAATTAATTTCATAAACAACTTGTATGATGATAGCAGTAGAGAGATGGGTCGCCAGTCTTCGATGGTGCTTAAATTTCCATTTTTAGGCACAAGGGTAATTACACCGTGCTTCCAGTCTGGTGGCACCCGTTGGTTAAAAAGGCATGTGTTAAAAATAACCGTTAGGATTGGAGCGAGCTTGTGTGCCTGCTGCTTGATGGTATCATACGTCACACCGTCAGCCCCAGGTGATTTCCTACTAGGCAGTTTTTTTTATACACGACATTACTTCGCCTACGGTAAATGGGTCAGTGGCCGGGGCGTGCTTTGGCTCTTGGATGACGATTTCTGCTTTCCATGGGGGGTCGCTTGCAAGTGTATTAAGTCTGCGCTGGCTGCGTTCCTTAAAATGTGTTTCTATGTCTTGTATGTCTATGTTACAGGTGGTGGTCGACAACTTGTTGTTGTGTTTTATAACATTGATGGCTTTACTCTGATCTGTTTCTAACAAGTAAAGTAGTTCCTCTCGTGTCACGCTTCCCGCATTTTGTGTTACCATTTTCTTTGTTTCGTTTTAAACTTGGGCAGATGTTATGCCTAATAAAAAATAGGGCCGCTTCAATAAAGTCATTCAATTGTTGTGTGTCATTCACTTCTTCAGTACTGGTTGTTGGTTCCGGCGTAGTAACAGGAAACTTCAGCAAAATACGCTTGATAAACTTAAGAAACTCAATGCTGAAGGGTTGACCGTCAGGCCGTGTTGATTTGAACTTATTCTCGCTGTCGTAAAATAAACTACACAGTGTTGAAATAATTCGTACCCACCACAACGGATTTGAATGTTCATAAAATGGCTTTACTTTAATAGGCCGCGTTAATATGGCCTTTCTAAAACTGGCTTCAGCAATTACAAAATCCTGCCATGTGTACTCGTTGGTACTAAACGTGTTCCAATAGTCGATGTTCAAAGGGTCGCCATCTTGGTTAGGCTCTGCGAATGTGAACACGGTACTCTTCTCACAACAGAACTTTATTTTACCACTTTTTATAGCTTCCTTCTTGAAAAATTTTAACTTAGAAACAAGTCCAACACTTTGTAAATCCATAACGACGTTATCGGTGGTCGTAACAACGGATATATCTTCCAATAAGACGAAATAAGCAGGACAGCACAAAAGCGCTGCTTGTCACGACGCCATCTTGGATCATACATACATACATACATACATACATACATACATATATACATATATACATATATACATATATATATATATATATATATATATATATATATATATGTATATATATATATATATATATATATATATATATATATATATATATATATATATATATATATATATATATATATATATATATATATATATATATATATAACTTATTTGGAGTAACCAGGAGGACATGGACATAATCATAGCCGGCAGACGCTGGAGTTCGGTTGGCCACGTCCTCAGAAGAGACCCTGATACCATCACAAGAACAGCTATGCTATGGACCCCCGAGGGAAAGCGAAAGAGAGGCCGACCAAAAACAACTTGGCGAAGAACTGTGGAAGCCGAGATGCAAAGAATGAACCAGCGTTGGGGCACTGTACGAAGTATGCCGCAGACCGAGCAAAGTGGAATCAGTTTGTTGCTGCCCTACAAGACGCCACCAGGCGTGATTGCTACTGACTGCTTCGCCGGTTGGACATATGGATCATAGAAGAAGAATATATATATATACATACGCCCTGAGGAAAGCCTTGTTGAGAGATGCACTGTCTTACTCTTGTCAAGTCGTAAGCCTTTATATTTTTGGTTTGTATTATTGCATGTCACCATTAATTACAAAATGCAATCCTTTGCAAGAACAGCATCGTAAGTGCTCTAACTTCAGAAATGAAATCTGCGTGTAAGTCTATAATGTAACTGCAGATTTTTGCTTATCTCGTGTCTTGATGACACACTTTGATGGAATATTTCTGGTCTCTCTTTTGACATTAAATTATCGCTTACAACATTATTCACCTCTTGCCCGTTTATCTTCCTCGACTCTTTATTTGTCGAAAATAATTTAATTGTCTAATTTTATCTCAATTATTAATTATGTTTTTTTTCTGAGATTTTCACCAGACATACTCCAGTCTCCTATATATCCACATTTCAAAGGTCTCGGTAATTTCTTTCCGGTACAGATTAAAAAGTTGTGCTAATGCTTTCCGCTCTAGACCTATTTCTTCAATATATTCAATGAACTTGTCTTGATTGACTTTCTCTAAAACCTTCGTAGTCTAAGAAAAACATATATATGCTCTTTTGGATTCCTATATATTTTTTTATTGGCACACTTATGTAACCTGTTTGGTCGCTTT
The DNA here is from genome assembly GCA_024509875.1 of Oreohelix idahoensis. Taxonomy (NCBI): domain Eukaryota; kingdom Metazoa; phylum Mollusca; class Gastropoda; order Stylommatophora; family Oreohelicidae; genus Oreohelix; species Oreohelix idahoensis. The sequence continues at coordinate 220,150 of JAMPIV010019319.1, forward strand.
GTCGAAAACCAAACTGTTCTTCGCGAACTTCGTTGTCTATTGTGATTTTTGTTCTCTGTGTAATCTTGATGAAGGTATTCTGATAATGTGACCTATGAGGATGATGGTTCTAATGTCCGAACGCTCGAGTGCCTCAGGTTTTCTGGCAAAGTTCTAAATAGTGGCGTACTCACGTCCCAAAAACTAACCATAAGTAAACAAAGGTTTACACATTAAGGTTTACAGTAATGTTAAATAACAAAGATTAACATCATGAAGTTTACAATAATCATACTTAAACAAAGATTTGCATATTGAGCTTCACATTAATCATACATAAACAAAGGTTTGCATGTTGGTATGATTCGCTTGATCACAGTCAATTGTTATACCAGCCACAGTCTCATCTTTAACAACTATTACATGCACCACAATCATCCTCATCAATAACCATTAGCAAACCATGACAGCAGAACTATGAGCCCCACCTTGGTTGTTGACTCCCCAGGCTGCGCCTACGTGATATCAAAAAATGCTTTAATCAAGGTAGTGGAGCTCTTCCCTTACTTCCCGATGCTAGACCTGGAGGACGTCTACGTCACAGGCATACTAGGAACTGCTGCTAAGATCGCTTACTTCTCCAAAGATCTTCATTTGCTTTTCACGGAGTACCACAGCGACAAGTGGGAGTGGTGCTCGTTTATGAATGACACTTTAGTGACCGGAACGGGCGTAAATCGCAAGTTTAAGAAGAACGTTATTTGGAGCGGATTTGTTTTAAACGACTGGGTATGCCGCACGAGAAACCTAATACGGATGATGTGTTACTGTGAAGATGAATTTGAAATAAATGTTAGTGACTATTCATAAATCAGGCCAGGGAAGTCTTTGGATTCTTGATAGACAAAACTTACGTTATTGTCATTATGTCTAAAGGCGTGTAGCTTTACAGTAATTGGTTACTATCATGTGCCATGTCATGTGGCGTCGATGGTGACCACAGCTGACTGGCTGTTGAGCTCTCAACTTGTTTAAATGTTCACCGTTGTTCAGCCACCTTGTTATTATTAACATCATTATCATTATTCCCCAACAGCCCCCATAATAAGTGTAGGCCTATAGGCCTTCAGCACATTCATGCCGCTCTCATGTCTTGTGCCATCCTTCAAAAGCTTTTCGTGTTTTATCTATCTCTTTAATTTATATCTTCAGTTCTCTTCTCCACGTGTTTATTCGGACTTTCTTGACATCTTTTACCCTGGAGATTCCAGAATAAGGACTGCCTTGTAATGCTATCAAAAGGTTTCCTCAAAGAAAGGCATATTGTTATGCTATCCTAGATATTTCTTCTCCATATTCCTCAGCTACGTCTGCCCTCAATCTTTCTTGTTGTCACCATGATTTCTAGACCCTTCTTTCTATGTGACCAGTAATTTTTACCTTTCCTTTTTTAAAGGTGTATCACTTTATGAAAATGTTAAATTAAATTTACAATTGTACGAGTGCATTAGGTAATTAGTACCAAGGCAGTATAGTCGGAGTCGGAAAATCTTTTGGCCGACTCCACAACCCTGATTAGTACATTGGTTATAAGCAAAGACAATCCAAAGTTGCTAAGAAATAGTTCAATAGCCACAATTCAGGATGAAAATATAAAATGAAGAAATCTCAAAAAACATCTACATAGTTAATGTTCTTCAGCATCCGCAAAAGAGAAGTCTGTTGTTGTGTTGTGGTTGGTGATTGAGTTCACTTCCAGTGCTACAGGCCTTGATATGTTCAGTCGCCAGCTGCTCCAGTTTTTCCTATCCTTCTCTGTGAATTACTTCAATTTATTATGTTGCAGGCGATCTTTGTCCTCTCAAGACTGTGTGTGGCCCCGGTTTCCGGGTCTTCCCAGTAAAGTAGAGGCAGTGCTTTGAATCTGTGACCTCCACTTCGACGACCGTTGCCTCAATTGGCTGTGTGTGGTTCCCGGAATCGGGGGCCTCCCAGTTCCGAGGCACAGTTCCGTCTCCGTTGTCGCTCACTGGTGCAGTCACCTCACTGAACTATCGTATGGACATGAGGTATAGCATACTATATAGGCGTGAGGTGGCAGGGAAGCAAACCCGTAAAAATTGCTTGCTGAAATCGGATGTGTCGGGCCGAAAGGCGCAGTTATCGCAGCATAGCTGTAAACCACGACACAACGTAATTACCGCTCAAATTGGCCAGAGTTCTGAGAGATGGCTGAGCGAACGCAAACAACAACAACAGCACTTCAATTTATCAGTAGAAGATCTCAATAATCTACTTGTTCTCACACAAATATCGGAATGCTAAATATATGAGCAAGTAACCCGCCAAAACGTGACGTGAAATTACTATGATGCGTTTTTTCTACTGCATGCCATGATGATGATGGCACTGTTCTTCTTTGGTCATTTAAATCCTTTCCATACCAATTTAACTTCACTGGATCTTTGTATTCAAACTTACGGCTCATAATCATCATTAACGGGCGTACGTTACACTGTGTCGTTAGGGCCTGTGGCCCAGTGCATCCGATTCCAACAGGCATTTATGTCGGGTTGCCTTCCTTAGCCTTTGACTGTCCCCAGCCGAGGCAACAGTGCAAGGCAGCAGTGTGGTCTCTCTGTGTGACTGGTGTCTAAAAAATAGGAAGGAACCGAGAAAGCACATATGGCAGTCGCCAGTACCATTCGTGGAAAAGCTTTACGGAGATACAAACAGCCTCAAACTGACTACTGCTTTCTTTGAAAACATTCAAGTAGACGTCTGAGAGTGTACGAAGTAGGAGAAGAAGAAGAAACTTATAGCTTATAGTCAAAACACATTACAACAAATTCAAATGTCTACTTGCCCTTTTAATGGGTGTTCTATTTAGCTTTCACTGTGTAATGTGCGCCTATTCCGTATGTTCCCGAAAAGCTTAGCAGTTTTTTTTTTCATTTTTCAACACAAAAGGTTTCAATTATACAATGTATAATACGGGAATGTTTAGATTCTGCGGTTTGATTTACTTGGGTTTCTGTTCAAGTCTGCGGAATCGGATTACTATTTACCAGATCTTTTAAAGCCCCTTTGTTTTTGACGGCTAGTAATAGTTCTAAACTACAAAGGGTTACATTAAAATGGGGGGGGGGGGGGGGAAGGGGCGGGGGGGGTTGGAGTGGTTAACAGATATGGCGTCCGCCTCTAATTCCAAAGGTACTGAGTTCGGTTCCCAGTGCAGGGAATATATTTGATGGAAATTATTTTCAGAACCAGTGGTTCCTATTGATGTCATACTCCCCCCCCCCCCTGATCTCCTGGGACGCTTACCCTTCTAGGATCAGGGCGAAGAAATATGAGGTCCTGTGTACAAGTTTCTCACGTTAAATTTCCCCCGGCAGTTTTAAACCGTAAAGAGTAGGTCATACGGCCGCTGCCCTGGCAAAATTTACAAAATTAGGAAAGCCTATCCACCACCAAAAAAAAATGTATATAGATTGTGTGATTCCTGTATACACACATTGGGATCCTCGCCGGTGCTATGGAGTTCGCACACTGTGCTGAGATCCTCCTTGTGTGATCTAAGGGAGGAGATCGGAGCACTGATGGAGTTGTCTGTGTGCAATGAAGATAATCCTTAAAACCAACCAATCAAATTAAAATGAATTAAATGCTTCCATTTTTTAAATGTAGTTTTACCATTTGTGCTGTACAGCAGGGTTGTCAATTAGGCTTTTTTGACGCCAAATTCCACAAATCTGCCTTTTTTTTTTTTACTTTTAGGCTTTACTTTTTAGCTTTTTTTGGTGACGGTGTTTGACTTTTTTTCACAGTTTTCATCTGGCAACCCTGCGGTACAGGGAAGGACAGGCAACGTGCGTCGTATTTGCTTTTATAATGTAAATAATCCTCACAGTGCTTTATCGTCGTTTAATATCAGGACAGTTTATATTGTTTTATATTTACGTAATATGTAAATGCTGCTTACAGTTTTTCATTTCTGTTTAAATGACAAGTCAAGCTATGAACGAAAAATAAATGGAAATCTTTATTTGGTTACAATAATTTAATTGTGTCTTTAAAACAAATCATAACGAGCGAACGACTTGTCAGAGATTGCAGTCAGTTTTTAATGTGTTCCTTTATCCTTACTATTAATCTGAAATTTGATGATAATGTTCTTTTTGGCGTAATGAAAATAAACAGTTCAAACTTTGTTTTCAAAAAAATAATATTCTCAATCTTTAAAATGTGAGCTTCCTTTCAATGTTTAAATAATTCTATTATACGTATTATTATATTAGCCTGCTGTTTCGTCTCACAGTTGTCTATTTATATATTAGCCCGCAATCCCCTCAAAGAGCCACTGAAATAATGTGTAGTTATAATTTAGACTCACCGTAATATTGTTATTAAAACAAAAAATGCACTAATGACTGTCCCATTTAATCTGAAGGTAAAACAGTGGTTGGTATAATGTTACCATTACCAAAACTACACTTTAGTAGTAATCTTACAGCCCGTAACTCTGCGAGTGTAAAAGTGATTAAAGTTGCCGCGTAAACTGACAGCCTACGATAATTAGATAAAATAAGATATTCCTTAGAGAAAAAAAAATCGACGAGTTTCTACATTTGTTTGCAGTATTTTTTACGTTGCGTAACATGACACTTCAGAAGTTATAATTGTGAAAATGGTCGATGAAAAGTGTTGGGCTGAGAGGATGCGTCCTGGGTAGGTACTCTTTCTACAAACAGGCTAACCATTGTTTGCGCCTTACAAGCTAAATCAACAGAAACTAGAACAAGAAGAACACCAAGATAAAGATTGATCGGAGGGTGTGTATACATCATGCAAGCCACACGAAAGGCTAAAGAGCATCACTGTAGCATTACTACCAGACTTGACTATCTCCTTTTCTCAACGTGGAGACTACCTCAAGATTTTGAGACAGGATAGATGTGTGAATGAGAATGCAATCTAATCATTCTTGTTGGCTTTTGATGATTCGATGTGGCGTGAAACAATGACGGAGACAAAGTAGATTTTTGGCGTCAAGAAGATATCAAAATATCTAGCTAGTACCCGGGATGCCATATCACGGTAGACTATTAACACCTGAAAATCATATTAATGTAGATTGTGAGGGCCCTAAAGTCACACCTTACATTTAGAAAACACGAAAAACAGAAAATAGCAGAATACCGTATGGATTAGTAGACACAAGAAGTCGATGAGAGTTCGTCCACAAGACAAAAGAATGATTATTCCCACAGCCAATACTTACTTTACCATCACTTTTGACAGACAATAAACTAGCGAAATTTACAAAATGCTGTCAAAATGGCTAAATGTATAATGACCGTGTCGCAGAACTTAGACAATGAGGGGTTCACAGCAACGACCATAACTGTAGAAGTAGGTGCAAGAAGTCTTGTGCCTGCCTCGGCGTATGATCTACTGAAACAGTTAGTTTAAAGGGACGATCAAGGACAAGGGCACTACGTGGTATGGCAAAACTGCCGAAAAGGCATCATGCTAGTTCTGGAACACCCGCAACTGGTTTCTCAATTCAAGACAGTTTTTATGCAACAATATCTTGACTTTTTATAACCGCCTCAGGTTGGCAGCAAATATAAAACCGGGAGTGAAGAACCAGTTTAGTAGTCCCCAAGTGGGTTCCATCGCCACCGCAGGCAGTAAATACTACCGGCGGATAACATGTGGGAGTCATGACCAAGGTGGGACCGGCCGCCTTTCCTTCAAAGCGATAATACGACGGAGGTGGTGGCTTCTGATGATCATATTACCTCCTCTTGTAACGCTCTTTTTAGAGCTTCACATCATAATCACTTTATCATCACTTTTAAAAAGGCAATCTCAAATAAACCAGTCCCCATGTAATTAACCAACTCGTTATGGTTGTTGCCTATACTACAACCTGAATCAGGACAGAGGCATTGACCAGTTTTCTTAATTCCGCAGGTTGTGCCTACGTCATGTCGGCCAGTGCGCTGTTCACTATGGTAGAGGCGGCTCCTTATATCCCGATGATTCCAATAGAGGACGCCTTCGCCACGGGAATTTTAGCCCACGTGGCGCGTATCAAGATATTCGCATATGATATTTTGTTCACTCACTTTAAGGATTTCTATTGGCAGCGGTGTCAGATGGTTGTGGATACAAAAGTGGTGGGGACTCATGCTGGGGGTCAAAGGGCGGCTGATGTATGGTCGGCCATTAACGAGAAAAATACTACTTGTTTTGAAGAGGATTACTCGAGTGTGTTTGAGAAGTACTACAAGCTCATTGTGGTGGATTAACTGTGACAAGAGAGGTGGAAAAAATATGAACGATTTGGTAGATGTGCTCTGGGTGGAGCAGTAGAGGAAACGTGCAAAGTGTTGGGAGTGAGCTGTGAACAGATTCATAGGTGAGCTAGTAACAGGGTGGAAGGTGAAGCGTTAGGTGGGTAAATTACGAAGTGGTTGGTGGAATGAATGCTACCTTGGTGGAAGATAAGATGTGAACATTGGAACGAAGGAACTGCTACGCAAAATTGTGGATAAACTCCTCATTGATATGTGGATAACGTGTGAACAGTGCGAAGTACGAATTAGATTTAGAGTGGTGAATAAACTAGATATTGAGTGGTGGATAAACTAGATATTTTATGTGGCGAATTAACTACATAGAGTGGTGGATAAACTAGACGCTGAGTGATGGATAAAATAGCTAGAGAATGGTGGATACATTAGATACTGAGTGGTGGATAAACTAGATATAGAGTGGCGACTTAACTAGCTAGAGAATGGTGAATAAACTAGCTAGAGAATAGTGGATAAATTAGATATTTAAAATGGCGAATTAACTAGCTAGAGAATGGTGGATAAACTAAATGCTGAGTGATGGATAAACTAGAAATAGAGTGACGAATTAATTAGCAAGAGAATGGTGGAAAAACTAGACATAGTGCGGCGAATTAACGTGCTAGAGAATGGTGGATAAACTAAGTTCTGAGCGGAGATGAACTAGATATAGAGTGATGTGATGGGTCAGCTAGATACAGAGTGAAAGAGGCAAAGTTAAACAGAAATGAGGGTAAACTGTGAGGTGATTGGTGGGTGAACCGCAGTTCAGAAGTTTAACTAAACGAAGGTCGACCACTATTACGAAACAATTTGGCTCTCGCATTGTATTTGAAAAACCCAGTTTGAAAAAAAAGAACGAAGCTAACACACGGCTCAGGCATCCCTTACGTAAAACCTTATTTCAGTGCAGCTGATCAAAGACTTATAGGCGTGTTCGCAATGGCGATACTTGTTGGTGATGCAAACTTTGAAGATATGAAAAAGATATGAAACTATAGTCACAACCATTCTGCTCTCTATGGGGCGTAGGTCCTCAACTAGCTCACGCCAAGCCCATCTCTTCTGTAGAATCCGTTAAATGTTGTTGTCCTTGTCGTTTTTATCGTCAACATGATTTCCCTAGCTACTCCTTACGAAGCATGAAGCCACATCTTCAGCTGACCTCCTGGCAGTAAGCCTACACCAAAATCGTTCATGTGGTCTTGTAGAAGTGGTTTATGTAGCAATTTTCTTGCCAGCCCCTATACATAGCTTCATATTATTCGCCCCATAAGACACGCATGAGGGAGCAGAAGGCTAACTTTTTCTTACCCTCTTTACAGACCATCATGGGCAAGAAAAGCCATTGTGTGGACAAACAAGGTCGTTTTCTTGGCCAATCAAACATAAATTAACACAAATTGGTAAAAGTTAGCACACAACACCAGTGAAATAAAACATATTTTTTTGTTCTAAAACGTGGATGGGTTGACAGAATTTTGGATGAACAAAGGGTTATGTTGTTGTTGTTGTTGTTGTTTAGCTAGGGCTACTGAGCTTCTCGCTCTTTAGCAGCCAATACCAAGTTGAAGACTCCTTGGTATTATCTACACTGTAGATCTAGGCTTTTCCTGTGGCTTTTCCGCCATTCCGAAACGTGTTGAGTTGAAGTCATGAGCTCCAGTTTCTCCAGCTTGGCTTGCAGTTAAAAGATCGTCACATCTAGTCTCAAGCTAGGAGTAAGAAGTGTGTAGCATACTGTGCGTTCCCCGCCATCCAAGTGGGCTCTCCAACTCATCATCATCAGTTGCCATCTCCACAACGAAGGATGGCTGTAATGGATCTCCAACGTCTTCTGTCTCTTGTCTTGATGGTGCACTCTGATAGATTCTTTCCTGTCCACCTCTTGATGTTGTCTTCCTACTTATAGCGCTGTCTTCCCCTTGCACGTTTGCCTTCAACTCTCCCTTCTGTTATGATCTTCTGCAAGGTGTTATGCCTTTTTATGTGGCCAAAGTATTTTAGCTGCCGAACTTTGACCTCCCTCATTAGTTCTCTTTTCATACCTAGATTTTCTAGGACCTCCTTATTTGTTTTCATCTCTTTCCATGAGATTCGCCCCATTCTTCTATATATCCACATTTCAAGAGCCTCAATTCTTTCTTCCAACTGCTTATTCATCGTCCATGTTTCTGCACCATACAGAAATGCAGAATATATATAACACTTTATGATTCTCAGTTTTAATTTGTGAGATAACTGTTTGGATGTCAGTATATGTTTCATGTTGTTGAATGTAGCTTTGGCCATTCCTATTCTCTTCTATTCTATTCTCTCCAACTATGCAGAGCTAAAATACTGTACTCTGGTTCTGCGCTCTCCCAAGGAATTGTCACGTCCGGCAACACATCCACTTGTCAGCTTCCCCTGCTTATCACTGGGTACACAGTGAGATCCTTCTGCCTGCAGTCACTCCAAGCTTAGTGTGCAATGCTGGGTTCTCAATAAGTTTCACCACAGGGGAAATCCCTGCACGTGTGTGGACGATTTCAAGAGTCAGTAAGGATGTAATTAGCCTCACAGGCATAGGTGGACTTCCACGTACATATATTTGATCATTGTGCATAGCTGGTGGTCATATAAGGATGACTCCAGATATGCCTCCATGCATGAATAAAGGGTTAAAGCATTCCCGCATTGCTGTCTTTGTTTTTTGTTTTTGTTTTAACTAATCAATGCTCTGCCTTAAATACGTGTTTTTTTCTAGATGGTTCAAGTACTATCTAGAATTTTTCTATTTAAAATTTTTTTTCCAGGATGCGTGATACACTGTCTAAAGTGTTTCTTTCCTATATGCAATGTTTCTAGCTGATTGATACGCTATCTAAACTGTTTCTGTCCAAAATACAATGTTTCTAGTTAATTGATACGTTATTTCAAATGTGTTCTTTCATAACAATGTTATTTTTTCTAGCTGGCTGATACAATATGTAAAATGTAATTATTTCTATAACTGTTACATTATTTAAATTGCTCTTCTTATATTTGGATGACAAATGCGTCAAAGAATTGTTATACTTGGCTGATGTACGCATTGAAACTGTGTTATTCTAGGCTCCCCAACTGTCCCAAATAGACTCTTGCGTAGAACAGAATGATTAAAATGGTGCGACACATTTACCACGGTGGAACTGATGATAAGACCTAGACAAGTACCAGTGGCAGTGCTTTTTCTGGAATCACCAGGTTAAAAAAGTAGAGATACACCGACACACGAAGATGAAACCTGGAGACAGAAATGATAATGTTGAGGAATTCATTGAAAGATCTGGAGCTGGTGGATCTGGACAGGAAGGCTTGGCATACATGTACTGAAGGCATGTGCTTCTTGAGGAGTTGAAAGCTGATAGTGGATAATGATGATTCTAGAAGGTTGATATAAGGTATTTAAAAAATCTGCTATATAACAAAGCTGTAAACAGTTCTAAAATATAAAATTTTTATTTTATGAGGTCGATAGACGCTTATATGTATATATATATTTACTAGCTGGCTGATAACTCGTTTTTAACATTTATATTTTCTACCTGCTTGATACATGTACCATATATGTGAAGTCTTTTATAAGTATTGATATTAAATGTTTGTTATCATCAATAACAATTTGTGTTTGTTAAATTGTTTTTTTGTTATGTTTCGGTGTTAGTATTATTTTTAATTACATGTGTCGGTTCAATTATTGCTTCATATGTGTTTTTTTCTCATTTAGCCTAACCTTTATGTGCATGTGCAAGTTTAAGGGAGATTGAGGAGGGGGTGGTCGTGGTGGTGACAGTCGCAACATCCTTATTTCTTTCTCGAAGTTTTTTCAGATCTTTTAAACATGTCACTCACTTATTTCTTATCTTTCTTTACTAGATATATCTTATGTTAGTCAATGAGCTTCACTGGGAGATTCAGGACAGTAGTTAATGACAAGACCAGCAAAAATAAATTCCTTCATGTATTTCTTTACTCGTTAGGTCCCTGCGGATTATAAGGCTACAACTAGTTCACGGCAAACCTTCCTGGCCTTCGCGTTCATTCCATGACTTGTTTATCCCATTAATGCATGTCTTCAGTTCCCCAATCCATGTACTTTTTGGTATTTTTCTTAACCTGGGGATTCCAGAACATGCACTGACTTTTAACACTATGACCTGGTTACCTCAGTGCATGCCTTATCCAACACCATCATCTTCGTCTCATCTCTTATTCTCCTGGCACTTGTCTGGTTCTTGTCACCAGTTCCACGTTGGTGATCTTGTCATCTCTTGTTCTCCTGGCACTTGTCTAGCTCTTGTTATCAGTTCCACGTTGGTGATCTTGTCATCTCTAGTTCTCCTGGCACTTGTCTGGTTCTTGTCATCAGTTCCACGTTGGTGATCTTGTCATCTCTAGTTCTCCTGGCACTTGTCTAGCTCTTGTTATCAGTTCCACGTTGGTGATCTTGTCATCTCTTGTTCTTCTGGCACTTGTCTGGTTCTTGTCATCAGTTCCACGTTGGTGATCTTGTCATCTCTAGTTCTCCTGGCACTTGTCTGGTTCTTGTCATCAGTTCCACGTTGGTGATCTTGTCATCTCTAGTTCTCCTGGCACTTGTCTGGTTCTTGTCATCAGTTCCACGTTGGTGATCTTGTCATCTCTAGTTCTCCTGGCACTTGTCTGGTTCTTGTTATCAGTTCCACGTTGTTGATCTTGTCATCTCTAGTTCTCCTGGCACTTGTCTAGCTCTTTTTATCAGTTCCACGTTGGTGATCTTGTCATCTCTTGTTCTTCTGGCACTTGTCTGGTTCATGTCATCAGTTCCACTTTGGTGATCTTGTCATCTCTAGTTCTCCTGGCATTTGTCTGGTTCTTGTCATCAGTTCCACGTTGGTGATCTTGTCATCTCTAGTTCTCCTGGCACTTGTCTAGCTCTTGTTATCAGTTCCACGTTGGTGATCTTGTCATCTCTAGTTCTCCTGGCACTTGTCTAGCTCTTTTTATCAGTTCCACGTTGGTGATCTTGTCATCTCTTGTTCTCCTGGCACTTGTCTGGTTCTTGTCATCAGTTCCACGTTGGTGATCTTGTCATCTCTAGTTCTCCTGGCACTTGTCTGGTTCTTGTTATCAGTTCACGTTGGTGATCTTGTCATCTCTAGTTCTCCTGGCACTTGTCTAGCTCTTTTTATCAGTTCCACGTTGGTGATCTTGTCATCTCTTTTTCTCCTGGCACTTGTCTGGTTCTTGTCATCAGTTCCACGTTGGTGATTTTGTCTTCTCTTGTTCTCCTCGCACTTGCCTAGCTCTTGTCTTCAGTTCCACGTTGGTGATCTTGTTATTTCTTGTTCTCCTGGCACTTGTCTGGTTCTTGTCATCAGTTCCACGTTGGTGATCTTGTCATCTCTTATTCTCCTGGCACTTGTCTAGTTCCTGTTATCAGTTCCAAGCTGGTTATCTTGTCATCTCTTGTTCTCCTGGCACTTGTCTAGTTCCTGTTATCAGTTCCAAGCTGGTTATCTTGTCATCTCTTGTTCTCCTGGCACTTGTCTGGTTCTTGTCATCAGTTCCACGTTAACGATCTTGTAATATCAGTTTAATCCTTCCATTCTATGCAAGCACCCGTTCATGAATGTCTGCAGCTTTTTGGTTGTTGTTTTTGTTATTTTCCATGTTTCAGAGTCATACAATAGGACTGACTTGCCATATTAGTTTGAAGATTCTTATTTTTTGTATTAGACAAATGTTTTATTTCTTTATATTTCCAAATGCAATGACAGCTCCTCTTGCCTGTTGTAGTCTATTGTGATATCACTGTCTGTTCCTCTAACTTTGTCTGTTTTTGTCTATAAAAGTAAAATGCACAAGGATATGAAAAAAGGTCCCATTGAGAGTATAATACCTATACCACCACATTGTAAACATTCTTCTTTTCCACACTTTCTCATAAAGCATGCTGGACTCTTCTCTCTCATTTTGTTGTTTGAAACCTTGCTGTTAACATTTCGTCACATGACCTAGTGGTCAGGCAACCTTGAAAATTGTTATCATTAAAACAATTAATTTCCTAACTTCGCAAAGGTTCTGAAACCCAGTTTTGATGAGGAAAGAATATAACTTCTGTATTTCACCAAGCATGTCGTACAAGGGGAATATGGGTATTTAGGCATGGGCTTACAGCCTTGGCATGCATAAAAAAGTGCTACAGAACTACCAGAGTAAGATCATACAAAGTGCTCCATCGCAATCTTTCTGTAACAGCATTTATGACACCATGCTTCTTATGGAACGGTAAAGGGAATATAAAGAAATAGAATATCCAAAACTAGCTGAAGGTTAGTCCAATGACGTGTTCTGTGTAGGCCATGCAGTGTTTGTAAGTCCCAGAAAATTTCATGAAATAGATAAGACAAAGTGGCTCCTTACCATGTATCAATTTCATCTTATTATCACCCTTGAGCTCCCCAAGCAGCATAGGCCTTCAACAAACTTATGTAAAGTCTTCCTGTCCCATGCCATCTGCTCAAGATTTTTCCATGTTCTTCCTTCTTCCTTTCGCGTCTGTCTCCCCACTCTTTTCCCGTGTGTTCTTTTGCCTTTTTCTACCTCTCTTACTCTTGGGATTCCAGAACAAGGACTGCCTTGTAATACTATCAACAGGTTTCCTTACTGTACGTGTGGTGGGTTGATGTTAATACAGTTTGTTGTTAAGAAATCTTAGTGTACTGAATGAGGTCAGCTGTGAAGGTCCCTGAATATAATAAATATTTGAGTAAATTTCCAGGGCACCTTTCTACTTCCACCACTATGATCTCATTCAGACTTATTTTTGATAGACTATAAGATGACTACGTTTGGTGTCTAGGGTTATGAAATGTAGTGTAAGGTTGCATTAACCAACTAAACATATAAACAATTACACAAATTATTTTATTATCTACTACAACACAACAGTGCCACGACAATCACATACAAACTACACTTTAAAAGACTATCTTTAGTAAGTCTGTGGTTAAAAGTTAAGGTTTTTCAATTTATTGTCCTGAATCTGATTTATTTGGAATCAGGACTGACAATCAAAGTGAAATCATAGCAATTAATTACATCAATCAATTTATACATTGGATCTTCTGTCCATAATACATATATTATTATATAAGGATGTAGTTGTATTGTTTAACTGAGGTGACTTCTAGTATACACTGGTTGATTGTTTACTATCATCATCTCTGCATGTTGTTTGTACGTTTTTATGGACACTGATGGAATGTTTATATCAATATTCTCAGTCTTTTATTTTGATATAATGTTTGTTGAGCGATCAGGTGCCGAAACATGCACCTAACTTGGTAATAGGATGTAGGAATCTTTCTGCACTTCGCTGAACGACAACCTTCAGCTCCCACTTCTTCAAGAATGATGGTGGTTTACAGTTGTCCCCGAAAAAGGCAAGACTGTGGCATGAATATATCGGCCCACTGTAGTCTGGCACCTGTTATTGACAGCAACCAAATACCTCTGAAATCAGAAGGATATTCCTCCTTCGTAATCAACAGCCTACACTAATACTCAACAACCAGGACAGGCATATTACAAACAAACATGCAAGATCAGCTCTTTACGACAATCCCTTTCACCAGTTTCTTTTGATGTGACCAGGTATACCAGTACTCCTCTCCCCTAATAGTTACAACGCCTCTGCAATTCCAGCAATAATCTGTTGTCCATACCATAGGATAGGTATTATGCTCCTGATGATAATCCTATATAATTTAGTTGGTCTACACCTCTCTGATAGTCTTTCATATGCTGGATCTATCTCTAGACTCTGTTTTGAGTCTGCCCTAGACTCACTTACTTATAATCGTATGTCAGTATCTCCCCTTCAAATTTTATTTTAAATAAAATATTAAGAAAATCAATCTTACCACAGATGTAAGGAAATAACACAAGTAAAACGCTGACTAGGCAATAGAATCTGGCACACTTTCGATCTGCCTTTGTCCAGGCTTTTCCTTTATTAGAAAATTTTTAGCCTGTTCTCAACGTACTTGATTTTCACAGAATTTATTTTCAAAAATGGCAGTGAACCGACGCTTCTACTGGACCATATCTAACGTTCTAACCAATCAGGCCATGTTTACATGAGCCTTTGAGAAAACTATCCCTCCTATACGTTTCCATTAACAACAATATTTTTATTTCCAGGTCACCCAATAATGTTTCGCCTTACATTTTACTACAGCCAATCAAATCGTATCTAACTTGTTGGCCTCATTTCCCCCAAAGCAGTGTTTTCCAAACATGTAATAAAAAAAATTAAGCAGATATGATCTTGTGCTGTCAGTCAACTCCACTATAGAATTTTGGCTATAATTTGTTAATTAATGGACTATTTGCGAAACACATAACATATTCTTTGTCAGCAAGTCCTAAGGTACCCGAATATATAAGTTTAATGGGGCTAAGTGGCTTCGTTCAAAATATGTATTTTTCTATGATAGTCGTGTATTTGCTGTTACCACCGTTCACTTCCATACTAGGGGATGTCTTCTGTACTTACGATAGAATTTCGTCATTCCTAATAAGAGCCAAAGTCGTTTTAGTGACAAGTGTCGTCTACATGTTCTAACTTTTTCATCGTATTTTGGGCGAACCCCTAAGGCAAGGCTTGCCACTTGCTATAGTTGGCTTTTATAAAATCAATGCGAAACGTATTTGCATTTTCATCTCCTTGCCCCTCCTCGTTCTACAATGCATTTGTAAGCAGATGTTTTCTTAGAACTAGGAAAAGTGGTGTCAAGGACGAATTTGAAAATTTGAGTACCGTTTTGTTCGTCTTATGCGTTAGCAATTAATAATCTGAAGGCATTGGCGATAACCACGCGTTCTAGCCGAAATTTCTTTTATACTTTCTTATTTTGCCTTTATGCCCTATATTGTTATATATTAATTTAGCTATTGTATTAGAAATTCACTACAGTACGTCCTACCATACGCTAGGTACTTCTTCACATCACTAGTTCCACTGGCATATTTCTGAATCCTGTCATCTGTTCCACAAACCTCTTTAATTGTCCTTTTTTTTACACACGCGCCCACTTATGAAAGTTTAGATTCTTGGTTATTGCATTTGTTGTTTTCCATGTTTCACAGCCATACAGTTGTTGATACTTGAGTTGAAAGGTTCGTATTTTCGTGTTGGACTTAATTTCTCTTGATTTCCCCATATTTCTCAATGCAAGGAAAGAAAGGAAAGGTAAAGAATACCGTTACACGCACACTGAAGCATACTGGTAATATGGTGTTAGGCCCATGTTTTCTTGACCATCGTCACACTAAAGGAGATGTGGTCAGCATCACGCCGGCCGCCTTAACCTTCCCAGAGTTGCTATGGTACCCAATTCATGAGGCTTAATTCATCCCACCTCAAGTGGGGATCGCACCATGCACCACCAAGGTAGGAAGCCAGTGCACTAATCACTGCGCTCCCGCGGCTCCAATGCAATGAAAGCTCGCCTTATATTGATATCACTGACTGTCCCTCCTCACTCTGTATAATGGTATTATTCCGCCAAGATAAATGTAAGATTTGACATCTTGAAGGAGTGTTTCCTCAACTGCAATATTGTTATCGTTTAAAGCATTTATTTTTATTATCTTTGTCTTTTCCCAGTGTATTTTCGTACCCGCTAGCTGTGACCTCTCATCAAGTAATTTATCAATTTACTTAACAGTATTTAGTCTCAAAATAGATTTTAGTAAATATTAATTTTTGTTTTTTAAATTAACCACGCTGTTGTTTAGAGTCCGCTGGGAGGACAACATTAGACAATCTCTGAAGGACCGAGGACTAGAATGGAACCAGGCCAGGAGGAAGACAGCCGATAGGATAGTATGGCGCTCTCTCTTCCAAACCTCTAAACCTCACGGTAGAAGAGGAACGACTAAGTAAGTAAGTAAGTTGTTTATATTCAGCCTTGCATTGAATTGTGATAATAAACAAAGCAATTATTATATAAAATAAAAGACGTGAGAAGAGTCATTAATGTTACCATGGGAGACATAATGAGAAATAATGACATCAGAATAATTGTAGGTACTACACTATGCATCGCATATTTAGTTACATATATCAATTACCACTACGCATCCTTAACAGTAGATCTTCTTTTACTGAACCAGGAATGCATCGAGGCATATCTGGAGTCATGTTTATATGACCACCAGCTATGCACAATGCTACAATATACATATGTCGAAGTGGTCACGGATTGCCTACCCTACTTTGCAGTAGTGGTCCAACAGTGGCCAAAACGCAGGAGTATCTAAAATGGGTCGTCAAAGATGTCTGTCTTCGCACAAGATTACTCTTGGCAGAGTTGTAGTTAGAAGGGTAATGACGCTTCTATCCCAAGGCAGATTGTACAAGATAATTCAGAAGTTAAGAACAATGCGGCATTGGCAGGGCAATTGTTAACTTTTATATCGCTCCGCCGCTTATTGTGAAGAATAAGGCAATAGTTATTTGCCCGTTCAAGCCCCCAGCTGGTGTAAATCCAGTGAAATCCCTTTTAATAACAGTTTTATACGTATTTGCTTGTTAAGTCATATCTGTTTAGAAGGAGTTAAGTGTTAGGGATTATTATGTACGGGGCTGATTTTTGCTAGTAAGCACGTTTAAAGTAATGAGTAGATTTTTTATTTGTGTACTTTGTGTACGATAATTTTGGAACATAGCTCAACTGAATCTGTGTTAGTTTTTTAAAGAAAATAAAGAAACTATTCGAATGTTCTTAATAGTAGTTTGGGGGGAGATAAGGATGAGCTGAGCTCAGATGTTATGCAGGGAGCTCGCGCACGAGCGACTTCACTGAGCTGGACTGAGAGACTATAATCTCGGGCAATGTGTATCTGGCAGAGCTTCGAGACTGTTGTTTCGTCTCGTTAGTGTGACCAGAATATTTTATTGAAGAGTATATATATATATATATATATATATATATATATCTATATATATTTATATATATATATATATATATATATATATATATATATATATATATATATATTATTGTACGGAATGTTGTTTCCTGGAGATATGATTCAAATACCATGGATTACGTTGGCTCATATGATATAATAAGAATTGCGATGTATGCAATCTTTTTTCCCTTTGATGGATGTTTTGTTCCTATAGAAATGAACTGTATTGTGAGTTGCGGTGTGTGCAACCAATTTCCGGATATTTGAGAGATTTTTCTAATGGACTGTTTTGTGAGTTGCGGTGTACGCAACCTATCTCTGAATTTTTTATGATGCTGTGATTTACTGTGTTCTGCAACCTATTTGCAATGAATTTTGTA
Source organism: Oreohelix idahoensis (assembly GCA_024509875.1). NCBI lineage: Eukaryota > Metazoa > Mollusca > Gastropoda > Stylommatophora > Oreohelicidae > Oreohelix > Oreohelix idahoensis. The sequence continues at coordinate 237,863 of JAMPIV010019319.1, forward strand.
CCTGTAGTAACTGTGACTATGTTGATGTTCCTTCGTGTACTTTGCGATGTTACTGTGTCGTAAATAAACTGTGTAAAGTTGAACTAGTTGGTCTATTTCATGATCTTACGTTACTGTGGTGTGAGTGAGAGGACAGTAGAATACAACACACTTGAAGAACCCCTGACATCCACGTCTTGTTAGATTGTACAACTGTCAGCCACCTGTAAGCCCGACCATACTGACTTTGTCCTAGTCAGTGACTCGGCATACACACCCACCACCACAAACATTCACACAGTAGCATAAGTGATGGCCTGTGTGGCCTGCTGATGTTGTTATAGTAAACAAGCTTTAACATAAGTGGTCGCCAGTGATATGGGGTGTGATTAACATAAGAACACGATGTGTAACGACTCTTTCCACCCCTAACATAAGTGGTGAGCCTGGATTATATGTTACGATACAAGAACAGAAGGATATCAACCAACAGAATTTCTTATGATGTCAAGTCAAGATTTACAGTGTTGCCAGGCCTAGTTTTCGTGTCTAAGTTTCAAGTAGACGTCATGCAGTACGTATCAAGAACCCGAGAAGTGAGGAGTTCCAGTACCTATCAACGTTGGACTTCTACAGACCGTGTGATACCCGATGCCCATCGTTTTGTCGCGAAGGCCGGGAGTTCTCTTTTTTTGAAGATAAGCGGTTTTTTGTTTGTAAATTGTGCCACTTTATATGTAACAAGCCTTCCTCTATTGTGTGCATATCTGTTCTATTTAGGGTTCTATGTTCTATGTTCCATGTTTATGTGGGCGGATGGGAGGTCGATCTGACAAACGAGGTTCATCTCGAAGCTAAATCGGGCTCTTGTCAGATGCTCTATAGGTTTTAGTTTGTGAGTTTCAATTGAGCGGTAATTCCGGTTCAAGGCTAAAAACCTTGCAGAAGTTCAGATCGCTACTTGTTTCTTACAACAGTAATTGTTTAGGTGTGACGAACTGTTTCACTGTCGTTGTCGTAGTATTTTTTTCTGTGCCTTAGTTTATTGATTAATTTGTTTGTGATTGTCTTCCTCTATCTTGCTATCTTTACTTTATATACAAATTTTTCGTTTATACACTGTGCTGTTGCTTGTCTTGTCACTCCTTTCGCAGTGTCATTGCATTCTTTGCAATATTTTTTTTTAGTTTCGCTTTCTTGTTTTAGTTGATTCTGCGAACGTAGTCATTTGTTCTTTATATCTTGTCTTTGTCACTCTTGTTTGCATTGGCTATTTTTGTTATGATCGGATAATATTATAATGCATACTTTAATAGGTAATTAATAACATTGTTAATAGTTAGGAACGTAATTGTGCAAGTTCTATGGACAGGAACTTATTGCATTTGTAAGTGATAAATAAATTTTGTATTATTTGAGAATTGATCATACACATTTGTCATAATGGCATCTTTGGATTACTTCATTAAACAAGGGAAATCCCTTGGTATGACTACTGAGGAGGTAAAACAATTCGCACTTGTCGAATATGACAAGGCTCAGAAGCTAGAAGAGAAAAAATTAGAGGCGGAAGAGAGAAAATTGGAGACGGAAAAGAAAAAATAAGAAATGGAAGAGAAAAAACTTCAAAATCAAATGTAAATGGAAGAAAAAAAACTTCAAAAGCAAATGGAAATGGAAGAGAAAAAACTTCAGATGCAAGCTGAAGAAAACCTTAGACTGCACGAGCAAAAGTTATTATCTTTGGAGCTGGAGAGAATGAAGGTAGTGAATGGTGTTAATACACAAAATGCTACGGACACTCAAACAACTTTTCATAGGACAAATACTAATTCCTATAAGATCAGATTGCCTCCTTTTAGACCTATCTCCGATGACGTCCTATTCTACCTGAATAGATTTGAACTCACATGTGAGTCTCATAAGATAAATAAGTCGGAATATTGTGTACGACTTATGGAGCTACTTTCAAGTGAAGCTATGACAGCTGTAAGTATGTTGGAGGGGCTTGACAAAAATAACTATGATATTGTCAGGGCTGTCTTGTTAAAAAAATACCAACTTGATGAAGACGGTTATCATCTGCGCTTTAAGTCTCTATTACCGGAGACTGGGAAAGATTTTTCAGAGTTTATAGTGAATATACGTCTTACGTTCTCACGTTGGATTGAACTCTCAAAGACTGAACACACATATGAAGCCCTAATGGACTTATTGCTTCGTGACAAAGTCATGTCGTCATTTAACACTTCTTTTCTTTCCTTTCTACATGAGCGAAAGCCTACAAACTTGAACGATATGGAACAATACTGTCGCCAATACGTCACGGCACACCCAAATATGATTGTTAGCCACTATCAAGTTAGAGAAGGTTTACCCGTCGCTTCGGCAATACCATATAGTGCTAATTTTCGCCGTAGATCACAAAGTGTTGATCGCAATTTTGGTAGGAGAGATTATCGTGATTTTAGACAGTACCAAGGGGGTCCATCACGTAGTAATTCTCTTTATCCTAGAAACTGGAGACAATTTAACGGACCTCAACATTTTGGTTCCAACAATTCTGGAAAGTATGGTAGGGATAACTACACTACGGATTATCAACCTTACAGTAATTTTTCCCGAAGACAACAAAATCCATCTAATAGATATTTTGATCCAAAGGGAAATAGTAATCGCAACTATGCTAACTGGGGTTCAAATCAGAACAATGGTCTCAATAGAGGAAATAACAATGGTCCCAATAGAGATAATAGTTGTGATAAATCTCGATATGACGGTAGATCTCCAAATGATAGATCGCATCGCCATGCTAACTCTGCTCAACAGGAGCCCCAGGTTATTAGTAATCAAGGTAACAATAATAATAGTGTCTCTAATGCTACTGCTTGCTCTTCTATCGATTTCGAGAGAGCATCTCAGTGCCCTGAGTGCACAACTTTGTTCCAGCCTACAGCGGTGACTACCTTGAGTTGCAGTCATACTCTACCTACTCTTCCTGCCTTGTCTGCACATGACGGAAGAGGGTCTCTTACCCTACACAAGGGATTTGTAAATAGTAATCCCATCTCAGTACTCTTTGATTCGGGATGCACGACTGTTGGGGTTAAGCAGTCTCTGATACACCCTTCCTGTGCCACTGGTAATGTGGTAAAATGTGTGACATTTGGTGGGACGATGGAGACTTTTCCAACTGCCATCGTCCACATTGCCACTCCCTTTCTTACGGGACGTATCCACGCATGCATGCTCCCAAATCCGATTGCAGACCTTATCGTCGGACGTATACATGGGGTTAAGGATTGTACTCTACAACAGATTGCTACCTGGGAACAGCAAAACATTCATGTTGCCTATGCTGTCACGACTAGAGCACAAGCTCAAAATCTTTTACAGGTCCCACCTGCTACAACTAAGGAAGTACATGACCATGATGCTCACTCTGTTATTTCACGGGAGTTTGTTATCGAACTCCAACAAAATAATACATCGTTACGAAAAATTTTTCTGCTAGTCAAACAAGATAACGCAAACTATGACACAAACCTTAAATATTGGTTCTTAATTAAAACATGGAGTGCTAGTTCGGATGGTACGGGGTTCTACTTCATCCATACGATCTCAAATTCTGGTACCTGCTGACATGAGAGTTCGTATCTTACAACATGCCCACGACTCTCAGTGTGCAGGACATATGGGTTTTTCACGAACTAAATCTAGGGTGCTTTCTTCCTTCTTTTGGCCGGGCGTAAATAAGGATATCACTATTTATTGTCGCTATTGTAAGATATGTCAGGAGGTCAGGTCACGAGGTCCACGCCATGCAGTTCCCATTCAAGCTGCAGACGTTTCTATTCGTCCTTTCGAGAAGATGGCAATTGACATTATTGGTCCTTTGCCAGTCAGATCTGCTAGGGGACACCAATACATTCCTACATGTATTGACATGTGTACGCGTTGGCCAGAGGCTATACCTCTTAAGAACATATCTTCTGCTGATATTGCAGATGCTCTTTGGCTAATTTTCTCTCGTTTGAGGTTTCCCAAGAAAATTTTATCTGATCATGGCACACAATTTGTGTCCGACTCTATGTCTCAAGTAATGGCGATGCTCCACATTGACAGGTCTCTAAGTAGTGTGTTTCACGCGATGTCAAATGGTTTAGTGGAGCGTCAAAACAGAACGCTTAAGCAGTTACTGGGGAAGATAACTGATGACTATCCTCAGGATTGGGACAGGGTTTTACCCGAGGCGCTTTTCGCATATCGGGAAGTGCCAAATGAGCATACGGGGTTTTCACCATTCGAGGTCGTTTTCGGTGCACAACCTCGTGGTCCCATGTCGTTACTTCACGACCTACTAACTGCTGATGACATTAATGATGACACTCAGTCTTCTTATGAATATGTCATCACTCTAAGACAGAAAATTATTGATGCATGTAAGTTGGCTACCTCAGCATCTCAGTCTGCCAAGGAGAAGGCAAGGCTCTTTGCGAATAGATACAGGCGTCTCCGACAACTCTCTCCGGGTGACGAGGCATGTGTTTTACTTCCCCGTAAGGACAACCGACTTCTTATTGCCTGGAAAGGACCTGTTACTATTGTCTCGAGAATTTCTGACGTCGACTATGTTGTCGACATTGACGGGAGACATAAAACCTATCACATTAACATGTTGAAGGAATTTCACGCCCGTCCAGATTATCTACAGTCTGCCTTTCAGGCGACAGACGACACTCCGGCTCGTCATAATCACTATGCCTCTTTGTCTGTTATTCAAGAGAAAGAGGCTACTTTCTCTGACGTGCATCTTCCTCTTCCCGTTGTTCCATTGCATTCAACGGAATCCTGGGAAAATGTGACTATTTCTCTTGAACTACCTGCAGAAAGACAGCAGCAAGTCTCCTCTCTATTACAGACTTTTCAGGATGTCCTTACTGACATCCCTGGTCGGACATCGGTCATTACACATGACATTATACTAACGGATTACAATCCTATCAGAATTAGACCTTATCCAATTCCGCTGCATTTTCAAACTTCTGCATACTCCTCTTCTATAGTTATTGTCAGGAAGAAGGACAATAACATACGTCTTTGTGTTGATTATCGCAAATTAAATCAAGTGTCTAAATTTGATGCAGAACCAATGCCTTTGTTGGATGATTTGCTCATCAAACTTTCTAATTCAGTCTTCTTTACAAAACTAGACTTGTCTAAGGGATATTGTCAAGTTCCACTTACTGAACGCGCCAAACCTCTTACTGCCTTTTCAACACCTCGGGGTTTGTTCTAATGGAACTTAATGCCTTTTGGTCTCGTCAACGCCCCGGCTACTTTTGTATGCATGATGCGGCGTATTCTTTCTCATCGTCCTGATGTTATTGCGTATCTCGACGATATTTGCCTTTTTAGTGATTCTTGGGACGATCACTTTAGTGGTCTGTGTGCACTTTCGTCTATACTACGGTCTCACAATTTGACGGCTAAACCGTCTAAAGCCCATGTTGGTTTCAGTGAGATCTCTTTTTTGGGCCACCGTGTTGGTCATGGTCTCTTGCAGACTGAGGACCATAATACTTCAAAGATCCTCAATATCACTACTCCTAAGACGAAAAAACAGGTTCGCAGTCTTCTAGGTCTAATTCAATTCTACGGACGATTTATATCACACCTATCATCGATCACTGCACCTCTTTCTAGTCTATTGAAGAAGGGGTCGCCTAACATAGTACAGTGGTCCCCAGAGTGCCAGACCTCTTTAAAGCAAATTAAGCTGTTATTTTCATCTGCTCCTATCTTACGATTACCAAATGCAGATAGGTCTTTTATTCTTCGCAGTGACGCCTCATCGACGGTGATCGGGGCCTCATTGATGCAAGAGTATTCTGAAACTTTGCACCCGGTGATGTATGTCTCTAGGAAGTTGACTGCGCCAGAACGGAACTATTCTGTCCTAGACCGGGAGTTGTTAGCGATGGTGTGGGCGATTCTAAAACTCCAGAGATTCATTCTTGGCGCGCATTTTATAGTAGAGACTGACCAAAAAGCCCTCACAGCTATACAGAATAAGGATTTGAAAAGTTCAAGATCCACACGTTATGCCATTTCTTTGCAGCCCTTTCACTTTCTATGCGAGCTATTCGAGGTTCGAACAATGTGATGGCAGACATATTATCTCGTTGCCCACAGGATTCTACTTAACTATTATCCTCTGGATTTGCCTAGGGATGTCGGTATCACTTGCATGTTCACGACTTTTCCCTACATCATTGCACACTGCTATTTGTCTTGAACACTTTTATCACCCTGTATAATTAATAATTCCAGGTTAGTCTGTGCTACTTTCTCTGTTACCCTTTCTCGTGTAACGGAGGAAGGTTTGATTAACATCATAAAGTGGTCTGAAGTTTACACACCCACATCCGGTAGGTTAAATTTAAAGTTAACTTTTTTCTCTCATAAAATCCTACCGTTACCAAACATAAATTTTCATTTGATTATTCGCAGGAACGGCTTCTCGATGGGAATCGGAGCTGTTTTCTTACATGTCTAAGCCGTTATTCTACAACCTGTTCTACGTGTCGCCTTGGGCCAGTTTGGCTGTTCTATTCAAGCCATTCGGAATTTTGACTCCGCAGTGGATAATTTTGTCTCTTCATGCTCACAGGACTTTCCAAGACCACTGGAGCTTTTGATATTGTATAACTTATTTAGGAAATTGTGTTCTTTCATTTTCATGTGACATATCATTACCATAGTATTCATATACGACAGTGTTTTGATAAACGTTGAACGTATGACAATTGTAGTGATAATACTATTTAAACTTAACGTATCATTGCGATACAGTTCGGTGGTGTACATTTGCCAAGTGTGGTTTTTTTCTTACTGAATTTGTTATTTATGTGCATTACCAAGCACTTAGTTGTGCGCCAGTAGTAACTGTGTATACGTGGTATTATTTTTTTATTTCTATAATAAGCTCATTAGTACTGAAAAAGTTAATTAACTTGTTTCTCTTGCCTAGTATGCTCTATTTAGATTGTAGTTTTTTTTTATATATATGCATTGCCTTTCTGTTCTATGCAGTTTTGCCATAATTGTATTTATTTACACAATGCATTGTTTAATTTAAATTGTTACCATGTTGAATCATTGTTTTCTTTCATTACACACATGTCATTGCTGGTCATTCTTCATTTCACTTCATCTCTTCTTTTCACTTTCCACTTATTGTTTCTTAGTTAGTCTATGCTTGATATACTTCATCTTTGCTTGAATTTGATTATCTTTGTATACTTCATCTTCATACTCCACACATACTTCCATCCCTCTTTTGTTGATTTATTGATATGACTTAACATAATGTAATTCTTTGTTGTAGATATTAGAATTTCATCGACCTCACATTTTTGTTTGATGTAATTTAAAAGAAAAATGATGATATCATTTTTTCCCCGGGGGTCGGTGTAATCTGTTAAGTCATATTTGTTTAGTAGGAGTTAAGTGTTAGGGATTATTATGTACGGGGCTGATTTTTGCTAGTAAGCACGTTTAAAGTAATGAGTAGATTTTTTATTTGGGTACTTTGTGTACGATAATTTTGGAACATAGCTCAACTGAGTCTGTGTTAGTTTTTTAAAGAAAATAAAGAAACTATTCGAATGTTCTTAATAGTAGTTTGGGGGGAGATAATGATGAGCTGAGCTCAGATGTTATGCAGGGAGTTCGCGCACGAGCGACTTCACTGAGCTGGACTGAGAGAATATAATCTCCGGCAGTGTGTATCTGGCAGAGCTTCGAGACTGTTGTTTCGTCTTGTTAGTGTGACCAGAATATTTTATTGAAGAGTATATATATAGATTATTGTAGGGAATGTTTTTTCCTGGAGATATGATTCAAATGCCACGGATTACGTTGGCTCATATGATATAATAAGAATTGCGATGAGTGCAATCTTTTTTCCCTTTGATGGATGTTTTGTTTCCATGGAAATGAACCGTATTGTGAGTTGCGGTGTGTGCAACCAATATCCGGATATTTGAGAGATTTTTCTAATGAACTGTTTTGTGAGTTGCGGTGTACGCAACCTATCTCTGGATTTTTTATGATGCTGTGATTTACTGTGTTCTGCAACCTATTTGCAATGCATTTTGTACCTGTAGTAACCTATGACAATGTTGATGTTCCTTCGTGTACTTTGCGATGTTACTGTGTCGTAAATAAACTGTGTAAAGTTGAACTAGTTGGTCTATTTCATGACCTTACGTTACTGTAGTGTGGGTGAGAGGAAAGTAGAATACAACACACCTGAAGAACCCATGACATCCACGTCTTGTTAGATTGTACAACTGTCGGCCACCTGTAAGCCCGACCATACTGACTTTGTCCTTGTCAGTGACTCGACATACACACCCACCACCACAAACATTCACACAGTAGCATAAGTGATGGCCTGTGTGGCCTGCTGATGTTGTTAAAGTAAACAAGCTTTAACATTGCTCTATAGTGTAAAAACATGTCTAGATGTATATATATATTAAAGAGTCTTGCTCGTACGTATGCTTTCATACCTATAATAACTGAATCAACAATAATTGTTTAGTTTTAAATTAATATGCAACGCATTTAATAATCAATTAGTTTTAACAGTTTAAAATAGCGATGAAATGAAGATGAATTTTAGACGTAAATCAAATTGTCTTTATCGAGATTTGGTTTGAGGATTTAAATTAAAATCACAATTTAATGTCCGTTTGCTAGTGCCTTTTACAAGCACTTAACTGGTATAAGTGAGTCCTGCAGTCTTGGTTTCGTCAATTCTTTTGTGATGATGACACTTGACAGTCTGATAGCTTTGTTCCTCGTACGGTCTGATACTTCGTTCCACGAACTTTAGACAAAAATAACAAGAAATGCCTCTGCTAAATACATTTGTGGGCTGCAAACCTAACAGGTGCATTGTCTCGCTGTCCACCCACCAATGTTAGCCTCTCTGAATAATTAAATTCTTTTTTGAGTATACACAGTGTAACTCAGGGAGGAAGATTAGAAATCACCAATATTCTTCTGGGTATTAAACTGGGAAATCAATGATTTGTCTGAATTAAAATTAGCAAGGTACATATAGCTCACAAAATTATATGATACACATGAGGCTCATGTGATGTAATCATTACTCATCACGGCTCCAGTCGGAGTCTGGGGTCACCTCTCCTGTCGGTTGTCTGTACCCCCAGCAAGAAGAAATCACAAGCGCTTGCTGTAGTGGTTTATGAATATACTATTTTCATATGTTGAGGTTGCCAGTCTCATATATAACCAGTTACCAAGAAAACATGTCAAATTTACATTTGTAAAATAAATGTTTACACTTATCTCAAAGTAACTTTTGGGAACACAATCTCCTGGTACAGTTTAGAATGGACACTAGCAACTTAGGTTAGATGCTATCAAACCACTTGGTCTGGGAAATTCCTCTTATGACGAGTGATCTGATTCCTTAGGACTCTAGTCTTTGTATTTAAAATGCGGGTTTACTTTTTTAAGTTTCAAAGTTGCCCAAATACTTCGATCTTGGTCCTTTAAGTTTCTAGTCTTTGTATTTAAATATGCGAGTTTACTTTTAAGTTTCAAAGTTGCCCAAATACTTTCGATCTGTCACTTTTAATTTTGGAATAATTTGTCCGATCTTTCTTTTTCTGGCTTCTGTGAGTTGCTAATTTGACGTTGCGATGCAGCCTGATTTGTGACTCCGATTTCGCTAGATTATATTTCCAAGTCTCAGTTCAAAATCCTAGATTGTACTTCCGCATATCTCTTTTGTACTATGTGGGTAGGGGTGTTTAAATCATAATACCCGCGCGTGTTTTAAAATATTACATTAAAAAATTCCATTGCGCGACCTCTTTCTAATAATACTGTAATACTTCAGCGCAGATTGTCTCCTCTGTCAGGTCATCTGTAATAATTACACAGGGAAGCTATTATCCCATTATCACCTGTGTTTTCGTGCCTCCGCCAGACGGATCTCTCAGACAGACAATATAGCACTCTATTCATCGCTCGTACGAGACCATATTGTATCCATAGAGATCGACTCCTATCAAAGGTGGATAGGCGACACAAGTGATAAACGTATTACCGCTGACTATGTAATCAACCTGGTATTGTTAGTTCACATGGTGAAACGTAAACAAGTCTAGGTGCGGTCACAGCAAAAAGAATGTAAGGGCAATAAATATGCCAAATAATATGACAATGAGTGCGAAAAATGAAGAAATGAAGTGATACTGCCGTAGGGGACGAGAGTTATAAAAGTGTACGACTGATTTCGTCACAGAAGTGAACCTCTATCTGTGGGGCTAATTACACCTTCATTAGCTTTTGAAATCATCTACACACATCCAGGGATCCCCCTGTGGTAAAACTTGTGGAGAACCCAGCATTGCACACTAAGCTTGGAGAATTCCCTTGAGCACCAGACATGATTATTTGGGTTTGACCTGGTTTGACAGCATGCATAAGGATCTCACTATGAACCCAGTAATAGGCAGGGACAACTGAGAAGTAACTCTGTACAGGACGTGACAACTCCTGGGGAGACCCCCGAACTAGAGCACAGTATTTTAGATCTGCATAGATGGAGAGCCTCCTTGGATGGCGGGGAATGCACAAACTGCCACGGGCTTATTACTGCGAGCTGTGACGGTATTGCCTCCCCTGCTTTGCAGTAGTGATCCAACAGTGGCCACAACTCAAGAGTATCTAATATGGGCTTCAAAGGTGTCTACCTTCGCACAAGATTACTCTTGGCAGAGATGTGGATAGAAGGTTAATGACGCTTCTACCACAAAGTAGTGTTCACAAGATATTCAGATAAGCGAAAACAATGCTGCATTTGGCTGAGCACGTTAATTCTAGAAGCTGCCGACATCTTTTGTGAAGGATTAAGCAATGGTTTATGTTAGCTCGTTTAAGCCCCCACCTCTGATTAACTCAGTGGAATTCTTATTATTCTGGTATAGCTCAGTTTAGAGTTTGTGTAGTAAATTGACTGAGACAAACAAGCAGTACATTTAAAAGGATTAAATCTAAGTTAAATTTTTAAAATTACAAGAAACAAAATTTAATAATCACTTAAGTTTTAACAGTTTGAATATAATTGAATAGTTTAGAAGAAAAGTTTCATCACTGATTTATAGTAGAGTCAATGGAAAAAAAGTTCACTTTGGCAGCGTAGATTTTGCACTTAGCTGCCAATAGTAGTTCTGCTCCCGTTGGTGGGTTCTTTTTACACTGCTCACGGCCGTCGCTGGTCAAGGTTGTCGGGTGTAGCTCGTTTCCCAGAAATGTCAAGGAGAGTCTACAAAGTTGGTCCCTCGTCTTAAAGCGTATACCACTTGTCCCTTCTTGTTCCAGAGATAGTACGTTCTGCTGGTACCACTAATAACTATGATAAAGAATAGAAACGAAACGCTCTTCAGAGTATTGCGTGTCCCAACACATCTTTCTTATATTCTACCATCCCATTTATCTCAGAATTTACCCTCGATGAGAATTAAATTTAATCCCTCGGGATAAAACGTTCTTTACATTTACACTGGATAGCTTTAGCTTCACATTACATTTTAAATTAAAAGGTTAATAGTATAGATAGAATATGTTTATATTTACATTTCCACTGATTTGGAAAGTTTGAAACTTCCATTTTTTTTAAAGTGCATATGTTAACATCGACATTTACACTGGTTTGAAACTGTAAGAATGTACATCATTTCTTTCATCTTTTCCTCCCTGCTCCATATGGAACCTGGGACTCTTTATGCGTTTAGTTCTCTTTAAGAAACTAGCAATAAAGCAATAACAACCCGTGCAGTGGTGGTTCGTGAATCATCATTCTATACGCTGAGGTTGCCAGCCTCAAATAACCAGGACATCCACTAGCAATCTTCACATATTAAAATTCACATGTCCATATACATACATATGTTATTTCACATGTTAGTAATAAAATATAGAATGTACAATCACAATTTACGCCAATCATGGCTCACAGACGTTTTGCTCAGATGAATAAAAGAGACTTGAATCGGCCTCTTACATGCGTCTGAGGTGTCGTTTGTTTAATAAGATAATTCCCTCTATGACTTCGTGTGTTTCAGTTTCCTCAGATATTCCGGTTTTCCTTATTTGAAATGTTAGAAATTTCCTAGCTGAATTGTAAGTCCTGATGAATACTCCAGTAAAAGGTGTCCGGTCTGAATTCTAACTACGGCAAGTCTGGTGTCTTTAGCAGCGTGAATCTCACAGTGAACTAGACTGACTGAATCGTCAGGTTATATTGACTGTCCTACCCCACTCTGTTTGTTATGGAACTCAAATGATCAGCCAATCTGATTTGAATATTTTGCATGACTCATCTAGTGCAAAATTTCAAACATTACTTTTCTGAAAATGGTAGACGAACTTACAGACACATCTATAAACTATGTTTCAGATGTAACAAATTATTAATTTATCAGAAAGTAATCTCTTTGTAACAAGGTGTACCGGAAACGATTATGTCATTCTTGACTGTCTAGAATGCGTCGCACAGACGATTAATCTCTTATCTGTCGCGCACCCGGGCGTAATCTTAGCGAAGCTTTGTTGCACCCTGGCAAACGCGATGTATTATCACCAACAAGGAGTGTCAAATTGATTTGACAATGTCAAATATCTGCTACTTAGCAGAGAAAGAAAGAAAGTGCGACAACTGAAAGCACGCAATAAAATCCGTACCACAAATGTACCGATTACTGCCGTATGTGGTAAAGTGGGATAATATAAATATTTATAGGGGACTTAGTGTACTGACTGAGATCAGCTGTGAAGGTATCTATATCTAATAAGGGTAGTGTAATATAGATGACCTTACTTGCTACCACATATTTATACCTCAGTCAGAATTATTCTGGAATATAGTGATGACTACGTTGAATGTCTAGGGTATGTATATGATGAAGTGTAAGTCACAACAACAACAGACAGATAAACAATTTAATTTGTTCCACCACACGTGACAACACTGTGACACTCACACACATGTAACATTCTATAAGACTATCTTGAATGAGTCACTGGTAAATTTTCAAATATCAATATGTATTAAGTACTTTTCATTAATATATATGTGTCCTGATTCAAATACAAAGTGAACCAGGAATCACAATCAATTTTAATTACAAGTTATATGTACAGAATTTCTCAATATGAATCTTGTAGTGACATATTTTATTAATCTTATCCTATGTGTGTCAGTTGTGTAGTAGTAATATGCGGTAATACTGGTGTTGTTTTTTTCAAGCTATGTTGTTATTTGTCATCATGACTTTAAGTGTTTATTTCTGTTGGAACTAGTATTGGAGATGTTCTCAGTTGCGTTCATTAAAACACTTAATTTCCCCTCTTATTTTTATACAATGTCAGTTTAAGATGGGGTTACATAATGTTGAGCTCCGCTGGCCACATAGGCTTAACTTTCGTGATGGCGGCAGGAAAAGACTCATCTGCTCGATTGCTCCCCTGTGTTCTGGAGACACCTCACTGTTTGCTATATGGACCAAGGAGTATGCTGTCCGCCTCTGGATTCAGCAAAGCTCTGACCAGGTACTGCTCAATAGCTTTAGGACCACAGTCCCTGAAACAAGAAGGTTGTACCTCCTACTTCAGAACTAATTTATACTCTATTTCTACACTGAGCACAATACATAACAAACACTGAGTTCAGAGCGGTAGGCCAACTGCTATCTTCATCTGAAACAATTTTCACCAGTATATTCCTCCCTAATGGTTACTACGCCTCTGGAATTCCAGCATTATTTCTTTCTAGACAATAATATAGGTGGCAGTGTACTGTTTGGCAATTCCATGCAGTTTTACTTTCCTCCGACACCTTCTGTTCAGGTTGGAGCACTATATATGCTTCACCTCATGTTCGCTACTGAACCACACATATATACAGACATAAATTATCAATTTACATTCAATTTTCATTAAAAGATATCAAATATTTCAAGCTTACCACAATTCATGGAAATAATACAGAATTACGTTGACTGGCACTGAATATAACACAATTTCGATCTGCCGATGTCCCAGGCTTTTATTTAGAAAAATAGGCACTGGTGCTCAACGAACTGATTCTGTAGTAAGTTTATTTGCAAATGTGGTGCTGACCTGACGCCTCTAATTGACTATATTGGCAAGTCTAACCAATCATGCCATGTTTACACAGCTTTTAAAAAAAAAAGTACTCCTACTCACGTTTCCCCTGACAACACAAGATAGTATTTATAGCCCGACTAATCGTGTTTAGCCTTACATTTCTTGCGCTCCAATCAAATCGGATTTTACATGTAGACCCATTTCCCGTACAATGGTGGGGTGAAAATCTGCCACTGAGCGATTCTGATTCTAGTGTTGTCTGACATCCCTCACTATTTCTTTTGGCTATAATTTGGTAATTCCTAGACTATTTGCGTAACGTTTAACATATTATTTGTCAGCAAGTCCTAAGGAACCCAAATATACAAATTCAAAGGAGCTAAGTGGCTGCGTTCAAAATATGCACTTTCTTCTACCTCCTGTTTACTTCGAATACGATGTGGTGTCTGGGTACTGTAATGTTTTCAAACGTAAACCAGTATAATGTCATATTTCCTAATAAGCGTTTTTCAGGATTTTAAAACCTAACTCTGGTATGGGTAGTGTTTTTTTTCACTGTCGATTTGAAAAAAGTTAGTGCTAGTGGCCTTACACGCGTGATGGCAGCAATTGTGTATCGCGCGACGCGTGTTTAGTGTTGCATGTGTCCCTGCTTTCAGCCCTCCCTTCTTTCTATCGTTAGTCCATCTGTCTTTCGTTTTTTTGGTAACGTAGTGTATAAAATGACATGAATGGAATTTTAAATCTAGGTCAACTTGCGTATCTCAAGGTTTTTCTTAGAAATGCAGCACATGTTTTATCGTAGAAAGCGGGTATTGAAGCAGTAGGCTTTTACTATCAACGTGAAACGTTACAATTTGCAGACGCAGGAGAAAACAAGGGGGATTTCGCGTACAGTCATTGTGACAGCACTGTTCTTTACCATTCTTCTTTCCTTTTATTAACTGTATGTGTTAGGCTTTACATTTACCTGATAATTTATATATGTGGATTAGAATATTTCACGACACCGTAGTTAAACAGAGATTAGGAAGAAGAAGGGGTCGCCCCAATCCATTCTGTGACATATCCTAAGATATTTTGGGACGCTTTGATGCCATCATTTCTTCGTGGGTTTACTGTGCACTGGTTTGGTTTCTCGGTGCTACAGTTTTCCTCTCCTCCCTATCTCGCTGGCGAGTGACTGAGTTTCTCGCTTGGCAGTGTGTGCAGTTTAATACGTTCTGACGAACGTCCTCCCGTCGTTTGGGTCAAAAGTAAACCTCCTTAAGGTTACTCATTGTAGTACCCACGGGAACATGTTCCCCCGATGAGGATATATGAACCGCTTCCATAACGGAGGGTCTTAAAGGGAGAGATACCACGAGTTGCTTCCCTTGCCTCTTCCGTCAATAAATAATTCCATCCTCTTTGTGGAAAGTTCCAGCTGATGCATGCGTTATCTTGATCTGACTCTGTTCAGAGTATGGCGCTAGAGTAATGTCGTCCTTCTGCGCCTGTCGTAACTCTGCTTTACTGCACAAAAATGTCGAGTTCAGGTACGAGTGATCCAATGAGGAGTGTTATGTACTGTGCTCAAACTCTTTCTTGGTAGTTTCATCCTTCTGGTTGTCCGGGTGATGGCGAACAGAGCACTCTTTCACAAATTGTCTAACATCGGGTCGCAAACCTGGCCATAAGTAATTCAAGGAAATGCCTTACCAGGGCATATGAACCTTCAAGGGGTTGGGGCATGGGGGAATGCATTTCCTGCATTAGGCGAGTGCGATATGGGAGTGGGACAACTAATTGTCTCTTGTTCCCTACCCATCTACAAACAAAACCTTTCTTCCTGTAATATGCTCCCTGAGGAGTATGGGAGTAATTACCATACAACTTTGAAAAGCAAAGCTTTAGGGTGTTATCGGACCTTTGTGCCTGCTTCAGCCCCGAAATATTCAGGCTTTTAGAGATGACAACTATGGGGCCGCTGGGGCTTGTCGTGTGTTCTCTCTGTGTACGGCCGGCCTGGAGTCACGTGAGGGATCTCCAAGGAACACATATTTCCTCCCTAAAATGAGAGGGTAGACTAAATCGTCTACCACTACGGCCTTAATTTTTCACCGGACATATCGGGTTGAGACATCAATTTCTGCAACCAGAAGAAGCATAGGCCTTATACTCTTCCGGGGCCCCTGTATTTCTACAGTTTCACCAGTATATTGGTGGGCCTTCACCAAAGATGGAGAAACTAAAGCCGAGTATTTTTAGCCACTATCATACAAGCACCGTATGGTGTGGTTACCAACGGTTACTTGCTCCGTAATAGAAGGGTAACTAGGATTTTGTCCATGTGCCTGGGGGTCATGTTTCCTTATCGGCCCCCTGATCAGGCAAGCGACATTATAAGGGCCTGTTTTCGGCCTTTTACAGTCTGATGTGAAATGGGTGTCAGTTTTGCACGATTTACAATATCGTCTTCCAGTTCCCTGAGCGGAATTGTTCTGTTTCTGCCTCTGGCGATCTTGTGGTTGTTGTTGCTGTTGGTGGGCTGTTTTGTGTGTTGTGTTGTCCGTACTTTTGGAGTTATCATCTGGGTGATCCTTTTGTTTGGGGTGACTATCGTGGTGGCGCCTTTTAGACGGAATCGCTTCCGACTGGGCGCTCTGGTACCTATCAGCGAATAGTACCACCTGTTCAAGAGTTTCGGCCCCGTGCTGCTCCAGGAACCTTCTCATGTCAGGGGTGAGCGAGTCCTTGAACTGCTCCACGAGAATCATCTCCTTCAACCCTCCAAAAGATTCATCGAAGATGCTGAGGGATACCCACTTCTCCAGGTACGTTTCTAGCCGTGTAGCAAATTGTCTAAACGATTCATCTTTCTGTCTTTTAGCCTCACGGAGTTTACAACGAACAGTCTCTGCTTTAAGCATAAAACGCTGAAGCAGGGTCTTCTTCAACATGTCGTAGTTGTTCTGTTCTTCCATGGGCATCTTGAGCAATACATCATAAGCAGATACTCTCAGACTCTTGGATAGCTTCATGTTGTATCTCTCCCTCTCCAAGCCAAATGTAGCTGCTAAGGATTCAAACCTAGAGAGGTAGATGTCTCTTTCTACTGAAGCCTCCGAGTAAACATCTACATGGAGGGATATTGCACTAGGCGCCACGGCCAGAGAAATGTTCTCCCCATCGATACTTTGAGAATTGCCAGACCCGCCATTGTTAGAACTAGAATCCACTCTTCTTGCTTCAATCTCTAATTCCTTCAATCTAATGGCTCTGTCGGCGTCCTTTTCGGCCTTTGCGTGGTCGGCCTGTTCCTTCCTCTCTGCTCTTTCGGCCTGTTCCTTCTTCTCTGGGAATGCCCTTTCGGCCTGTTCCTTCTTTTCTTGGAATGCCCTTTCGGCCTATTCCTTTTTTTCTTGGAGTGCACTTTTGGCATGTTCCTTTTCCTTAGCAAATGCCCTTTCCTTTTCTCTCTCTGCAGCTTCATGAGCTCTTTGCTTTTCCTTTTCTTCAGCTTGAGCTTTTTCGTATTCTCTGGCCATACTTTTCTGTTCTCTTTCAGCTGCATTCTCCGCTTTGTCCTGTTTGGCTTTAACCGAACTAATCACAAAATCTATCAGAGTTTGACCGGTCATGCCCAGTTCCTTCGTGACATTCAAATAAAAGGTGTGGAGATTGTGGGATTCTGCCATTCGGAACAAAAAGTCTGTTTACAAAGCTACACAAATGTACAACAGCTACTAGCTAGTAAACTACAAATTTACAACACTTAATTTGCCACACCAAGTGAACTTCTTATTTCTTTAACTTTAACTTTAGTTACAAACAATTTGATTTCTTTCTGATTATTCAATTATTCTTTACACAGTTACTTTTACTGTTATTTATGAATGCTAAAATCCCACCCGCTGCAGACCCAAATAGAACAGTCCCAACTAAGATGGTTTTGCCATGTCTGCAGAATGGGAGAAGATCGGCTACCACGACAAGCATGGGAAACAAAGAGCCAGGGATCCAGACCTCCAGGACGACCCAGAGTCCGCTGGGAGGACAACATTAGACAATCTTTGAAGGACCGAGGACTAGAATGGAACCAGGCCAGGAAGAAGACAGCTGATAGAATAGTCTGGCGCTCTCTCTTCCAAACCTCTACACCTCACGGTAGAAGGGGAACGACTAAGTAAGTAAGTTATTTATGAATGCAATGTATGCTCAGGCTTACAATTAAACACACTTTTGACACTATTCTTTCAGTAAATCTGAAATTTATATCAATCAATTCTAGAGAAATAACTAGACAAGTTCTTTAATCCCGGCGCGAGTCGCCCAATTGTGACATTATTGCTTCCCCTGCTTTGCAGTAGTGGTCCAACAGTGGCCAAAACTCAAAAGTATCTAATATGGGCGTCAAAGGTGTCTACCTTCGCACAAGATTACTCTTGGCAGAGATATGGATAGAAGGTTAATGACGCATCTACCACAAATGAGTGTTTACAAGGCATTCAGATAAGCAAAAACATTGCTGCATTTGACTGAGCACGGTAATTCTAGAATCTACCGACATCTTTTGTAAAGGATTTAAGCAATGGTTTATGTTAGCTCGTTTAAGCCCCCACCTCTGATTAACTCAGTGGAATTCTTATTATTCTGGTATAGCTCAGTTTAGAGTGTGTGTAGTAAATTGACTGAGACAAACATGCAGTACATTTAAAAGGATTAAATCGATGTTAAATTTGCAAAATTACAAATTACAAAATTTAATAATCACTTAAGTTTTAACAGTTTGATAATAATTGAATAGTTTAGAAGAAAAGTTTCATTATTGATTTATAGTAGAGTCAATGGAAAAAAGTTCACTTTGGCAGCGTAGATTTTGCACTTAGCTGCCAATAGTAGTTCTGCTCCCGCTGGTGGGTTCTTTTTACACTGCTCACGGCCGTCGCTGGTCAAGGTTGTCGGGTGTAGCTCGTTTCCCAGAAGTGTCAAGGAGAGTCTACAAAGTTGGTCCCTCGTCTTAAAGCGTAGGCCACTTGTCCCTTCTTGTTCCAGATGTGACAAGACGGGGCGGCACCTATCGATCTTTATTTCTCTCGTATTGGTATATTTGTGGTACTGATTTTTATTATGTGCTGTCAATTATCGCACTTTTCTTTCTTTCTTCGCTATGTTTCTGCTAAGTAGCAGATATTTGATTTTATCAAATCATTCGACACTTCCTGTAGGTGATAATAATCACATTTTCTTAGCGCTGCCCAGATTTGTTGGCTATAGGCGCGGCAGATTAACACGTGCATTGGCCAGCGCTATTGGCTTAATCACCGATAAGACATGGATGACAAAATTACTTTAGATAAAAGTAAGATAGCTACATCTCGAACACATGGTCATATGCGGTTACCGGTGGGTTTGTAAGTTTGTACACAAGGGCATCGGACATCTTATTACCATATATGGGAGAGTTGACCTCTGCGTTACGTTAAAAATTATCCGATGATGGAATATTTTGAAATTTTCTCATAACCCGCCCGTTTGAATATAATTGGAGTTTTTGATTTCCCACAACAAACGAAGGCGTGGGAAGGCAGGGAATATAATCTGATCATTTTCTCAAACTATTTCACTTGAGAAATCGCTCGCTAAGATACTAGACTGCTACAGTGAAGAATAAGAATTCCTTCTTAATATACTGGACACTTTTTATTGGAGTATTTATCAGGACTATCAATATAGCCCAGGAAATCTCTAACATTTTAAATAAAGAAACCAGGACTGAGGAAACTGAAGGACCACACACGAAGTCAGAAAGGGAACATTAAATTAACGACACCCCAGACGCGTGTATGAGGCCGTTTCAAGTCTCTTTTATTAATCTGAGCAAATAGTATGTGAGTCAGTAAAGGGCTATTGGTGGTACCAGCAGAAAGTACCATCTCTGGAACCAGAAGGGAACCGTGACCTAAGCGTTAAGACGAAGGACCCACGTGTTAGACTCTTCTTGACATTTCTGGAAAACGAGCTACCCAGACAACCTTGATCAGAGACGAACGTGAGCAGAGTGAAAAGAACCAACCCATAAGGAGGAGTAGAACCATCATTGGAAGCTAAGTTCAAATATATGCTGCCACGTGAACTTCTTGTAACACTTCAAAATCCTTAAAGACCATGATGATAACTTTTCTAGATTCATAACTATTCAAATTATTTTCAACTGTTAAAACCTAAAGTGATTATTAAATTTTATTCGTAATGTTACAAATTTAACTTCGATTTAATCATTTTATAGTTACTGCATGTTTGTCTCAGTCAATTTACTACAGACATTCTAAACAGAGCTATACTAAAATTAATAGAATTCCACTGTGTAAATCAGGGGTAGGGGCTTAAACGAGCTGAACTTAAGAAGTCCTTAAATCCTTCACAGAAGCGTCGACAGAATTACAGGGAGTTAACATACTCAGCCAAAGAAGTATTGTTCTCGCTTATTCTGAATATCTTGTGAAGTCTCCCTTTGTAATAGAAGTGTCATCACCTTTCTATCAACATCTCTGCCAAGAGTAATCTTGTGCGAAGGTAGATACCTTTGAAGCCCATATTAGATACTTGAGTTTTGGCCACTGTTGGACCACTACTGCAAAGCAGGGGAGGCAATACCGTCACACCAGAGATAGTACTTTCTGCTGGTACCACCAATAACTATGATATAGAATAGAAATTAAAGGCTCTTCTGAGTATTACGTTTCTAGACACATACTTATGTGTCCCTTTTCTTCTATTCTACCATCCCATTTATCTCAGACTTTAACCTCGATGAGAATTAAATTTAATCCCTCGGGATAAAACTTTCTTTACATTTACACTGGATAGCTTTAGCTTCACATTACATTTTAAATTAAAAGGTTAATAGTGCAGATAGAATATGTTTATATTTACATTTCAACTGATTTCAAAAGTTTGAAACTTCCATTACTTTTAAAGTGCATATGTTAACATTGACATTTACACTGGTTTGAAACTGTAAGAATGTAAATCATTTCTTTCATCTTTTCCTCCCTGCTCCATATGGAACCTGGGACTCTTTATGCGTTTAGTTCTCTTTAAGAAACTAGCAATAAAGCAATCACCAGCCCGTGCAGTGGTAGTTCGTGAATCATCATTCTATACACTACGGTTGTCTACCTCAAATAACTAGGACATCCATTAGCGATCTTCACATATTAAAATTCACATGGCCATATACATATATATGTTATTTCACATGTTAGTAAGAAAATATAGAATGTACAATCTCAACTTACGCCAATCATGACTCCCAGACGTTTTGCTCAGATGAATAAAAGAGACTTGAATAGCCTGTTACATGCGTCTGGGGTGTCGTTTCTTTAATAAGATAATTCCCTCTATGACTTCGTGTGTTTCTGTTTCCTCAGATATTCCGGTTTTCCTTATTTAAAATGTTAGAGATTTCCTGGGCTGAATTGTAAGTCCTGATGAATACTCCAATAAAAGGTGTCCGGTCTGATAAATGGAAATTCTGAATTCTAACTTTTGGCAAGTCTGGTGTCTTTGGCAGCGTGAATCTCACAGTGAACTAGACAGACTGGACCGTCAGGTTATTTTCACTGTCCTACCCCGTTCTGTTTGTTATGGAACTCAAATGATCAGCCAATCTGATTTGAATATTTTGCATGACTCATCTAGTGCACAATTTCAAACATTACTTTTCAGAAAATGGGCTGTAAACATCCGATTGCCTGGCAGACGAGCTCACAGACACATATGTAAACTGTGTTTCAGATGTAACAAAGTATTACTTTATCAGAAAGTAATCTCTTTGTAACAAGGTGTACCGGAAAGGATTACGTCATGCTTGACTGTCCAGGATGTGTCGCACAGACGATTAATCTCTTATCTGTCGCGCACCCGGGCCGAATCTTAGCAAAGCTTTGCCGCACCCTGACAAGAGCAGAGAAAAAAAAGAAAGTGCGACAATTAAAGGAAGGCAATAAATTCCGTACCACAAATATACCGATTACCGCCGTAGTGAAACAGAGATTAGGAAGAAGAAGGGGTTGTCCCAATCCATTCTGCGACACTAGCTTGGGACTACGTGTGACAATCCTTTAAATGCAAATCAAGCTGAAGAAACTGGAGCTTATGTCTTCAACTCAACTCGTTTCGGGATGGTAGAAAAGCCACAGGACAAGCCTAGATCTACAGTGTAGATAATACCAAGGAGTCTTCAACTTGGTATTGGCTGCAAAAGAGCGAGAAGCTCAGCAGCACTAGTTAAACAACAACAACAGTAACAACAACAACAACAACTGCACAAAGAAGACCAAGAGGCAGATGGACAGGCAACATTGCAGAAATCCAACAATAGTATATCAGCCAATGCGACATACTTAGCTCAAGAACGACAACATCATCTCCCCACAAAGCTTCACGGAAACACTAAACCAAACAAAATAAGAGGAAAATGATTTTCAAGGTCCGCCTGTGGTAAGAGACAACAATGGGTAACTAATAAGAGCCAAATTTTGTTTTGTAGAGGCCCTCTTATTGTCTGAAACCAGCTCCGAGTATACTTTTTACATGTTTGTATTGAAACGATTCTCGGATATTTGGTCAAATGTAATTCCTAGAAAAGCTAGAAGCGAAAAGATAATTAATGAAGAAGATCAAAAGTAGACAGCTAAAATATTTTGGCTATGTAACAAGACATAACACCTTACTGAAGATCATAATGGACGGCAGAGTTGAATGCAAACGTGTAAAAGGAAGACATCGCTATATATAAGTGGGAAGATAATATAAAGAGATGGAAAAAAAGAGTATATCAGTGCACCATCAAGACAAGAGATTGACAGGAAGGAGTCTATCAGTGCACCATCAAGACAAGAGACAGGAAGGAGTCTATCAGAGTGCACCATCAAGACCAGAGACAGGAAGGAGTCTATCAGAGTGCACCATCAAGATAAGAGACAGGAAGGAGTCTATCAGAGTGCACCATCAAGACAAGAGATTGACAGCAAGGAGTCTATCAGAGTGCACTATCAAGACAAGACATTGACAGGAAAGAATCTATCAGAGTGCACCATCAAGACAAGAGACAGGAAGGAGTCTATCAGAGTGCACCATCAAGACAAGAGATTGACAGGAAAGAGTCTATCAGACTGTACCATCAAGACAAGAGACAGGAACGAGTCTATCAGAGTGCACCATCAAGACAAGAGATTGACAGGAGAGAGTCTATCAGAGTGCACGATCAAGACAAGAGGCAGAAGACGTTGGAGATCCATTGCAGCCGACCTTCGATATGAAGATGGCACCTGATGATGCTGAATTTTTTTGTTCGTTATAGAAAATTTTTGTTTGGAAGTTACGATTTTTCATAGTGGTACACGCAAAGCATTCATATAGACAATAAAATAACTATCAGACTTACGTAACAACTGATCAATACACAAGTTCGTGGATCGCATTTAATGTGCTTTTATTAAATCCCTGAACACCCTGATTAATACATTGCGTGGTAACTATAAAATAAAGAATCGATATTCGGTTCAAATGGTACATAAAACCAAGTATCGAGTAAAACGAACAAATAAATTATCCGATTACTTCCTTAGGGCGGATTTTAAAATTATACATGCATCTATGGAAACTTTATTAAATTTAAAATCATAACACAAAAAGTATGCATTTATAACAATATCGCTCGATTGTGAAGGTCACGGGCTATCGTGATGGATTTCCTATATTTTTTAAGGGTATATATTAGTTTTAATGACAAAATAGTTTTGGCACATCCTCCCATAACACATAATGTATATTCATTAGTTATAAGAACTAGCAGCCAAATTTCCATATGTGCTCACAAATACATTTATAATGTCCAAAGTTTGCTATAGACACAAGAGTTCGTGAAATTTGGAGTTTATTGAAACTTATCTGGAGGACAGTAATTTTCTCTTAATTGCGTGGAGCACCATGTTATCTAGCAGTTACCTGGACAAGAACAGATTACTGACAGCTGTCAGTGTGACATAAGGATAACTCACAACTGACTGAAGAACAAGAGTTGGTTGGAGGACACGATAAGCTTATATGTCTGCATGGATTCAGGACCACAGTATATTCAAGTTATTCTGAATCAAAATAGAATACTTATACTTTCCTGGAGGGCTGTAGTATATTCTACGATTGTTTCAGGAGATTAGTGCATTCATGTATGAAGGACGATATTGCTTTCATTTTTCGAGGACAATAATGTATTCGTGGTTGAAGGACTATAGTGTATTCATGGTTAGAGTTCAACAGTGCATTCATGGTTTGAGGACAATAGTGCATTCATGGTTTGAGGACAATAGTGCATTCATGGTGTGTGGACAATACTACATTAACGGTTAGATTACAATAGTGCATTCATGATTTGAGGACAATAGTTTATTCATCACATGAGGACAATAGTGCATTCACGGTTTGAGGACAATAGTGCATGCCTGTTTGTAGCACAACAATGTATTCATGGTTAGAGGACAATAGTGCATTCGTGGTTTGAAGACAAAAGTGCAATCGTAGATGAAGGACTGTATTGCATTCCTGGTTACTTGAAGGCATTGTAGTAGTTTTCACTGATCTTTAGTGAGATAAAGAGAGGAAATAGGACCACCGATTCCACAGGTCACCTGAGAGGCGACTAAGGTGAGTGTGTGCACGAGACTGGCTACATCACCATGTGAAAATTGGTGCTACAGAAACTGCCACTGCTAGAGTAAAGTTAAAGACGGAAGGAAAGAAAGAAGGAGGTGCTCATTGATGCGTGAAAACGAAATAATAAATTCACACCTACCTAAAAAAAACACAACAGTTTTATTTTTCCATAACCCCACCAAGGACATGGAAGTAAATTTGTCACTCGATGTACGAGTTAGGGATACCTAAACTCCACATAGTCGATTAACAGGGCCACATTGTCCCCTTGCCATGAGGGTAGCCATTCGTTGTGGGCATTCCAGAAATCTTCTGCAGCTTTTGGAGAGTTGTTGGCCCAAGGCTTTCTCACACCGGTGCCGTAGTTGATTCCATCAGGGAAAAACCCAGATGTGCCACCAACAGCGACATTAAATATAAGGTAGAACTGAAAAAAAAAAAGAATTAATTATATTATGACAGTTCTTCTAAACCAAAATGCACAGATTATATTATATGATTATAAACGAACGTTGAAATTACTTTAGTTAATGAAAACGTTCCTATATAAGAGTTTCGCATTATCCAAAAGGCTGTTTTAAGCGCACTTCAATGTAACGCAAACTTCTACAGCGATTCTCAAACTATAAAGGATGTATATCTAAGAAAACAGAGCGGGGGCCGACATTCTGTATAATAAGACAGTCTAGCAGTGTTCTTGTTCAGGACTTATTTCTTAATTACTTTTTCTTATCTCAATTTTATTTTGTTTTGTTTCAGTTTTTTGCTCCTAATGTACTTTTCTGTATTTTCTACTGACAATGTACTTTTATGTTTTTTTTTGGGTCTGTTGGCAAATTACTTTTGTGAATTTCTAATGGCAATATACCTGTTTGTATTTTCTCCTGGCAGTATACTTTTGTGTATTGTCTACTGAGAATGTCCTTTTGTGAATTTCTAATGGCTGTGTACTTGTGTATATTTTCTGCTGATATATTAATTTTGTGAATTTGTAATGGCAAATTACTTGTTTTTTTTTTTCTAGTGACAATGCATGTTTTATGTTTTCTGCTGGCAGAATACTTTTGCATATTGTCAGCAGGCAATGTACTCATATATATTTTCTACTGGCAATGTATTATTGTGCATTTTCTGCTAACAAGATACTTTTGTGAATTTCTAATGGCAATTTGTGGGTTTTTTTTTCCTCGTAGCAATGTACTTTTGTATATTTTTTCTGTAATGTACTTTTGTATATTTGTTTCTATAATTTACTTTTGTATATTTATTTCTGTAATGTACTTTTGTATATTTGTTTCTGTAATTTACTTTTGTATATTTGTTTCTGTAATATACTTTTGTATATTTCTTTCTGTAATGTACTTTTGTATATTTGTTTCTGTAATGTACTTTTGTATATTTGTTTCTGTAATTTACTTTTGTATATTTGTTTCTGTAATGTACTTTTGTATATTTGTGTCTGTAATGTACTTTTCTATATTTCTTTTTGTAATGTGCTTTTGTATATTTGTTTCTGTAATGTACTTTTGTATATTTGTGTCTGTAATGTACTTTTGTATATTTGTGTCTGTAATGTACTTTTGTATATTTGTTTCTGTAATGTACTTTTGTATATTTGTGTCTGTAATTTACTTTTGTATATTTGTGTCTGTAATTTACTTTTGTATATTTGTTTCTGTAATGTACTTTTGTATATTTGTTTCTGTAATTTACTTTTGTATATTTTTCGTGTAATGTACTTTTGTATATTTGTTTCTGTAGTGTACTTTTGCATATTTGTTGCTGTAATGTACTTTTGTTGTATATTTGTTTCTGTAATGTGCTTTTGTATATTTGTTTCTGTAATGTACTTTTGTATATTTGTTTCTGTAATGTACTTTTGTATATTTGTTTCTGTTATGTACTTTTGTATATTTGTTTCTGTAATGTACTTTTGTATATTTGTTTCTGTAATGTACATCCCATCTTCTTTCAAGCTAGAAGAAGAAAATGACATAATGTGCAGTCCCCGCCATATATGAGGACTCTCCAAAAATGCAGGGCTAGGATGTTGTGCTCTTGCGCTTTCCCTAGAAAATGTCACGTGAACACCACAGTATATTACCTTCTTGTGCCAACATATCTTTTTTTTTGTTTCGTTCATACTGTCTGTCCACTTTTGCTATTAAGCGAAACTGAGAGAAAAAAATGCCATTCTTGCGTGAGCTGTGTTGTTTTGGTTAGTGTCAAGCTATGTTTAGTTCTGATTTCTTTAACATTGTCTGTCTACTTTCCTGTCCAGGTGTCTCCATGCCCTGTAGCCAGATCTTCTGCTATTGGATGTTTGTGATAGAAGAAGATTTAGTTGTGTTCCTACAATCTACCCAGGCCACTTTATGCTTCTCTATATCGTTGATGTATTATGTTGTTCCAACTAAGTTTTTAATCCCATCTATCTATCAATCTATCAATCTATCAATCAATCAATCAATCTATCTATCTATCTATCTATCTATCTATCTATCTATCTATCTATCTATCTATCTATCTATCTATCTATCTATCTATCTATCTATCTATCTATCTATCTATCTATCTATCTATCTATCTATCTATCTATCTATCTATCTATCTATCTATCTATCTATCTATCTATCTAACTGTCTGTCTGTCTGTCTGTCTGTCTGCCAACCTGCCTGTCTGCCATCTATCTATCTATCTATTTATCTATCTATCTATCTATCTATCTATCTATCTATCTATCTATCTATCTATCTATCTATCTATCTATCTATCTATCTATCTATCTATCTATCTATCTATCTATCTATCTATCTATCTATCTATCTATCTATCTATCTATCTATCTATCTATCTATCTATTTATCTATCTATCTATCTATCTATCTATGGAATCTAATCTATATATCGATATATCTGATTGTATGTCTGTCTATCTATCTAATTATCTATCTGCCTGTCTTTCTGTCTATTTATCCAGTCTCTGCATTTATCTGTCATCTATCTGTCTGTCTGTGTTTTTATCAACACATGCATCCATACATCCATCAAATTATCCAACGATCAAGTCGCCAGTTTGTTTGTCTATTTATTTATCTGTCTGCTTACCAATGTATCCGTCTACCTATCTAAGTATCCGTCTCTTTATCTATGTATCCGTCTCCTTATCTATTTATCAGTGTCGTAAATTTCCTGAGAGAGTTCTGTTGGGTATTGGTCCCTTTAGAGTGTAGAATAATAGTGAAGGCTCTGTGAGAATAAGGATTTAGGAAAGTGAGGTAGTAGATTCACAAGTGCTGGGAAGAGTAAGGACGGTCTTGTTTTACGACAATAATTGTCTCTCAAAAAACTACTCCTACCACTCTTCTGAACAAACAATTGTTTGTCAGTTCCAGTCACTCAGGCGCACACACCGATTTGGTGATTCTGACACACAACGTACATGAATCACGACTACGATCACGAATATGGGAAATGGTGAGTTTGGCCAGCCGACACAAAATGCTAAGTAAAGTTTTAATACCTTTATTATCATAAAAATCAAGTCGCAAATAATTGTCAGTTTACATGAAGAAATCAAAGGTTACAAAATACACAAATGACAGGGGGGGGGGGGGTTTAGGAGAAGTATCCAATACACCTCTCCCACTTGTATTTACTAACAGAAAAGACCCGGTCCCAAAGACAGGAGAGGGGGGGGGATGATGATCAGAGATAGGCAATTTAACCCAACAGTAAATTTATTACTCTGAGACAAGGGGGTTACAGTAATAAGGGGTAGAAGAAAAGCTAGGGTTCTCATATGTTTCCCTTTACAAAAAACCAAACAGATGTTTAGGAGGGGACAGGGAACAAATTAAGAAAATCCCACTTAACGAATTAATTCAAGGAATACAGAAAAAAGGAGGTTTCCAGGTAACTAATAAAATGGGTGCAGAATAAATCTCCTTTCATTCATGCACGCTCGGATGGCCACCACTTACAGGTACTCACACACACTTACCGATTTCGTAATCAGGCACTCCGTGGAAATTATACAGAAACAGCACTAAACATCTGACCTAGGTAAAATGTTTGTCTCCGGTGTACAGCCCCAGATTTAGCGGGTGAACAAGGTTATAGAGGGTCCCGAAATCGCTGGACGTTGGAGTTTAATGTACTGTTTATGTGTTTATGTAAAAAGTTCCAAGGAAAGGCACGGTCGTAGGCACAGGTGGTGATACTAGTGGGGTCACTTAGATTCGCCGCTGGTGGTAAAACTTAGGCGCACTGTCACAGGCTAGGCACTGAGGTATATTTTCTTCAGGGGTGGTAAAATCCAATGAATATGCTTGACAGACAGTGTCAGGTAAATCTATGTTCTTTCTCATCAATTGAGTGATAAGTAAAATGATTGCGACTGGCAACTGTTCATCTCCAGTTTAACTTTTTTAAAAAAAAACTTTAAGAAGTTGGATTTTAAAACAGTCTTTGGGTGTGCTTTGTTTCTGAAAAAACTTCAGGTAGCTGAATCACACAGGATCGCCACAAAGATTAAATTTTAAAATGTTTATAAGTTGCTGGAGTTTTCGACTGAGTTGGCAGGGCTCAGTGTATAATTAATTAATTGCTGGGATGCAAGGTCGAAAGATCAATTCTGTATAGAAGATAAAACATGAAATGCAATAAAATCATATTAAGATATAACGTGCGATACATTTACAGTTAGACTATTTTCTGCATTCGCGTCTACAATTAATAAATACAAGAAACGCTCCCGTGAGGTTACTAATTTTACAAGCACATCTATCTATACAGAACTAAACTGTATTAAAGTCACAATTCCCTTAACAGTTGCAAAATTAATTTACGCGGCTAATGTATTAGGAAATAAACTTATAGATGTAACATTTAGTTTGCACTAGAACTTTGAAAATGGGTTTATTTAATAAGGTTAAATTTACACCACAATCCAGTGAAATAAAATGAAATAACTAGACCACTGATCACTCGAAGCTAAAGTATAAATTACCGTCTGCACAGAAAAGAATTTCACTCCAATAGCGAACAATTTAGATGAAATCTAGCAGGAATTTAACTATATGCTAGTGAATCTTAAAATTCTGTCAGACCGAATGATAAAGTTGCCCTTTTCAGATTCTGTATATATCTAACAGGAATGTAAGTTAAATGGGTCGTGTGAAAATTTCGCGCCTCTTCAGATCCCAGGGAAAGTCGAAGTTATTTAGCCGCCATGCTAACCGCGATAGCCCGACTGGCTTCCGATCTTCGTTCGCCTCAGGCTGCTCGCACGAGGACGTGAAATTTCTGCGAGGCTAGCCTCGTTCGCGGTGAGTTTCCTGATTCCTCAGATCGTATCCGCTACGCTGAGCGCTCCGTCTCTCCCGTTCCATAGTCTTTCGAGCAAGTCTGCCGGTTGCCACAGAGGTGTGAAGTCTGCAAGAAGCTTTCTTCTGACCGCTCGTGTCCGTCTTGTGAACGGTTCAGTGTTCGCACGCAGATGCTAAATTTCTGCTTCTCTGTTCTGGGGATCGTCTTTGACATTTTTGATCATAGCCGCTACTCGTCGTTGATGAAAAGTTACAACAATACTGATGTTCAGGGGTTCTAATGTTATGAAAAGCTAAAGTCCCTTTAATCATCAATCAAATCAGAGAAAATTCACTTGACAAACTAGACGTACGTCACAATCAGTCTTCTTATCTATGCATCCTTCTACTTATCTATGTATCTGTCTACTGGTCTATGTATCTGTTTGTTTTTATATCACAAGGGGAAGCCGAGCTGGTGTAATGGTTACCACACTGCGCTGGTGACCAGGTTTTCAAGGTTCAAGCCCGGGCGCGGTCATTTGTAGGAGTTCATCTACCGGGATTTTGATTGAATAACCTGAACGGCTCCTGAGATAAACCCTCTGTGGATGGGAAGGAGCAAAGCTCCTGACCGGGTTGGAAGGAAAGTCCGCAGGCTCCCCAGCCTCGCAATGACATGTCATTGGGTCGAAGGGCTGAAAGTCCAAGTGCCGCTAGTTAAGAAAAAAAAATATATATCACAAGGACACTTACATCCTGATCAAAGGGTGCCATCTTAGCTCCACCTTGCCAGACGTTTCCGCCGCTAAATCCACCAAAACTCCAGAAACCTCCACTTCCGGGATCCACTTTCATGATCTGCTGGTTGTCGATGAACGTTCTGAGAACGAAAATGAATGAAGTGAATTTCATATGTTTACCCCTGACAGAGCATATAACCACTATTGCAGCTGGCCTACATTCATGACACCTGCGCCAAAGTATTTCATATTCGTGTGCAGTGGTGGTTCATTTAGCAACATGTTTTACATAGTGAATGTGCTAGCCATATGACAAACAGTGCCATAGCTGAAGCTAGTGAACGTGCTAGCCATATGACAAACAGTGCCATAGCAGCTGCTTCGTCAGACGTGCCTGTTGACAGCAGTTGTGGTTTATTTAGCTTTATGTTTATAAGTTGTTAAGGAACTTGCCACTTGAAAAACTTCACATTATCTGCTACCTCGTTAGACGTGCCTGTTGGTAGAAGTGGTACTATTTTTTCCTCGCCTTATCAGACCCCCATCACCTTTTTTTCCCCGGAAATCACGCATGGTCATGCGCCAGAGAATAAGATACAATGAACTAAAAAGTCGTCCTCAAAAGCAACGAAAAAAAGACACAATCTTTTTACGAAATTAAATTTTTTTTTTTTTTTTTTTTAAGTAGTCAAAATGTGTTCTGTGCACTAATTCCGGATGCCAGTTTTACAGTACATTTAGGTTTAATAAAAGCATGCCAATTGTGGACAAAGAAACAGAAATCAAAACCTTGGTTCAATTCGGACAACAAAAAAGTCTTTAGTGTTAAAAAGTGTGAACAAGAAATCTCCGAACCTTCCTTTAATGGGGAGCATTAACCTTGAACACAAAACTTACTAGGTGTTGTAAATTGAATGCGAATCGCAGTCACTTTTAGCGAAGTGGCCCGCGTCTGTCTGAATCTCTATTTTGTCTCCTCTCATTTTTCTTTGTAATAGCTCGTACGAGCTCTATTTCTGGTGTTAGTCATGTTGTTCTTACATTGGACAGGCTGTAATTCCAGCCTTTGCACGCGCGCATCGGCACCGAGCTATAGGTCTTTTTCATTTCTCCTTAATTGTGGGTGGCGGCATTGTTCCCTGATTCTTTGATTCAGAGAGGTGTCGGACACACAGGAGAGCGACATTAAGCCATTCATGTGACCGAGCGACCGTCTAAGAACCTCGAACAGAGTGTCGCTACAGCTTACACAACATTCTTTTATTGGGATACGTCAGATTGGCAACCTCCTAAGGTCCTGGCGTCATTGGTATGCTGCCATTAATGCACATGCAAGCTCCGCCTGAACACCTGCTACTGAATTTAGCTATAAAAACTTGGCTTCCCCAACACTTGTCGCTCATTGTCTCCAGAAGAAATCTCTAACCTAGCAGAGTGGAATTTGGGCGCATTTTTACCTTGTGCCAGTTGCTTTGTGTTAAGGGACATTCTTCCTATTTGGTAAGTACACTTACTTAGTATTAGAAAATAGCCGCCCTGAGGTTTTTGGTTGCTTAATTTTAAGGATATTTTTGCGCATCATATGGGTCGATACCTTTGAGACTAAATAATGCACACAAAGACACGATTAAGTTCGAATTGTATGCGCCACAATGCAAGTGGCGTGCGAATGTTTTGAGTAGCAACTGGATTCTTTTGTGTTGATTGTCACAGAAAGTTTATGATCAATAAATTTTCTATTTTCCTTTCTTTCTCTACCCGTGTCCTCTACCTTATTATCACTCTTTTATCCTTTTTGTATTTTTTCGCATTCGTACGTTTGCGACTATAATCATTACTCTTTTCCCATTCTAACGTTCGCCAGTGTCTGTTCTCATTTAGAAACGCACTAGTGATGTTATTACGTAGAAGCTTGGCTCGGGAGGTTATTGCGTTGTAGACGTAAACTGTGAATATTCGCTTTCGCCAGACTTATAGGTGACATATTGTCTGCATTTTCACCTGCCACAACGAGTTGCATCGGCTGATCGCTTAGGTGAGGCGCGATAACCGACATCTCCAAGGCGCAGTTTGAGACTTTTGTCTGGAAATCCCATCTGACACGGCACTTATTGTTGGCCCTGGTCAGCGTGAGGTGTGAAGACGTGAAGTGTCAGTTATGGCAAACGTCTAGTAATGGGAAGTGTTATATGTAAGGTGTTTAAGACGGAAAGGGGAGATTATTTCGTTTTGCGAAATAAGTTGGGATCCTTTGTCTGGTTTAAGATATTAACCAGAGTTTGAAACTCAATTTCCCCCATTCTCCATTTTGCAGTAGACGTGGTCACTTCGTTCGAGATACTTAAACTTATAAGTGAAATCTCTTAGTTTCGTTGTGATACCGTAGTTCTGTGTTGAGGTAAATATTATATTTAATATATCTAGATTTTGCGAGTGATTAAGTGTTAAATTGCCTATTTTATCCCACTAGTTTCTTTTGTGCAGAGTGATTAATTTATAAGTTGTTATATTCTATAGTCGACGAGTTACAGCGGAAAAACATAATAAATTATAATTTTTAGCTTAAAATCATGTAAGCTATAATGAATTTAATTTAACTGCTAACTACTCAGTCGAGAATAATTTTTATATACTAACTTATAAATGCTAGATGCCTCATGAGTGTTGACGGAATACGTATGTATTCCTAATTCATGAGGATTGATTGATTTTGTATATAACTTATTTCACGGGACAATTTAAACGTCAAGTCAAGCTCTACGCTTGCAGTTCAAAACGTAAGTTATATTGAGTACATAATATGTAAAATATTTCATATGTGTTTTTTCTTTATTCATTGAATACTGGGGTAACCCAAACTTTGCCGGCTTTTAGTACAGAGAATACATGTGAAGAACTTAAACATTTTATATCTTTAACCCCGTGAGTTTTTCCAAGTAACACCTGTCTGATAGGGCGTGTGCCTTCAGAGATAGACAGAATACCACTCCCACTAACGGGTTTTAAAGACTAAATGCTTATGCTGGGTCTTTGAGCCAGTTCATATTTCTTTACTATCTCTAATGTACATGCTGCCTTGTGGCGAGAATAATTACAGAAAATAAACATTAGTTTTTCCGACATTATTTGACCAAGTGTGTGATGAACCAAGTTTATTTTTTGAGAGAAGTCGTCCACCGGTTATTTTCCTAATTAAGGGAAACCTCGTGTTTCTGACACTGTGTGCCCGTTTAATTTTCTTACCCAAACTGATTCAAGTGACCTTATCAGTAATCTTAAATAAACTGGTGAAGTGAATGCTCCCCGGATGCAGTGGAAGAAAACCTATATCTACAGAGCTGGGATTATCTTTATCCAAAGAATACAGATTCACTGTAGAGAAGTGTCCTAAAGTTTGCGCCAGACGGCGAACAGCAGCACGCTTGTAGGTAAGATTGTGTGAGTCAAGGCCCTGATGAAAGAACCGAGCGAAAGTAGACTGAGGGGTGCTCTTCGTTTGATTCACTCACTTTGTAACTTTCCTTATGCAAGATTTTGTTGCTAAACTATATTTTTCCATAAAATAGATACTGCTATCAAAGTCAGTTCATACCTTCAAAGGGGGGAAATATTAGACCCGAATCATATGTATCTGTGACTCTTTGGGCTATCACTGTTTTCTAACGGGACTGTGAGCTATACATCGAGGGGAAGGATCATACCAATGGGTCTATCATTTCTTGTAGCAATGCCTTAATTTTTTTTTATGACAATTTGTATATGCTTTGATGTAATTTTATACGTTGTAAGAGAAGTTTGTTATGATAGTTAAACTACTCAATAATTATTCCAGCGTGTCGGTCAGTTTCGTTCCAAAATATCTATAAATTAACTGTTATAGTTTTTCCCACGTCTGTGTGTTTAACTGTCGTCACTTGAATGTGTGTGCACGTGAGAGGATAGAGATATATGAAAAAAAAAATATATATATATATATATATATATATATATATATATATATATATATATATATATATATATATATATGTGTGTGTGTGTGTGTGTGTGTTTAGACTGTTTGACTCCTCTAAATCTGTCATAGAAGATAGGCAGAGAGAGAGAGAAGATTTCTCGATCTCAGAGACAACCTATATCACATTCTACCATCTCACTCGTGGAAGTCTCTTTTCTATTATCATCTCTCACTGTGACTATCACTCATTCTAATCTATTCAGAAGGGACCAACCCAAGTCTTAATTCTCCTATAAAAAAATCTACGACATTGATAAATGTCCAGCGGACGGCTGTATACAGTTCGGAGAGTGTATTTGAATATTATGTCTGATTGGACCTACAATAGAAGTTATATGCCTTTAAAAATGGAATGAACTGATAAGCAAGAAAGATATGAATATATGATTCAAATTTATTACTAATAAATATTTGCCGTCTGGACCTGATGAAAGTGATACAGCCGTGTGGATATGAAATGTATGTTATAAATATGTGTAACCCATGAAATACTGATCAAGTATTAATTGTATATCCTCTTCACAACCTCTAGATACGAGCGAACGATACGCCATGTTTTGAGAATTAAATCGTTCGGTTGCTGTTGAACTTCAATGTTCCATAATTGACCATACTGAGCCATTACCCCGTGTCTCAAAGAGTTGTCTTCAGTCCAAAGAAAAGACCACCGTATCACTAAACTTATTTAAAGATCCCTAGTCCAGTTGTTTCATCTTACTTAATAGTCCTTAGGATACATTTTTCGTGACAGGGATCTCTGAACTTTTATAAAGTTCGCCACCATCCTAAAATCACAAACATGTTGATCTAAGAGAGTTTTTCCGTGGACGGAGTTTGTAATCAGTCGGTGTTTATTTATTACCTTCAGCAATTATCAATGGGGTAAAGACAACTACCTTGATGTTCGTATGGATATGGTTATAATCATTTTACTTCTAGCAACTGCCAATGAGAAAAAAGCGTATTGCTATTTTGTAACTGATCTGTTTATATCAACCTCTTAAATGGTTAGCAATTTGATAAATCTTAATATCCATGGTTTTACACAAGGGTATGTGTATATTAACGATTTTTGCCATAACCCTTACAGCTTTGTGTGTAACGGGGGTGTATTGATTGTAGTAATTATTGTATCAGCGCAGTTGTGCGTAAACAAAATATGTACATTGAATTTTGTGGGACCATCCAAGTAGGGCACTTAAAGGCACTTGTCAGCGAATGGTAACTAATTTTCTGCTAGCTCCGTCTGGTTGTGTAAGTTATAGGTGTATGTGTGTGTGTATGTGTGTGTGTGTGTGTGTGTGTGGACTATTTCTGCACCTGGCCGAAGACCAGAGGTATAATTACATTTTTGACCTCCTCCGGCGAGCCAGAGCAGGCAAGCGGTTGTAATCAGTAATGGGCGGGACTAATCCTGGCTTGCAGTCGATAGGATTTCGGGCGACGGAAATGAGAGAGAGTGGGAAGAGAGTTGGATAGTGGTTTCGGTTCGTTGTGGTCTGTAATATAATAATACATTTATCCTATAGGGTTATTAATAGGATATTAATTCCTTTTCTTTACAGAGGCAAATCAGACAGCCCCTGTGCTTGCTTCCACATACTATAGCAGATTTCTACTCCTACACATTAGTGTAGAAACTCAGAGAGCAGTTGTTAGTCTGTTGTGCCACTGAAAAACCTTCTGATTACATCTCTACTTTTCCCGGGTAATGCATCCTTTATCCCTCTCATGGGCATTCGTTTCTTGCGCACGTCAAAGTTAGTTCGATTCGCTGGAGTCTCTCAATCGGGACTTAACCTCGTTCACGCCCTCAACTGATATTTCAACTACAAGCTTGTGGCACTAGAAATACATCAATTGGTTGAAGTGTTCTCTACATTGAGAGCCGTAATCTACAAAAATACTACTGCTAGCCGCCTCTGGGATAGGTTTTCTTTCCACAGCCTATAGATATTCACTACAGGGACGGAAATAAAATTAATTTTTCACTGATTTTTGTGTGCAGTATTTAGGCGGAACTGTGGGATACTATTTAAGTGGACTTGAATATCGTTAGTTAGTGATTTCTCCAGCCAAAGAGGTATATCCCTCCGGATTAATTTAACCAAACAGTAGCAGCCATCTTCGCACAGAAGTTAGATTTTCTTTGTGTACGTCTATGTGTATTAGTTATTTTCTTTTTGTTTTTTTGGAATCAATGAGATTGGCCTTTGCTCTTTATTGTATTGTTGTGATATGTGATCACAAGCCCATCAAAGCTAGTGAGGTTCTTATTTTTTATGTGGATTTATTTAATAAGCGTTGGCGGTGGTGCTGGCAGTTGTAGTAGTAGAAGTAGTACTAGTAGTAGTAGTATTAATAGTAGCAGAAGTATTATTTTTATTAATAGTAGTAGTAGTAAGGATTCCGTTACACGCCCATTTAGGCATATTGGGAATATGGTGTTAGGCCCATATTTACTTGACCATTCGCACATTAGGAGTGATGTGATCAGCATCACGCTGGCCGCAATAAACTTCCCAGTGTTTCTCTGGTACCAAATTCATGAGGCTGGGTCGACCCCGGAGCCGTTTGCAGTCTTAAAAATCCAACCTCAACTGGGGATCGAACCATGGACCACCGAGCTAGGAAGCCAGTGCACTAACCACTGCGCTACCGCGGCTCCCCATTAGTAGTAGTAGTAGTAGTAGTAGTTTTAGTAGTAGTGGTAGCAGTAATGGTAATAGTAACAGCGGCAGTAGTACATAAGGACCAGTAGAAGTTACACAATTAGAGCAGTAACAATAGCAATAGCAGTAGCAGCTGCAGCAGTAACAAACTGCAGTAGGTGGAACAACACGGTAAAACACTGTCTAAGTTTTTACATGAGATGTTCAGATGTCCACTCTAGTCTCCAGGTGTGGTAACTGTCATGCCAGGATCCGGTTTTTCTAAAAGGAAGAGACGGGCAAACAACAAAAAGGCATTTTGATTTATTATCAGGTAACATTGGCGCTGATCTGTAATATATTAAAATTTTCATATTACTTTATGAACAAATAAATCTTCTACGATTAGATAGACTGTATGTGCAGTTTAAATATGCTACTAATAACTCAGTTCATATCTGCTGATACAACAAAATATCAAACAAATATAACTACAAAACCATTAACATTCATTTATTCGTCTTTGTCGTTCGCTTTCAAATAACCATATCTTTCTATCTTATAAAGTTGGCAGTCCATCTCAGGCTTCTGTCGTCTCCATACTTGTGTCTCCCTCATCTGGGCTGGAGAAAGCTACACTGCTACCTTGCTTCTCTTATGGACCCTAGAGTCTTGGAGGACATGTTCTACTATTTGTCCTCTCCTCATGGGACACAAATCTGTGTCTCATACACATGTCATCTCCTTTGTACATTACCTCCCCTTTCATCCAAAGCCTATTACGCCCAGAAACACGTACACACACACACACACACACACACACACACACACATATCACACACACACACATCACACACACACACCCCCACACACACACACACACACACACACACACACACACACACACACACACACGCGCGCGCGCGCACGTATATACACGTGAATAAAGTTTATAATACTTTTCGCCATGTGTCTTCTGAAATCTGTTCTGATCAGCTGACGGTCCCCAGTGGAGAGTACTAGTCACTGTACCCACACCTATGTCTCCATTGTTCCCTGGTTGAAAGGTCGAAACATTTAATAAATAGATGATAATTTAACCTCAACAACTCCAAAGACGTTTCTGGCACTATACTTAATAGACTAGTTACTTTTGCAAAATGCTATAACATCTGTGTTGAAGCTTCTTCTTCTTCAAGTACCATGCCGAGTGGTGTAGGAGATCATGTCTCTCTACAACTTCCTGTTTCCAGTACAATTTATAAATTTTGCAGTTGACTTATTTGTATTGAAGCTAAGCGACAAATTATTTTCCTTCTACTTCTTCTTCGTCCGCTGTTATACACCCACATCAACTTCTCTCATAAAGTCGACAGTAGATCTTAAGCTTTTTTCACTCGTCAGTTTTCCCCTCAAATTGATGGTAAATTGTCATGCTGTCCATTTGTTCCTTGCATGGAACCGACATTTTTAGAGGACATAATCTTCTGTTTGCTTATATTTTATTTTCGTCTGCCACATTTGTAATTTGTTGAACAGCTGGTATTTGAATCAACAATGGCTAATTCTCGATCTGGTTTAAATCACTTGATCTATGCTTCGCACGGCCTAGTTTTCATCTGTTATTATGCAACTATGGGTTTTCTTTACGCCAGTTTTTCTTCTTTGAAAACGTCAAATGACAAATATTTTCATATCCACTGTACTTCAAGTAACCTAAATAGGGACAGGGAATACTGGACGGTAAATTACAAACTTTGAAAAATATTCTTTAGTAAACGTACTATTGTAGCAATACAAGGGCAATAGCGACACACGTATTGTAACTATATCGTGCTTGGAATAGAGCTATACAGAATAAAATGGTTTTTACTTCTGGTCTGTGTATCCAGATACCATCAATCATGACAACCATATATTGCAGGTCACGGAATCTGCAGAGTGGTTCAAAAGTCGCCATACATAGGGAATAATGTTTCTTGTGGTCGCTGTGGTCCAATGTAGTAACTTTCGAGGTCCTTAGACCTCAGCCCACTCGATTTTTGCTTGTAATGGAACTAGAAGGCCATGGTTTACCAGGAAAAGATACGAAATAAGAATAAAGTGACAGTTTGTTACAAATGGAGACTTTTAAATCACCCTGTAAATTATGATGGAGACCACACAAAAATGGTGAATAAGGGGGAAGGGGTGGGGGGGGGGATGACCATAGTAATCTATTTGACAGCATAGATCTTATATCAAGCATATTTGAGCGCAGAACTTCTGTGTGTGAGCATGAAATTCTTTCCTCATAACTGACCTACCTCTGGATTCCATAATGTCAATTTCTCCAGACCTTGGCCACTGTCCATAGTGATCTTTTGTGGGCAGCATCCAAATTGCTGAATTAAAAAACCAAAAGTAAAAAACAGTATTTCCACCAATGTGGGAAGGGTGACACGAACAAGACAAGTACCAATATGGAAATGATGACACGAACCAGACAAGTACCAATGTAGAACTGTTGACACGAACCAGACAAGTACCAATGTGGACATGGTGACACGAACCAGACAAGTACCAATGTGGACATGTTGACACGAACGAGACAAGTACCAATGTGGAAATGTTGACACGAACTAGACAAGTACCAATGTGGACATGGTGACACGAACCAGACAAGTACCAATGTGGACATGGTGACACGAACCAGACAAGTACCAATGTGGACATGTTGACACGAACCAGACAAGTACCAATGTGGACATGTTGACACGAACCAGACAAGTACCAATGTGGAAATGTTGACACGAACCAGACAAGTACCAATGTGGAAATGTTGACATGAACCAGACAAGTACCAATGTGGAAATGATGACACGAACAAGACAAGTACGAATGTAGAACTGTTGACACGAACCAGGCAAGTACCAATGTCGAAATGATGACACGAACAAGACAAGTACTAATGTAGAACTGTTGACACGAACCAGACAAGTACCAATGTGGACATGTTGACACGAACTAGACAAGTACCAATGTGGACATGTTGACACGAACCAGACAAGTACCAATGTTGAAATGTTGACGCGAACTAGACAAGTACCAATGTGGAAATGTTGACACGAACCAGACAAGTACCAATGTGGAAATGATGACACGAACAAGACAAGTACCAATGTGGAAATGATGACACGAACCAGACAAGTACCAATGTGGAAATGATGACACGAACAAGACAAGTACCAATGTAGAACTGTTGACACGAACCAGACAAGTACCAATGTGGACATGTTGACACGAACCAGACAAGTACCAATGTGGACATGTTGACACGAACCAGACAAATACCAATGTTGAAATGTTGACACAAACCAGACAAGTACCAATGTGGAAATGTTGACACGAACCAGACAAGTACCAATGTGGAAATGATGACACGAACAAGACAAGTACCAATGTGGACATGTTGACACGAACCAGACAAGTACCAATGTGGAAATGATGACACGAACCAGACAAGTACCAATGTGGAAATGTTGACACGAGCCAGACAAGTACCAATGTGGAAATGATGACACGAACTAGACAAGTACCAATGTGGACATGTTGACACGAACCAGACAAGTACCAATGTTGAAATGTTGACGCGAACTAGACAAGTACCAATGTGGAAATGTTGACACGAACCAGACAAGTACCAATGTGGAAATGATGACACGAACAAGACAAGTACCAATGTGGAAATGATGACACGAACCAGACAAGTACCAATGTGGAAATGATGACACGAACAAGACAAGTACCAATGTAGAACTGTTGACACGAACCAGACAAGTACCAATGTGGACATGTTGACACGAACCAGACAAGTACCAATGTGGACATGTTGACACGAACCAGACAAATACCAATGTTGAAATGTTGACACAAACCAGACAAGTACCAATGTGGAAATGTT
This sequence comes from Oreohelix idahoensis, assembly GCA_024509875.1. Taxonomy (NCBI): domain Eukaryota; kingdom Metazoa; phylum Mollusca; class Gastropoda; order Stylommatophora; family Oreohelicidae; genus Oreohelix; species Oreohelix idahoensis. The sequence goes on from JAMPIV010019319.1 coordinate 279,415, forward strand.
GACACGAACCAGACAAGTACCAATGTGGAAATGATGACACGAACAAGACAAGTACCAATGTGGACATGTTGACACGAACCAGACAAGTACCAATGTGGAAATGATGACACGAACCAGACAAGTACCAATGTGGAAATGTTGACACGAACCAGACAAGTACCAATGTGGAAATGATGACACGAACAAGACAAGTACCAATGTGGACATGTTGACACGAACCAGACAAGTACCAATGTGGAAATGATGACACGAACCAGACAAGTACCAATGTGGACATGTTGACACGAACCAGACAAGTACCAATGTGGAAATGATGACACGAACCAGACAAGTACCAATGTGGAAATGATGAATCGAACAAGACAAGTACCAATGTGGAAATAATGACACGAACCAGGCAAGACCAATGAAACAATAGATGAAAAAAGACGCTATCGGTGGACTGGACACACGCTAAGGGAAACCTGCTGATGACGTAACTAGACATTGCTTTTTGGAATCTCCAGGGTGAGAAAAGTGGAAGCAGACCGACGAATACTTACTTACTTAGTCGTTCCCCTTCTACCGTGAGGTGTAGAGGTTCGGAAGAGATAGCGCAAGACTCTCCTATCGGCTGTCTTCCTCCTGGCCTGGTTCCATTATAGTCCTCGGTCCTTCAAAGATTGTCTAATGTTGTCCTCCCAGCGCACTCTGGGTCGTCCTGGAAGTCTGGATCCCTAACTTTCCCATGTTTGTCGTGGTAGCTGTTCTTCTCCAATTCTGCAGACATGGCCAAACCATTTTAGTTGGAACTGTTCTACTTGGGTCTGCAGGCAATGGGATTTTAGGCCTTGACGTATCGTCTGGTTGCGGACCATGTCTCTTCTTTTTACTTCAACCACCTTCCTCAGATACCTCATTTCTGAGGTTTGGATCTGGCTTTTGTGGGTTGTAGTCATTGCCTATGACTCCCTTCCATACGTCAAGACTGGGACAAAGATGGAGCGGTATACAGCCATCTTCGTTTTCTTACCAACCTCTCTCTTGCTGAAGAATCCTCGAGCTATGGCCTGAAGATAGAGTCTCCCAGCTGCTGCTTTTGGAGTGGCCAACTCTTCTTTGATGCCTCCATTCCGGTCTATAACAGCTCCAAGGTGTTTAAAGTGGTCAACCTGCTCCAGGACCTGTTCTCCCAGCTTAATCTGATGCCTTCTTTCTTCTCGTGATATCACCAGCTGCTTATGACTATCCCTCTCTTCTCGAGCTCTTCCTTCCAGACTTGCAAGTTGGATTGGAGATGTGCCTCTGATTTAGCAATCAGGGCATCATCATCAGCAAATGACAACTTTGAAATACAGACCTGTCTCATCTTCCAGTACCCCACTGATTACTTTCTTGCTCTCTCCTTACATGCCTTGATGACATCGTCCATGAGAAGTATGAAAAGATAATGTGACAGGATATCCCTTGTCTTACGCCAGTGGTGGTCCTGAACTCTTCTGATTTATGTTTTGCGGTCCTCACATAATGTCTGCAAGGTAGAAGCTCTGTATAGCATGAATCAGAGGTGCTGGAATGTTCATCCTTGCCAAACAGTCGCAAAGTTTGCTCCAGGGGACCCAATCAAACGCCTTTTCCAGATCTTGGAAACAAAGATGGATCTCACTCTTATACTCGAGGGCCTTTTCACTCAGCTGTCTGAGTGGGAAGATTAGGTCTTGAGTACGTCGGTTTGCTCGGAATCTGCACTGGACCTCATCCAATTATGGCTCAGCTAGGCGTCTGCGTCTTTGCTCTAGGATTCTAGAATAGATTTTACCAGGGACACTGAGAAGGGATATGCCTCTACGGTTTCCACATTGTCGATTGTCATCCTTTTTTAAACTCGGTGTTATGTTTTTGGAATCTCCAGGGTGAGAAAAGTGGCAGCAGACCGAAGAATACATGGAGAAGAAAACTGAAGACAGAAATGAAAGTGATGAGGTAGAGATGGAAAGACCTTGAGTTGATGGTGTGTGCCAGGAGGACTTGGCATGTGTCTGCTAAAGGGTATTGGTAGATATGAAATAGCTTATCGTATTCCTTATACACTAAAAGATATATCTTTATTTCATTTATTTCTTTTCTTAAAACTTTTCATCTCCAAGTAGAGCAAAGGTCTTCAACAATTTCACGCGGAGCCTTTCAGTCATGTGTTTTTTGTTCAGTGTTTGTCCATGTCCTTCTGATCCCTTTCATGTCACGTGTCATCTGTTCAATGTATTTCAATGTCCTTCTGATCCCTTTCATATCACGTGTCATCTGTTCAGTGTCTTTCCATTTCTTTCTTATACCCTGCCTATCACATGCCATCTGTTCAGTGTCTTTCCAAGTCTTCTTATCCCCTTCATGTCACGTGATATCTGTTCAGTGTCTTTCCATGTCCTTCTTACCCCCTTCCTGTCTGTCTGTAGTTTCCTTCTCCGTGTGTAAGTATTCGGATGTTTAGAGTGAAGTGTGTTACGATTTTCATGACTTAATATATGTGCTTGTATGCGTGTCTGAGGCTTATGTAGTGTGTCTAAGCGATGCATATTCAAGTGGTGCGCGTGTGAGATATGTAGATGTGTGTGTGAAAACAACATCTGAGCGATGTGAAAATGTAAGGTATGTATGCGAGTAAATCGAGTGAGTGATGTATATAAGGTCTTGAAAAATGCCTTTAAATCTCTCTCTCTCTCTCTCTCTCTCTCTCTCTCTCTCTCTCTCTCTCTCTCTCTCTCTCTTTCTCTCTCTCTCGTTTGCGCGCGCTCTCGATCTTTGTCTATCGACCTGTATCTCTTAGTACGGGTAAACACAAAACAGAAGATAATAATTAGTAATAATACAACATAAGGGCAATGAGAACGACTGTTACGAGAACAGAAGGCCTGGATAACCCGTATTGTGGAAGAAATTGATCTATATGGATTAGCCATTTTGCAGAAACGCTAATCGTCAAGTCATTTGAAGCAAAGGAAAAAAAATACAGGGGATAAAAATCGTACCGCATATTTTCTTTTCCCCTTGAACATTCAAACTGGCAATAGAGTACCTGGCCATATCCAGTCTCCTTTGGGTATTCTGGCTCGAACCTCTAAGATACCGTATTTCATCGTTGGAATACTTTTCACTTTTCCAGACATAATCGGTGGCAAAATTCCGTCATGTCCATCTCGTCTGCAACCGTTTAGTGCTGATTCAGTACAATAGCCAAACAGGGCTGGAAGTAGGAGCAAGACGTATTTTAACACAATACACTATATATATATATATATATATATATATATATATATATATATATATATATATATATATATATATATATATATATCATCTTTATCATCTTATAAAGCATAAAGCCAACGCTAATGGTCGCCTGCATGAAGCATGCGCCAAGCAGTCATAGGCTCGTGCAGACGTGGTTTCTGTGGCAATTTGTATTACATTATAAGGTAGCCAGCACCATACACAGTCACATATTAGCCGCCTTGTACGACATGCATAAGGGTGCAGTAACCTTATTGTTTGTTTGTCGCCTCAGAGATCTTCAGGAACTACTCAAGGCATATGTTCCGTATGCTTGAACGTTGATGTTTTGAGGGAGGAAAAATAAAACTTCTTCTTTTAACAATGTTTACACTGCAAACTTTGGCGAAAAAATGTAAGGACTTACATTAAACAATAACGAATACTGTCACAGTAATAACTACACCTTCATGACATTATCCTCTAAGCTCGTATCAAACTGCGAGAGGTCACACAATCTACATACTTGTAAACGCCATTCACAAAGCGTACACGAAGGCATGCCGACAATCTCCCTTTTTAATAATAACAATGAGACACATATGAATTCATTAACAATAGGAATACATTGTCCGCAATAACCATATGGCTGGATCAACAAATCCTACTACCCTTGGAATATACAACAATGCTGTACAAAACCCAGCGACCATAAAGAGAGCACGATAAAATTCAATACGGCTTCTAAAGCTGCAAACTGACATCTTCCTCTGTCAGGCTTCCTGTTCACTACCATTCCATTGCACTCTTTTGCACCATTTCCTTTTAAAGCTGATGTGCGCACCAAAATATATGTTTATTCCATCAAAGCCCATGTGCGCAACAAAAGATATTATGTGACATCTACCCCCTTCCCCAGAAAAGAAAATGGAGTTTTCTTCTCCCTGAGAGCAGTAGATTTCACAGCATACAATAAAATATTAAACAAGTTAAAAAGAAAAAAAAATAGACGCTGTTGTACGTAGACGTCGTGCCTACGAACACAGATATAACTCATGTCCCAAAAATTACAATCTAGACAGAGCATCTGCCACGACATTAAGTCTACCCTCTAATGGGATAATTGTGAACTGGAACTGTTGTGGCAATAAGGCCCAACGAGTCAACCGTGAGCTTGTCGACTTCGAAGATTTCAAAAACAGTAAAGGTCGATGATCTGTCTGAAGTATAAACTGGGACCCTATCAAGTATCGGGACAGTTTCGACACTGCCCATACTATAGCCAGGCATTCTCTTTCGATTGTTGAGTACCTGGTCTCCGCCGGTAACAGTTTCCGACTAACATACATCACAGGATGTAGGATACTCTCGTGGTCTTGCATAAGACATGCGCCAATTCCCACAGATGACGCGTCGGTTCGCAGTATAAAGGGTTTGCTCAAATCAGACAAAAGAAGGATTGGTCGTCTGGAAAATAACTCCTTGATTTTTGATAACGCTTTCTCGCATTCTGCCGACCATACAACCCTGTTAGGCATCCCTTTACTAGTAAGAGAGGTTAAAGCATCAGAAATTGTAGAAAATTGAGGGATGAATTTGCGATAAAAATTGACAAGTCCCATCAGGCTTCTGACCTGCTTCTTAGTCCTTGGCGCTTGTAGTTCCAAAATTTTTGTAACCGTGCCAATCTCGGGTTTTAATAGATTATTACCTACGATAAACCCCCAAAAAACTCAACTCCCTAAAGACGATATAAATCTTACTAGGGCGTGCCGTTAAACCATGCTCACGTAAACAACGCAACAGGGAAGACAACCCCGACATATGTTGTTCCCATGTTTCATGGAACAGGCAGATGTCATCTATGTACGTAATCACATCCGTACGATGACCTAGTAACTTTCTCATCATTCTGACGAAAGTTGCTGGCGCATTAACTAGCCCAAAACACATAAAATTAAACTGAAATAAACCCTTTGGGGTGGAAAATGCCGTCAAAGGTTTAGCCGATTCGACAAGAGGAACCTGCCAGTATCCCCGAGATAAATCCAGTTTACTAAAAAACCTGACATGGGAAAGTTGAGTAAGGAGGTCCTCCTGGTTCGGTATTGGCTCAGCGTCAATCACAGTGACACTATTTAATTTACGGAAGTCGATGCAGACACGCAAGTACCAATTTTTCTTCCGAACTACAACCATAGGGAAGGAGTACGCAGAATCCGATGAAGAAATGATCCCCAACCGTAACATGTCATTTAGTTCTTTTTCAATCGCCGACTTGAAATGTAATGGGTTCGGATACGGCTTTACCCTGATCGGTTGGTCGTCCGTCAGGATGATATTGTGGCAGATCAAATCGGTACGTCCTGGCAAATCAGTGAAAACATCCTTAAACTCTCCAATGACCGATCGTGCCTCCGATTTCTGTGTTATCGTTAGGTCGTTACATATCTGCACATTCTCCCAAGACTCAGAAGGAGCAAGAGGAACGAGAGACAGCTGGAGATTAATATCATCTCCTATGTCACCCAATTCATTAATGACCACAAAACATGCCATCTTCGGGGTCGCCCCAGACAACCTAGTGTCCACCCCTTTTAGAGCCTCTGGCCGTTCTATATAAGGTTTTAACATATTAATGTGGAATATCTTCTCCTTGTTCCGAACCTGTATTAAATAATCAACATATGTTACCCTCTTAAGCACCTTAAACGGTCCCTGCCATGTAATGCTCAAACGGTCCTCCTTTGATGGAAGAAGAAACCATACCTCTTCACCGGGAACCAAGAACAGTAGTTTGGATCTGCGGTTAGCGTATTGCCTGTACCGCAAGCCCGCTACGGATAAATTATCACGTGCCACGGCACACGCTTTGACAATACGGTCACGCAGGTTTATGACATATTTGTAACTGGAAACGGAGGACCCATCAGAACACCCACCAACCAGTATATCTTTCAGAATGTGCATTGGGCCCCTCGGATTCGCCCCGTACAATAGTTCAAATGGGGAGAACCCGGTGCTCTCCTGAGGCGCCTCTCTATAGGCAAATAATACTGCTGGAAGGAATTTATCCCATTCTTGGGGAAATTCAGCAGTGACCTTGGCCAACATATCCTTCAATGCGCCATTAAAACGTTCACATACCCCGTTTGACTGGGGATGATAAGGGCTGGTGAGCGATTGGGAAATGCCCAAAAATTTAATGATCTCTGCCATTTCCTTAGAAATGAATTGACCTCCTCTATCTGACAATATCACCTCGGGAAACCCAAACCTACTGAACAACATCTGCAACGCATCCGCTACAGCCTGAGAGGTTATAGTCCTCATTGGCACAGCCTCGGGCCATCTTGTGCACAGATCCACCATTGTCAGAATAAAACGAAAGCCTCTCTCTGATGCAACAGAAAGCGGACCAACGATATCGATTGCAACTTTCTGGAAGGGCCGAACCAACAAATCAACAACCTGCAATGGAGCCTTCGGTAATTTACCTTTATTTGTCACTGGCTGGCATACCCTGCAAGACCTGCAGTATATCTTAATGTCTTTGTTGTATGCCGGCCAATAGAATTGTGACAGAACTCTATGGCAAGTTCTTGCAACCCCCATATGTCCAGCGAACGGTGAATCGTGTGTCACCTGCAACACCTTTGATCTAAAGGCGACAGGCAAAACCACCTGGCGCTTGAATTCGAATTGGCTGGAAAAGCATCTGGTAAGAACATAATTTTTCAACTCAAACCAGTACCGTGCCGACTTCGTGCACTTTACATCACCATTTTGGGCCAAAGTGTAACATTTCTGCAATGTTCCATCAGCTCGCTGCTGCTGGACAAAGTCCGGTGCTGGTACATCAGGACCCGTGGAGGCAATACATGGGACCGCGTAAGATGTCGGTAATTCCCGCTGTATCGCCAATGAATTGTCGTCTGTTCTGTTCTGCGCCCTTGTGACCACCACATTGGCCACAACTGACCGTTCGACCTGCCATTTTGTGATGTCGGCCTGGGTACAGTCACGAACACCAAGCACGTTCCCTATAATAAAATCGACTACTGGCGCCTCAAGAACACACGCCTGCACCCGACCAGAAATAAAGGGTGTATCCACGTCTATAATGGCTAGGGGGTAATATTCAACATTCCCCCCAAATGTCACGCATCCGACAGTCTTCCCAATAAGGCACGATTCATCAATACATGATCGGCGCACTCCTATCGTAGTGCATCATGTGTCCCCCAACACAGACACCAACCGGTTCTGAACCATGCCCTGGTGTAACTCTAAGCTTCCGCTCCCACCGAGAGAAGAAAGGCAAGGCGGAGTATGCCCACAAATCAGCAGTGGTCTGCCATCAGGCTCAAACAAAGGCCTATATCCCTCGCAATCCTCGTTATTAAAGGTTTTTAGAACGCATGCAGCATTAGCCTTTTCTGAATTTTTTGGACAGACTCTTGCAGCATGTCCCCTTCCGTCACACGCGCCACAACGAATCTGACTACCATCATCTTTTTTAGAACTACCCTTTGGTGAATTGAGGAGTTCTTGCTCCCGTTTGTCATCCCTGTCATTCCTTTTACTCGGACCACTTCTATACCAGCGATGATTGCGTTCGCTAGTAGTTTCTATTTGGACCTGCCTCCGAGTAGACCTGTCATGTCTATCTCCCGTGTATCTAAACGGAGATCTATCTTGACGGTAGAACGATTGTTTTTTCGGAGATTTGTACCCCTTAAAATTATCATAGCTCCAATGTGATCCATGCCCACTAGAGTATTGCAGATCAAACCTCATCTTGGCAAACCTGTCCGCACTCTTGGACCGATGTTGCCGGAAAGGTTTCCCAATAACCTTACCAACACATGTAGCGAAAGGCTCAGGGACAAATGACTTGTGAATTGTGTTACCAGGGTGAGCGGTAACGTACTGCCGCCCCAACTCTGACATAGCAGTAATGTCTCTAGGTTTGCGTTCCTGAAAAAATGCAACCATGTCAGAACAACAGAGGACAACACCTTGTCCCGCAACATGAGATCAAAGAGTCCATCAAAATCCCTGTTTATTCCATCTAGCTCTGTCCATCTATTAAAGAGAAGTTTAATTTTGGTGACAAAAGAGCCGAAATCTTGGTCGCCACTAGGCATCGCATCTCTGAAACGAGAGCGATACCCTTCGGCTGTCAGCTTAAATTCTCTCAGCAATGTTGCCTTTACGGTATCATAATTAGTTATGTCAGCCACAGGCAAACTATATACGGTGTTTAGAGCAGAGCCGGAAAGCAATGCAGATAATAGTGAAGGCCATTCCACCTTCCTTGCCCTCTAGGCAAGAGCCGCTGATTCAAATCTCTCCAAAAGGAAGTTCATGCTATCTACTTCCTCCCGAATATTCGGTAATCGTAGCCTATAAGGGCGAGCTGGCTCCCTAGAAGTCGAACTAGGATTGCCAGAATCAAGCTCCAACTTTGTTATAGCAATTCCCATGTCCGCCTCAATCTTCATTTTTTCTAACTCCATCCGTCTTAGATCTGCCTCAATTTTTTTATTTTCTGTATCTGCTTGAATCTTTCTCAGTTCCTTATCTGCTTCAATCTGTTTCAGTTTCAGTACTTTATCTGCTTCAATTTGTTTCAGTTCCCTTTCTGTTTCAATCTTCAACTTTTGTAATTGACGCTCCTCAGCACGACAACGATAGTCGGTAGCATTCACAAGCGAGTAAAATTTTCAGGGTTGCGCAATAAGCATGCACAGGCAATGCAACGTATTAACGGTAGAGGCGAACTGTAAGATGTGTACTGGCAGGTACACACGTGTAGTATTGTCATAATCTGTTGTACCACAAATACCACTGTTGGCGACGTATTCGTGCTCTCAGCAGATAGGCCACCAATGGGCAATCGAGAACCAAAAAATCAGCAGGCAACTGCAACGACCGACAACTTTAAAACGTGTTCGCCTACGCCTGGAAGGAACTAAAACCTCAAATTTTCCACCACAATTACGACAGACCCACAATCAGCTCTCCAAATCACTGACGATGGAACTAATCCAACAATAAGACGGCGTCGTCGTCGCCCCAGCCAGACAGGAACTCCTTAAACCTTAGCTTCATAGTCTTCACACTGCGCAATGAGTCAATGCACGAACTTGTAGCTTGTTTTCGCCGACAACAAACCCATTGCAAAATGTCCTCATCAGAAAAAACAATCGCACATTTAATGGGATGCAACCCAATTGCGAACAAAAGCCTCGACAACTGTAAACTTGCTATGAGAGAGCCCGTAATAAGATCAATACTACAAATATCCAGATACCACCAGTCACTAACAAAGTGAAACGCTAACATACACCTGTATAGAGGACCACAGCCTCCAAAAATATGTCACAGTATAATAACTACACCTTCATGACATTATCCTCTAAGCTCGTATCAAACTGCGAGAGGTCACACAATCTACATACTTGTAAACGCCATTCACAAAGCGTACACGAAGGCATGCCGACAATCTCCCTTTTTAATAATAACAATGAGACACATATGAATTCATTAACAATAGGAATACATTGTCCGCAATAACCATATGGCTGGATCAACAAGTCCTGCTACCCTTGGAATATACAACAATGCTGTACAAAACCCAGCGACCATAAAGAGAGCACGATAAAATGCAATACGGCTTCTAAAGCCGGCAAACTGACATTTTTCTCTGTCAGGCTTCCTGTTCACTACCATTCCATTGCACTCTTTTGCACCATTTCCTTTTAAAGCTGATGTGCGCACCAAAATATATGTTTATTTCATCAAAGCCCATGTGCGCAACAAAAGATATTATGTGACAAATATTATAAACCGTAAATGTCAATGGTTTTATATATATATATATATATATATATATATATATTATATATATATATATATATTATATATATATATATATATATATATATATATATATATATATATATATATATATATATATATATATAACCATTGACATATTTAAAGCTATTTAGTATAATGACAATTTTTGTAACGATAAAAACCTGTCAAGTCCATTACTCCCGTGTGCAGAAAGTTTTCGTTAAATCTGTTATCGTTGACAGTCGGAATCTGTAAACACAAGGACCACTTAAATATCTGTCTATCTGCGTGTTGATCTGTGTGTTTGTATGTGTCATATATAAATGAACGGGTATCTTGCATGCGGCAAATGAAAGAAGGAAGAATTGGAAGCACGTACTTTGAAACAGCTGGCATTTTGCTGCAATATTTTAATAGGTGCGCTTTTGTACAGCTGGAACTTTGCTGCAATATTTTGATACATGCACTTTGCCGGTACGTTGATGACAGTTGAAATATTTAGATAGGTACACTTTCAAACAACCATCATTTTGATGACGTATTATATGGGTACACTTTCATATAGCCAGCACTGTGATGACGTATTATACGAGGGGCGTTCAGAAAGTAATGCACCACATCGTTTTTCTCAGGAGCTATTTATTCAAAAAGCATGAAATTTATACACAATATATATGGATATGTCATGTAAACATCGGTATTATTCAACATAATCCCCATCAACTTGTACGGCTTTATGCCAGCGCGAAACAAGTGCATGTATCCCTAGCCCGTACCAGATTTTGTCTTGATCATGTAGCCATTTCTTCGCTGCATGAATCACTCCTTCATCATCTTCAAACCTTGTCCCACGGAGTGCATCTTTAAGTGGACGAAATAGATGAAAATCAGAGGGTGCCAAATCGGGACTATAGGGTGGAACGAACGAACGAACGAACTTTATTTTCAAAGGGTTAAGAATTGGGCACGCAGGCCCGTCTGACATTCTGCCCTTCCTCTCTCTCTCATCATGTATACTAATATCCTTTCATCCTCACATTTACTTTAAGCATTATTAAGGCATTTATCATTATAAAAGTAATATTACATTTGCAATAATCATCATAATTAAAGTGTTTAAAAAAAAAAAAAAATTGAATTCTTCGTACTGTAAATTAGTGATTTGAGACATATTCAGAGGCATGTTATGAGAACTTGTAAAATGTTCATACGGTGTTCAACTGAATGACTCAGGGACTTTTTTTTTTTTTTTTTTTCATCAAGATGAGGTAGGTAGACAGTTACTTTCCATTTTCCTTTCCATTTCCTTTGCGTCCCAAACTCAAGACCAGAATCAGACTAGGTAGATAGTTAGATAGACATATACGAAAGCAATTAATTTGCCAAGGGTTGAAAATCGGACACAGTCCCCTCTTGCATTCTTCCATCCTCTTGCTCATCTTTTATTACTGTTACTCAACATTCTCCAGCGTACTGAAAGTATTAATTTAAGGACAGTGCAACATTACAAGGAAGTATAACAGCATACATTAACAGTACCTGATCATAAAATTAAGAATATAATATTAAGAATAAGTATATTGTAATGAAAACTAGATCATCAGAGCCTCCATACAGTATATTAGATAAAAGTACAACACAATCAGTTAGGGTGGCATATAATCAGCACTCATAAAGTATTTGAACAGTATACGATTGTATGAGTAAGGACTGTGCGTGCTTTTCAGGTCATTGGGAAGATTGTTCCAAAGATGAGCAGCTGAGTAAGCCAAACTAGTTTTAAATAGGTCAAGCCTGGGCTTGGGTACCTGTAATTGATTTAAGCGCTGACTACGTCTGTCATTGTATTTTAAAAGCGGCCAAAGATACTTTGGAGCATTCTGTGACAGGATTTTGTGAATAAATTTCCCTTTGTTAAAGAGGAAGCGCTTCCTGAGGGGTAATATTTGAAGATAATTATATAAATCTATACAATGTGATTGGTGTTTATCAGCAACAAGGCGCATTGCGCGTTTTTGAAGCGAGTGGAGCCTTTTTGTGTTGGAGACAGAACAACCATCCCAGATTGTGGAACAATAGTCTAGATGCGTTTGTATATGAGATATGTAGAACATTTTCCTTGCCTGTTCATCCAGGAAATGTTTAATTTTGGCTAATTGGTAAACTTTTTGTGCTGTTTGTTTTGTGAGTGCATGTACATGTGAGTTCCAACTTAAGTGTTGGTCAACAGTGATACCTAGAGTTCTGTGTTCATTTACGCTTTCAATTAGTGATGTTCCAATGAAGAGCTGAAGTGTTGTTTTCTGCAAGTTTTGTAGTTTTTGTCTGGTTGATATTAACATACATTTTGTTTTACTAATATTTATTTGCATGCGATTCTCGTTGCTCCACGTAATAAGATTATGTGTATCGTTTTGTAAAGATTGTTCTAGTGTGATGCAACATTTATCACTAGTATAGACAGTGCAGTCATCGGCAAAAAGGTCACATGATGAGTGTTTGAAGTATAGAGGAAGATCATTAATGTATACGGTAAATAGAAGAGGGCCGAGAATAGAGCCCTGAGGAACACCTGTATGGACAACGGTTGGGTTCGACAAGGAATTATTGTAAGAGACTATTTGTTGTCTGTCTGACAGGAACGATTTAATTAACTTTACCAGCTTAATATTTACTTTCATTGTTTCTAATTTTCTGATTAAAATAAAGTGATCTATCATATCAAATGCTTTTTTGAAGTCTACAAATATTGCTCCACATATATTATCGTTATTGATGTTTAGGTGCCAATTGTCTATCATCTTTGTTAAGGCTGTGTGGCATGAATGCTTTGGTCTAAACATCAATAACGATAATATATGTGGAGCAATATTTGTAGACTTCAAAAAAGCATTTGATATGATAGATCACTTTATTTTAATCAGAAAATTAGAAACAATGAAAGTAAATATTAAGCTGGTAAAGTTAATTAAATCGTTCCTGGGGTAGTACAGTCCAACCCAATTTGATGATTGCTTCCCGTGTTGCCAGACTTGTGTGAGGGTGCGCATTGTCGTGAAGGAGAAGCAGGTCTGCTGGATTCTTGTGCGGCCGAACTCTGCGAAAACGTTGATTGAGTTTTTTCAATGTCTTAATGTAAGCTTGCGAATTGATTGTCTCTCCTCTTGGCATAACGTCCACAAGAATCACACCTTTAATGTCCCAAAAGACAGTGATCATGACCTTTCCAGCTGAAGGAATTGTCTTGAATTTCTTTCTTCTTGGTGATTGCGGATGATGCCACTTCATTGACTGTCTTTTTGTCTCAGGTTCAAAATGATGTGCCCAGGTTTCGTCACCTGTAACGATCTTAGCAAAAAAGTTCTCTCCGTCAGCACTGAAACGCTCCAACAATTCAGAAGAAATTGCTTTCCTTTGCAATCGGTGGTCATTTGTGAGACTTCGAGGAACCCATCTTGCGCAAACCTTAGAAAATCCGAGAGTTTTTATAACTGCATTTGCACTACCAATGCTGACTGACAGCTGTGAGGCCAATTGTTGAGTAGTGATTCGCCTATCAGTAAGAATTATGCCCTCAGCGCATTTCAACATTTCTGCGTTGGTGGCTGGCTGTGGCAGGACGTCCACAGCGCGGCCGATCAAGCAGCTCCGTATCTCCACTTCCTGATTCTTTGATTCTCTGAACCCAGCGACTGACTGTACTCCTGTCGACTGCAAAACTTCCATACACATCACATAGACGCTTGTGAATATTCACAACAGTTTCCTTCTCTGCAACAAGAAATTCTATCACAATTCGCTGTTTATAACGCAAGTTGCTAACACGCTCCATTTCAACGGTTTAGGCCAGCCGTATTATTTAGCCGGTTGCGGTGCAATTTGGTGCACACAATTGGCACATGCCGTATATGAAGTGTGCAAAATTTCATGCTTCTATCTTCATTATTAGCTGAGAAAAACGATGTGGTGCATTACTTTCTGAACGCCCCTCGTATGTGTACACTTTCATACAGCTATCACTTTGATGAAGTATTATATGTAACCACTTTCATACAGCCATCACTTTGATGGCGTATTATATATGTACACGTTCATACAGCCATCACTTTGATGACGTATTATATGTGTACACATTCATACAGCCATCACTTTGATGACGTACTATATGTGTACACTTTCATAGAGCCATCACTTTGGTGAAGTATTTAATCCCGGCAATGGTAGAAAGAAAACAACTTGGCAGAGAACTGTGGAGGCCGAGATGCAAAGAATGAACCAGAGCTGGGGCACTGCACGAAGGATGGCTGCCGACCGAGCATAGTGGAAGCAGTTTGTTGCTGCGTTACAAGACACCACCAGGCGTGATGGCCACTGACTGCTTTGACAGTTGGCGGGTAAGAATCAAGGACGAAGAAGAACGCTAGAAAATAAGACTGAATAATATAAAGGATGGCAAGGGGGAAAGCAATTTTATTTTAGGAAGATCTTGAGAAAGTTATATATGGACCACGACACTTATCACAGTAAATTTAAAAAAAAAGTAGGAGGGTTCATTTTCAGATTTCTGGCTCCCAGTGAAGTGAAAACTAAAGCAATGCTGCATTCTTTAATATGTACTTCATAATGTTTACCTTCACATCATTGTGCTACTTCTCAGAATATGACAAGTTTTTGATGAATTTTGGACTCGGACTTTTCTGTCATGACTCCACTTGGAATATGTTTTGTTTTTGTTTTGGAAGTGTTGATTTCACTTGGTTAACCAAGCCCATCACAATAATTACAAGTCTGCGTTATATGTCCGTATTTATTTCTTCACAGGTATTTTCATTTTGAGATTTGGTTCGTATCCAGGAAATTCATTTAATCAACGTCGTTTCGCTTGACTTCTGATGGTCAGTCGACTTTCTCTAGACTACAAACTCAGATCATCCATTTGTATGAGTATTCTGTTCTTCTCTTTGTTTCTTATCTTTGTTAACGCTTTGATCTGTGCTTTGATCTAATATATAGATAATAGTTGCTGTAATCAAAGAAGCTATGGTATAAATAACAGTAACTGCAGTATTAGCCGCATTAATCATGAACGCAGTATTAGTACTAGTTTGTTCTTTAGCATTACTGAACAGGTATTTATGTTGAAAACAAAATTAGAAATTATTACCTGTTTTGCTAGAGACTAAATACAGCCATCACTTTGATGACATATTATATGGGTACACTTTCATACAGCCATCACTTTATAATAATAAACATCACACATTTTAAAAAATATTGCATGACATTTCTATAAAACTCACGACTACTGAAGTTATTTTAGTAGTAATAAAAGCAGCTAAAGTTTATTGCATTCTGCTTAATCCTGTTCACAAAGATGCTCTTTAGAGCTATTTGAGTTATTGCTATTGTTAATCAGAATCGACGTCATTGCACTCCAGGCAGACCCATAGGTACTCAGTTTCCCTCAGCAAATGTCGAAGATAATGATTTTAGTTAACGCTTACTTACTTAGTCGTTCCCCTTCTACTGTGAGGTGTAGAGGTTTGGAAGAGAGAGCGCCAGACTATCCTATCGGCTGTCTTCCTCCTGGCCTGGTTCCATTCTAGTCCTCGGTCCTTCAAAGATTGTCTGATGTTGTCCTCCCAGCGGACTCTGGGTCGTCCTCTGGGTCTGGATCCTTGGCTCTTTGTTTCCCATGCTTGTCGTGGTATCCGATCTTCTCCCATTCTGCAGACATGGCCAAACCATCTTAATTGGGACAGTTCTACTTGGGTCTGCAGGGGGTAAGATCTAAGGCTTTGACGTATCGTCTGGTTGCGTACCAAGTCTCTTCTTGTTACCTCAACCATCTTCCTCAGATACCTCATTTCTGAGGTTTGGATCTGGCTTTTATGGGTTGTAGTCATTGCCCATGACTCGCATCCATATGTCAAGACTGGGACATAGGTGGAACGGTATACAGCCATCTTCGTTTTCTTACCAACCTCTCTCTTGCTGAGGAATCCTCGATTTATGGCCTGAAAAAAGTCTCCCAGCTGCTGCTTTTCGAGTGGCCAACTCTTCTTTGATGCCTCCCTTTCGGTCTATAATAACTCCGAGGTATTTAAAGTGGTCGACCTGCTCCAGGACCTGTTCTCCCAGCTTAATCTGATGTCTTCTTTCTTCTCGTGAAATCACCATGGATTTTGTTTTAGAGCTGCTTATGACCATCCCTCTCTTCTCTAGCTCTTCCTTCCAGACTTGCAGGTTGGATTGGAGATGTGCCTCTGATTTAGCAATCAGGGCAACATCATCAGCAAATGCCAGCTCCGAAATATAGACCTGTCTCATCTTCCAGTACCCCACTGAATACTTTCTTGTTCTCTCCTTACATGCCTTGATGACATCGTCCATAAAGAGTATGAAGAGGTAAGGTGATAGGATATCACCTTGTCTTACACCAGTGGTGGTCCTGAACTCTTCTGACTTATGGTTTGCTGTCCTCACATAATTTCTGCAAGACTTGTAGAAGCTCTGTATAGCATGAATCAGAGGTGCTGGAATATTCTTCCTTGCCAAACAGTCCCAAAGTTTGCTCCAGGGGACCCTGTCAAACGCCTTTTCCAGATCTATGAAACAAAGATGCATCTCACTCTTATACTCAATGGCCTTTTCACTCAGCTATCTGAGTGGGAAGATTAGGTCTCGAGTACTTCGGCTCGCTCGGAATCCGCACTGGACCTCATCCAATTGTGGCTCAGCTAGGCGTCGGAGTCTCTGCTCTAGGATTCTAAAGTAGATTTTACCAGGGACACTGAGAAGGGATATGCCTCTATGGTTTCCACACTGTCGATTGTCACCCTTTTTGAAAATTGGTGTTATGATGGCAATCTCCCAATCCTTTGGTATGGTCTTGTTGTACCACGCTGCCTGTAAAACCCTTAAGAGTAATAGGTCGCCTGATGCTCCCATGAACTTAACCATTTCTGGTGTTATACCATCATGCCCTGCTGCTTTGCCCATCTTGATTTTCTCCAGTGCTGCCTTCAGTTCTTCCATCTTTATGTCATCTTCACCATCATTGGTTTTCTCTTCTGTGCTAGTGTTTATCATTTCTGATGCTTCACCATGCTCACCATCCAGGAGTTCTGAGAAATATTCTTTCCATTTTTCCATTACTTCCTTCGGGGCAGTAAGCAATTTGCCTTGCTTGTCCTTTATAAATTTGAGAGGGCATTGTTTTTCCTTCCTCATGTTCTTTAGGGTCTTATAGAACAATTTCTGGTTTTCTTGTGCATCTTTTTCTAGCTTTTCTCCAAATTCTTCCCAGGACTTCTGTTTTGCTGCTAGCACTTTGTTCTTTGCTTCTGTTCTGAGTGTCACATATTCTCTATATTTTTCCATTTGTCCTGTTGTGTTTTTAGCTCCTAAGTATTGTTTCCATGCCATTTTTTTCTCTCTTATTTTCTCTTTGACTTCCTCTGTCCACCAAGGTGTCCTCTTTCTCTTGTTCCCAAGTCGGACTTCACCGCATGCTTCTGCAGCAGCTGTCTTTATGATATCCTTGAATTTATTCCAGAGGGTTTCCAAGTCATCAGGTCGTTCTTCTGTGTTGCTCACCGCTGCAGCAATAAGCCCCTGATATCTGGTCTTAATTTCTGGCTCTCTCAGCTTGTAGGTCCTAATGCTCATTTCTCCTGCTCGTTTACTTGGTTTCTTGCGTGATGTTGGGCAGTTCCTAGGCTGAGCAACTTTTTCAGTTGTTCTTTTGATTGTTAGCAGGTAGTGATCACTTATAATCTCTGGCCCCCTCCAGACTCTAGCATCTCGGACATATTTGAATGAGCTTCTCCGAACAATGGCATAGTCGATCACTGACTTCTCATTCTTTGTTGGTTCACATCTAGTGTATGCATGTATGCGCTTATGGGAGAACTTTGTGTTTGTAATGATCAGATTCTGCTCACTGCAGAATCTAAGGAGTCGCTTTCCATTGTCATTGAGAGTATCTTCTCCATATCTTCCGATAACTCCACCTCATCTAGCATGGTCATTTCCAACTCTGGCATTAAAATCTCCGAGCATGATAACTTCATCTAGGCAGTCATCCACTGTCCTTTGAAGCAGCTCGAAGAATTCCTCCTTGACCTCTGCTCTCCCATCCTCATTTGGCCCATAGACTATGACCAGGTTGACTATGGTTTCTCCTTCTTTTAATTTAAGAACCATAATGCGTGTGACGTACGGCTAGTTTGACAAGTGAATTTTCCCTGATATGATGGATGATTTAAAGGGACCTTTAGCTTTTCATAACATTAGAACCCCTGAACATTTGTTGTAACTTTTCGTTTGCCAGAACTCATTCCACCGGGACTCATGTAGGATACAGCGACGAGATCAAAGAGACAAACCGAGGGATCTTAGGGGAGACTATCGGCGCTATCAAAGACAGTAGTTTTCCCTGATACGAGACGCAGTTGCTTGCCGCTAATTTCGCGTCTCGGTGTCAATCGAGGAACCGAGCGAACGGGGGAAAGCGAAACGGGCAGCAGCGAGCGGATACGAAGACCAGGGGGCGGCTTCTTCTCTTGATTTGGCGGTCAGATCCCCAAAAGTTCGTGAGATCAAATAAGTTGTCAAGTTTATCATGTCCCACTCAACTTACATTCCATTTTAGCTAAATAGACCATGTAGAACTAGACACGTTATCACTCGCTGGCCAGACCTTTACAGAAGCACTAGCTTTATTGAAATCTTGTTATAGATTTTCCCCTGGATTTTATATATATTTGCAGTGATTTCTAATTCTGTGCAAAGCGGTAAAATATATATTGTGTAAAGTGATCAGTGGTCTAGTCATTCTATTTCAAGGGATTTTGTGTTAATTTAAATCTATTTAATTAAACCATCTCAAGAGTTCCAGTTTTAAATATAATGATCTATCTATTATATTATTTCAAAAGATAATAGATGCTTAAATTAACTTTTAAAGTCGCGAAGGAATTTATAATTAATAAATTCAGTTAAGTCCTAGTTTTATAGATGTGGGTTTTTAACCACTAGAATTCGCGCAGTGTTTATTAAATACATAATTAAATACTCGAGTGTATTATAGGCTTAACGGGAAATTCATCGCGCTTTAGAAGGTTATTTGTTTTCGGTATATTACATGTCTTTTTTTTTTCTTTCATACAGAGTGATCGTAACCTGTGCGATCCCAGCATTAAGAAAGCAATAAAGAAATCAATCTAAGCAAAGCAAAGCATAAACAGTGTGTAGAGTTCCCCTGACGCAGAACTTGTTGAGACTGTGTAAATTTTTAATCTTTGAGGCGATTCTATGTTTGGAATTCCGCTATCTAACTTATAGCAAAGAAAGCACACCCAAAGACAAATTTAACGCACCATCAAACAACTTAAGTCGTAACGGGAAGAAGAACACTGGCCCGAGCTTTGTTAGTTTACTGACACAGAGAGATAATTCATAATTTCCTGAACAGTGATGTGACTAGTGTACCAGCACGCGTAAGAATTTTATTATCCGCGGCATAGTCAAATAGACCACACCATCCTCACCCCGGTATCAGAGACCGTGCCCTCCCATAGAAACTGTTATTAAGAAAAGAGACACAACTACAGATTCATTTTCCAGCGATTACGGGACCCTTTTATGTGCTGACCGCCTACCCGATAATCTGGGGCTAGAACTTGAACAAACACTCATACATTTAGTTGAGGTGTAACTGCTGTTGTGTTATTCTATGGAGTGCAAGATTTTTTCACAATCGGTAAGTGAGAGCAAGATGAGTGAAGGCCTTTGCTAGCGCGTGTATGAATGACAGGAAATTAATTCTTTTGTGTGACCATTTTGTTAACTTGCTTACCTGGTAACATATATCTTTTCTGTATACCCTACATTGTTCCTTTAAGTGGGATAGTTGATAATTTGTTAACTCTGTTTAAAACCACCTCCTTTCCATTTGCTTAGTAAAGGGAAGAACAGCTGGGAAGAACAGGTTTTTTTTTCTATCACCTATACCTAATTTTGTAACACCTCTTTCAGAGTAATTAACTTCACTGTTAGGTTAACGTACCCGTGTTCCTGATATTATCTATCTCTGGACTGGGTTTGTCTTTGTCTAATAAGCGGGAAGGGCTTAGTCGATACCAATCTTCTTCACCCCTCCCAAACTTGTTATTTGCATTTGTGTACTTATGATAATTTATGTAATATCTGATATTTTTAGTGATTGATGTTTAAAGTGAATAAAATCACCTAAACTCATTTAGTTCTGTGTGTTGGATATACCCAAAGCCCAACATTTCCCCTATTCGTTTAATATAGTTTGTATCAACGTCGTGTGTGTGTTTGAAAACACCGAATCGGTGTGCGCGCAGATGCGAGTCTGGAAAACTGGCAAATAATTGTTTGACCAGGAGAGTGAAAGAGAAGATTGAGAGACACGATTTGTCGTAAATAAGTCTGTCTTTACTCTCCTCCAGCACGCTGTGAAGTAACTATTAAATCTCTACATTTTCTATCACTGAGCTTTCCATCATCATTTTCCACTCTAAACCGGACCACTATTTCTACGACTCTTTTCTCTCAAAATAAATTTACGACAATATTTGGCCGGCTCGTCTGGGATAATTTTGAGATACATTTGATGCACACATATTTGTGGGCTGGTTCTGGGATCTTGAGCTACATTTGAGGCAATCGCATAGCCGGGTTAAAGATATTTTGAGTCTGATTTAGTTTGGGTCTAACTAGGTAGAGTGTGAATGATTTGTCTTTGTGAATTAGGGAAATAAATAAATAATTACACCCCTAGACAAACGTTCTTTAAGTATTTGGGTTGTCCACACAGCATATTTACAGGTTGTTTTCTCTCCACAGCAGTAGAAAGTACAGATAAACAAATATATTTGCTATTTTAATTATCCTCTGGCGGAGATAATTATATTTCTTTCTTTATAAAAGTTGCTGGGATTGCGTGATTGTTTTACAGTCACTAAGGTTTTTGAAGTCAAAAAGAGTTGAGCTTAGCTAAAGACGGATTGTTCTGATTTTTAAAAATTAAGTTAACAACGTCTCATCTCAATAATTGACTTTAGGGACGGAGTTTGTTGTCAGAGATTTAAAATTTAGGGGAAATTTTTTTTTCCTTTTAAATTGTTTTAATATAAATTTTTCTCTACTGTTAGTAAAAGTAGATTCTTTTCCAGTGTAACTTACCATTTAGTGGCATAGTCGCTTGCGTTTAGAGCCTTAATTGCCAGATAATAGCAGCGATAAGTTTGCACAGTACAGGTAGGAGGTAACACAGGTAAATTTGTACTTGTGTTTTTTTTTCTCGTAGCGGTTCAGAGTTCCTCCCTTTCGCGTTTCTTCTTACTAGTTCTCTAAGCATACTTCATCTTATTCTTTAACAATGGCAGAGAGGATAAAGATGAGGTCCATCTTGAGGCTGGAAGCGAAAGAGGCAGGATTAGATGCAGAAGCTGCAAACGCGTTTATTAACCAGGAATTGGAAATATATGACGCGGAGCAACAGAGAGCCGAAGCTGAGAGGAAGGGGAAGCAACAGAGAGCAGAAGCTGAGAGGAAGGAAGAGAAAGAAAGAACAGAGAGGAGAGAAGCCCAGGAGAGGGCAGATAAGAAAGAAGCGGAAGAACGTCTTTTGGAACAGAAGAAAATTGAAGCAGAGATGGAAACTCGCAGAGAGAGAGAGAGAGAGACAAGGAAAGACAGCATCAACTGGCGCTTAAGGCTCTAGAGAGTCGGGGCGCCTCTACTTCGACTAACGGAGAGCCGTCTTCGCCCCAGTCTCAATCAATGGACCTCTCCAGTACTCAATCTGCCCAATTAACTGCTATGTCGTTTTCTTTAGAATCTTTTCCTAGCCCTAACGAAAAAATTGACAGCTACCTAGAAAAATTCGAGAGACTCGCGAATCTTTATGGGTTAGAGAGTACCCGCTGGGCGCTCAAACTTTCAACGTCACTGAAAGGCAATGCTTATGACGTGTACACAAAGCTGGGACCGAATCAACATGATTACGACATGTTGAAAAAGGCCTTACTACAGCAGTTTGAGATGACTGCCCGAAAGTTTCTGCAGTTGTTCAGAAACAGCCGAAAAGAGAGCACGGAAACATTTCCCCAGTTCTCTTCACGTCTCACGGGTTATCTGACAAAGTGCATTGAATTATCTGACCTACCTCTTTCATATGAGGGACTCCTCGAACTTGTTCTTGTGGAGCAGATAAAATCCACTTTGTCGAATGAAACACGTAGATTTTTGGCTGAACAGGGGGCAGTCAGGCTTGAAGACATACTCAATAAAGCCGAACGCTATAGCAATGCAATGGCCGAACTTCCCAGCACTAAACGTAAACCCACCGATGAGCCATCTCGAAAACAGAATCTAGAGCAGGCATCCTATTCTTCCACTTCCTCTCAACATTATAACCAACGAGATAACAATACCCAGAAACCTCCCCAGGAAAAATCGAAATTCTACAAAACCCGATACCCCCCCAACAACAATTCTGATCAACCCAACAAGCCTACGTGGCAGCGCGGCCACCAAGGTCAAGGAAAAGGGAAGACCCCTACACCAGGAACGTCTGATCAGGGCAAACAAACCGGTGCAAACCGCATTGGATGTTTGCATACAGCCTCGAAAGGTAGAGTCAATGTCAGTGATTCTCAACCTGAGGGGGACCGACCCTCAACTCGAGGAACTGTAATTTTGAACGGTACCTCTACTACTTGTCTTTTTGACACTGGATTAAGTTTTGATTGTATTGTCGCTAGGCACCTAGTCAAACCCGGTCAGGAGACAGAGGAAACCGTCAAACTTAGTGGAGTTTTCAGGAGTGATGCACCCAGGACGCTTCCTATCGCACTGGTAGAAATACACTCTGACTTTGTCAGAGGAGTTATTAAAGCGGCCATAATGGATGATCCGATCTACCCAGTTATCCTGGGATGTAGATATGTGTTCATTGGGAGACCTAAGGAGCCGATTGTGGCAGCGGTAACCACAAGAGGGCAAGCCAAGAAGGAGAGGGAGCCTGCGCCAAACTTGTTGCCGAATGAACTGAAGGAGGCGCAACAAAAGGACCCTACTCTGGCGCCCTGCTTTAAAAAACTGCCCATGGCTAAGGACCCCAGACACAACGGAGACATCTTTTCTAAGGATGGTGTATTGTATCGTAGAACGGGCAACCCGGACACGGGGAATAACCAGCTCCTAGTACCGACGCAGTACAGAAACCAGATCTTAGAAATGGGGCACTCTCTTCCCTTTAGCGGACATATGGGACAAAACGCCACTATTCAGCGAATAAAAAACCACTATTGGTGGCCAGGAATGAACTCTGACATTGTCAGGTATGTGAAATCCTGCGCCCAGTGCCAACGGGTAGCACCCAAGCACTTGACACCCCCAGTACCTATGGGGCAAATGCCAATAGTAGGGACTCCATTTGAACGGGTTGCTGTCGACATTATTGGTCCTCTGGAAAAGACCAAAAGAAGGAACAGGTTCATCCTGACCTTAGTTGACACTTGCACTATGTGGGCCGAAGCCGTACCGCTACCATGCACTAATTCCAAGCATGTCGCAGAAGCCCTTGTGCAAATTTTTACACGGTTGGGATTCCCTCAACAAGTTTTGACGGACAATGGATCCCAATTCCGTAGCCTGTTAATGGAGGAGATCTTTAAGATCTTGAGGGCCAAACATATCCACACAAGTCCCTACCATCCGGCCGGAAATGGGCTCGTGGAACGTTTTAACGGTACCCTCACCATGATGTTACGTAAGCTGGGTCAGGAGAAACCGGAAGACTGGGACCAATATATATCGGCTGCCTTATTCGCCTACCGAGAGGTACCCCAAGCGTCTACGGGTTTTGCGCCAGCTACACTTTTATTTGGCAGACCTATTAAGGGGCCACTAGAAGCCTTACTTCGGTCCCTGACAGACCAGAAGGCTGACGAGACAGTCGTCTCTGCAAGCAAGTATGTATCTGAGCTTAAGGAAAGGCTAAAGCTAGGATGGGATCTAGCTACTACCAACCTTAAGAAAGCCCGCGCTAAAATTACTAAAAGATACAACAAAGCTGCAAAAGAGAGAGAACTACAACCAGGGGAGAAAGTCCTATTGCTACTTCCAACCGGAAGCAATAAACTTCGCATCGGATGGCAAGGACCGTTTACCGTCCTTAAAAAGATCTCACGTACCAACTACAAGATCTCCATCAAAGGAAAGGAGAAGGTCTTCCACATAAATCTGCTAAAGAAATATTTGGAAAGACCGGTGCCATCCTCCGAGCATCTCCTGGCTGTCGCCATAGCAACGGAAGACGAGGAAGATGATGATGGTTGCATGGAGTATCCATTGCAACCCACAGAATCCTTTAAAGATGTCAAGTTCGGCGACAATCTCTCACCAGAACAACAAACAGAAACCAGGGCTCTACTAAAACAGTACAGTGCAGTCTTAACGGATGTACCTGGTCGAACAAATCTCATTGAATTTGATATGAAATTAACAAACGAGACCCCTGTTCAAACCAGAGTTTACCCCATCCCGTACGCTAAAGCTGATGCACTTCGCGGAGAAATAGACAAGCTGCGTCAGGCAGGAATTATCAGTGAGTCTACATCTCCTTACAGCTCGAGTGTAGTGCTGTTGCAGAAGCCCAATAAGGAAGTTCGGCTGTGCATTGATTACAGGTTGCTAAACGCTGTAACGGAATTCCAGCCCGAACCTCTCCAAACTGTTTCTGAGTTGTTCACCAAGCTCAGCAAAGCAAAGATCTTCTCCAAGATTGACCTCAGTAAAGGTTATTATCAAATACCAGTCAAGGAGGAAATTAAACCTTTGTTAGCTTTCAGCACTAGTGAAGGACATTACACATTTAACGTGATGCCGTTCGGTTTGCATAACGCACCAGGAGTGTTCACCAGGATGATGAGGAAGCTTCTAGAACCTTTGCAAAGTCCCCATATCCATAATTTCATGGATGACATCTTAATTGCATCGGAAACCTATGAAGAACATATTGCTACGGTTGCTATGCTCCTCAGGAGACTACAGGAAACGGGTCTCACAGCCAGACCTAGCAAATGTCTCATCGGGTTTGAACAGTTAGACTTCCTGGGGCACACTATTTCTCACGGATGCAGTTGGCCTATTAAGAAGAACGTGGAGAAAATAGTGGCAGCAAAAAGACCCCGAACGAAGAAAGACGTACGTTCCTTCATATCGCTATGTGCATACTATCAGAAGTACATCCAGAACTTCAACGGACTGACGGCACCTCTGACTGACCTCACAAAGAAAGGTTGTCCTGATAAGGTCATATGGGATCAAAAGTGCGAACACGCGTATAGCACTTTGAAAGGACAGTTGTCTGCATACCCCATTTTGAGGTTGCCTGACCTCAAGAAACCTTTTGTACTGAGAGTCGACGCGTCAGGTCAGGGCATCGGGTCAACACTGCTTCAAGCCGATGACAGTGACCTGAACATGCTATTTCCAGTTGCCTATGGCAGTCGGAAATTAAATAAAGCGGAACGGAACTACAGCGTAGTTGAAAGGGAATGTCTTGCTCTGATTGACGGTATCAGACGCCATCATGAGTTTCTTTATGGTACATCGTTCACGGTGCAAACAGACCACGCTCCGTTAGCATTTCTTGGTGCCAATAAAGAATTTAACGCTAGGATCATGCGTTGGGCCCTCCTTCTAAGCGTCTATTCTTTCAAAGTGGAATATATTCCGGGAAGACAGAATGTCGGGGCTGATTTTCTGAGTAGAAACTGGTCTACAGAGGAAGAAGAGCAAACTGAAGATACCACTCATCCTAAAATCACCAATCAGGTCACCTCCATTGTCAAAAATGAAAACATGAAAAATGGTTTCATGTCTAAAAGTGGGGACGATTGTGACGTACGTCTAGTTTGACAAGTGAATTTTCCCTGATATGATGGATGATTTAAAGGGACCTTTAGCTTTTCATAACATTAGAACCCCTGAACATTTGTTGTAACTTTTCGTTTGCCAGAACGCATTCCACCGGGACTCATGTAGGATACAGCGACGAGATCAAAGAGACAGACCGAGGGATCTTAGGGGAGACTATCGGCGCTATCAAAGACAGTAGTTTTCCCTGATACGAGACGCAGTTGCTTGCCGCTAATTTCGCGTCTCGGTGTCAATCGAGGAACCGAGCGAACGGGGGAAAGCGAAACGGGCAGCAGCGAGCGGATACGAAGACCAGGGGGCGGCTTCTTCTCTTGATTTGGCGGTCAGATCCCCAAAAGTTCGTGAGATCAAATAAGTTGTCAAGTTTATCATGTCCCACTCAACTTACATTCCATTTTAGCTAAATAGACCATGTAGAACTAGACACGTTATCACTCGCTGGCCAGACCTTTACAGAAGCACTAGCTTTATTGAAATCTTGTTATAGATTTTCCCCTGGATTTTATATATATTTGCAGTGATTTCTAATTCTGTGCAAAGCGGTAAAATATATATTGTGTAAAGTGATCAGTGGTCTAGTCATTCTATTTCAAGGGATTTTGTGTTAATTTAAATCTATTTAATTAAACCATCTCAAGAGTTCCAGTTTTAAATATAATGATCTATCTATTATATTATTTCAAAAGATAATAGATGCTTAAATTAACTTTTAAAGTCGCGAAGGAATTTATAATTAATAAATTCAGTTAAGTCCTAGTTTTATAGATGTGGGTTTTTAACCACTAGAATTCGCGCAGTGTTTATTAAATACATAATTAAATACTCGAGTGTATTATAGGCTTAACGGGAAATTCATCGCGCTTTAGAAGGTTATTTGTTTTCGGTATATTACATGTCTTTTTTTTCTTTCATACAGAGTGATCGTAACCTGTGCGATCCCAGCATTAAGAAAGCAATAAAGAAATCAATCTAAGCAAAGCAAAGCATAAACAGTGTGTAGAGTTCCCCTGACGCAGAACTTGTTGAGACTGTGTAAATTTTTAATCTTTGAGGCGATTCTATGTTTGGAATTCCGCTATCTAACTTATAGCAAAGAAAGCACACCCAAAGACAAATTTAACGCACCATCAAACAACTTAAGTCGTAACGGGAAGAAGAACACTGGCCCGAGCTTTGTTAGTTTACTGACACAGAGAGATAATTCATAATTTCCTGAACAGTGATGTGACTAGTTTTCTCACTGGACTTAAACCATACCTCACGGATAAAGTGTACCAGCACGCGTAAGAATTTTATTATCCGCGGCATAGTCAAATAGACCACACCATCCTCACCCCGGTATCAGAGACCGTGCCCTCCCATAGAAACTGTTATTAAGAAAAGAGACACAACTACAGATTCATTTTCCAGCGATTACGGGACCCTTTTATGTGCTGACCGCCTACCCGATAATCTGGGGCTAGAACTTGAACAAACACTCATACATTTAGTTGAGGTGTAACTGCTGTTGTGTTATTCTATGGAGTGCAAGATTTTTTCACAATCGGTAAGTGAGAGCAAGATGAGTGAAGGCCTTTGCTAGCGCGTGTATGAATGACAGGAAATTAATTCTTTTGTGTGACCATTTTGTTAACTTGCTTACCTGGTAACATATATCTTTTCTGTATACCCTACATTGTTCCTTTAAGTGGGATAGTTGATAATTTGTTAACTCTGTTTAAAACCACCTCCTTTCCATTTGCTTAGTAAAGGGAAGAACAGCTGGGAAGAACAGGTTTTTTTTTCTATCACCTATACCTAATTTGGTAACACCTCTTTCAGAGTAATTAACTTCACTGTTAGGTTAACGTACCCGTGTTCCTGATATTATCTATCTTTGGACTGGGTTTGTCTTTGTCTAATAAGCGGGAAGGGCTTAGTCGATACCAATCTTCTTCACCCCTCCCAAACTTGTTATTTGCATTTGTGTACTTATGATAATTTATGTAATATCTGATATTTTTAGTGATTGATGTTTAAAGTGAATAAAATCACCTAAACTCATTTAGTTCTGTGTGTTGGATATACCCAAAGCCCAACTTTTCCCCTATTCGTTTAATATAGTTTGTATCAACGTCGTGTGTGTGTTTGAAAACACCGAATCGGTGTGCGCGCAGATGCGAGTCTGGAAAACTGGCAAATAATTGTTTGACCAGGAGAGTGAAAGAGAAGATTGAGAGACACGATTTGTCGTAAATAAGTCTGTCTTTACTCTCCTCCAGCACGCTGTGAAGTAACTATTAAATCTCTACATTTTCTATCACTGAGCTTTCCATCATCATTTTCCACTCTAAACCGGACCACTATTTCTACGACTCTTTTCTCTCAAAATAAATTTACGACAATGCGCTCCGAGACAAAGTTCCATCCCTTGATACTATCTTTTTGATTTTGGGCACCAATGCAACCCACGCCCCCTTTAGCTCTTTCAGATATGGGTACACCACTGTAGAGCAGCGTGTTGCCATCGAGATCCATGACTCCTTGTCCTTTTTTCTTTGTTTCCGTTATAGCCAGGATTTATAGTTTTGCTTTCCTCATCTCTTCCACCAGCTCCTCTTTCTTCCCATTTATACTTCTTGTGTTCCAAGTTCCATGAGTCGTAGTCCGTAGTCCGTTCCAGTTCGTCGCCTTTAGAATCAGTCCAGTTTTCTCTCTTGTATTGCTCGTAATCGTGATTTAAAGCAAACAGGTGATTGGCCTGTTGTGCCTTTGCCTCCTTACGGCCTCCATGCAGGCCGCCCTCCTCCTTTTTCATCCGGGCTTGGGACCGGCATAGGCGGAGTTTTTTAGTTAACACATGTGTATCAAAAGTGTAAGCTCTCGGACCATACATCCGCGGTTTCTGTTAGCTGCACGACCGAATACTGATGTCTTAGCATCTTATCCATTTTCCATCACCATTACATCCCGCGCGTAATTTTGCAACATGCCACAAACGTTATAAATACTTGTATATAAAATAGATATTATGTATCTATAGTACTGTCAGCAATAATAAATACTAAAAACGCTAATTACAAACTATATCAGGTTAAGAGAGGTGTATTTGTTCCATAATTAAGAAAACAAAGAGAAACACTCACCGGGTAAATGGAGAGATGACCATCACGTGTGAAAACGTTTTTGTTGTCATTTGTGTACACCTGGAACTCTCCATTCTGTTTGACGGAGGAGTGGACATCAGTTAAATCAATCCCACATATTGAATGCACCGTGCAGCAGGCAACAATTTAGTTACAAATAGTTAGCTAGTTAACATATATTTGACTGACTGGCGCGCTCCAAGTCTCAGAAAAAAAAAAGCTAGGGATCTCAGAAAAAACAAAAACCAAAGATCCGAATGAAAAGACAAGATCTTGGGGAAAAAATGCAAGAAGTGGTAAAATTGATTCATTTTAGTTTAGTCACGTAACCGGTGACTCCAGTAACACTACATAATATTACTCGTAGATTAAAATACGGAACCTGTACAGTGTTACTACGAAAAAATATTAATACAAGTCACGTGACGATCACGGAGGCAATAGGTCAGAGGTCAGCAGCCTGTCAGTCTTGATCTTCTCGCAGATCACAGGCAGGGCTGGATTAAAGTCAACTGATGCCCTAAGCACAGCAATACAATAGCCCCCCCCCCCCCCGGCCCTTTCAGTACTTAACTGACGAGACATTAAGACTCCGTAAGTGCTGATGGTGAAATAAGAGAACGAACATTAAGTTTTCTTCAAGGCCAGACCGCCGCATAACTATATTAAATGAATAGTTTGGTTTTTTTTTAAACGTTATTTAACACTAAATAGCAGTAAAGCAATATAAGCAAATTATTTAATTATAATTAGAGAAACACGGCCAATAAAGACCACTACAAAAAAATCGACTAAAGTCAAGTGTGGCAGTGAAAGAGTTGAGAGTTAGGGGCATAATAGCTAGGGGAAAAACTCTGTAGTGCCGCCTTCCCTTGGTGCCCTAAGCACATGCTTATTTTGTTTAATGGTTAATTCAGCCCTGACCACAGGGGATGATGTAGTATATCTCTAAGTGTCAGATTAGGAGAAAAGAAAGAACATTTAAGCATGGGAAATTTTTCACAAACAATCTTCCACGTGCATTTCAAAGAGCAGCGCTACCACGATTAAAAGTTTATTTTCTAAGTTCCCAGTAAAAGCCCACTAGCTAGCACAATAAAAGACACTTTATTCTCAAACTACATCAAATAAAAAGGCGAAATTTTCTTTCAAGGGAAGTTATCATTCGGTAAAATAACACTGAGTTTGAATGTTCCACCGAACTTTTACTGGAATTGCAGGAAGGTCATCCGGTATTAATTAACAGTTACATCTCCACTGCACTTATTTCAAATACTTTAGAACCTAAAAACAAGTATTATTTTATCAAGGTAGATGATTGGAGAACTCAGTGCTTCTAAAGTAGAACACCACAGCTCCTGTTTTGCCTACCGCTGCAGTAGATTAATAATTCTCACCACAGTTAATTTAAAAAATCGTACCCAAGAATGCTATATTATCATTTTCTACAAAACCACTATTAGTACGTACATAACCACCATACATGGAGACTTCGTATTTCCAGTTTCCACCGTTGAAATTGTTGAAGTCATCTCTAAAGTATGCGGCACCCCTCACGGATCTGCCAGGAAGGCGGGTTACAAGATTTGAATGGTCTGCATAGAATAGGAACATTTACACTGAAGTATTATTGTAGGGACAGTAACCGTAGCTGAAATTTCATACTACATCATGACAACGACGGTATTGATCTGCCTTTTTTTCTAGTTAATAATTTACCCAGCTTCTGAAGTTCATTACCAAGAAATTTGAAGTTCAGCATTCAGCTATCGAAAGTTCATCAACCAACCTTTCAAGCCATGTTTTCTTTCCCCATGAAATAAACCTTCAATCGTTCACTCATCTGAAGTTCTTCAGCGAACCATCTGAACTACAATATCATACATCTAAGTTCTTCATCCAACCATCTTAATTATAACATCCATACATCTGAAGTTCATCAATCAAACATCTGAAATTCTTCATCGAACCATCTTAATTATAACATCCATACATCTGAAGTTCTCCATCCAACCATCTGAGTTACAAAATCCATACATCTGACATTCTTCATTCAACCATCTGAATTACAACATCAATACATCTGAAGTTCATCAATCAAACATATGAAATTCTTCATTCAACCAGCTTGGGGTCATCATCCAACCTTTTGAAGTTCTTCATTTAAGTAAACGCAGTTTTCACTCAACTGAGATCATAATTAATCCATCTGAATTTCATCATTCCACATCTGGTGCTTATCATCCCAACATCTGAAGATCTCCAAACAGTTATCTGAAGTTCATCATTAAAATATATAAAATTCATCATCCAGACGTGTCCATCATGGAAACCTTTAATTTCATTATTAAACTACCGGAAGTTCATCAACACCCCCTCCCCCCCCCCCCGTACCCCCATCAGGAGTTAATTATCCATACATATGTATTTTATTAGTCAAACATCTGAAGTTCATCATCCAATCATTTGAAGTTCATGATCCATACATCTAGAGTTCATTAAAGATACATCTTTATTTCATCATCCATTCATATGGTATTCATGATGCACTTGGAGTTAATTGTCAATTCATCGGAATTTCATCATCCAAACATCAAAAATTCATCATACAATATCTGGAATGTATCATCTATTCATCTGACGTTTATGACCCATACATCTGGAGTTGATCATCCACACATCTTGAATTCATCATCGAACCACACTGAAAAACTGTGGAATCTTGTGTCTTGATCGTTAACATCAACAAAGCCAACGGATTTGTACATCCTGTAAAACATGTTGCCATTAACATCACCATCAACGGCGTCTGCATCACCAATATCGGCATTTTCTGTAGGCTCTAACAGTAGTCCTTCCTTTCATTAACATCTTATTATCAAAACAATCATCGCTCTTATATCATGCTTATTAACGACAGCTTTAGCATCGTCACTCTTATCGCCATATCATCATAATCATTTCATTGCCTTAAACATCATCACCACCTTTCATCGCATCATTATCATTACATTTGACTATCATTGTTGCCTTCATCGCCATCATTACCCTCTATCATTACAACCGGTATCAACTTCATCATATCACACACCCTCGACATTGAAATAAAAATCATAATTATCTTCCCCTTCACCACTGCTACCATCGTCACGTCCTCATACAATACTTATACACACACACTCATATACATACATACGCGCGCACATACACATTCACACAGACTCATACCTACACACAAAAAGTGCTATGCAGACTTACTTGAGAGTTACGTTCCGGAGGAGCGAGCAGGCACTTTAGATTCGCGTAAATTTAGTTCATGATATTCATGAAAATTCAGAAGGTCAAAACCAAGGGGACGCTTCTGCGTAGTATGTCCCGTGTGCAAGTTGCGCACGTTAAAAATCCCATGGCAGTTGGAAATCGTAAAGAGTAGGTCATAATGCCGCTGTCCTAGCAACATTTAAAAATTAGAAACCTACCTACCACAAAAATATTTATAGAATGAGGGATTCCTATTTACACACATTGGGATTCTCGCCGGTCCTTCGGAGTTCGTACACTGTGTTGAGATCCTCCTTGTGTGATCTAAGGGAGTAGATCGGAGCACTGATGGAGTTGTCCGTGTGCAATGAAGATCACAATTTATGAGAGAGTTGTCTCAGTAGTGGCGAACTTTCACACATTTTCTTCAGCTCGCGTTATTTCGAATTCGTGTAAACTGTGATCTCGATTGCACTGTATATATATATATATATATATATATATATATATATATATATAAAACCAACAACAACAACAAACTAGGTGTATTTACCAAGAGACAAAAAGCTGTGTGTTGAGGTTAAGGTAGAACTACCATTAAAATGGTATATTACAGCATAAGCATATACAGCAACTGCTCCTTCCAAGTCGGTGTCATTAGTTCTGTACTCCCAGCCTTCAGCTACAATTTACAACCAAAATAAAGATTAAAAATAACAAAAACAAAATATTCGAAGAACTTTCTATACAGTTCTATGACGCTAAGTTATAAAACACGCGAAGAAAGCATGATACTGACACAACTACAACAAAAAACACGCGCCGAGAACTTAACTGAACGGAAGCAGGACATTACGTTAGCGTGAAATAGTTGTTGGCCTGTTCTCCACAGGGCGTAGAGGGCTGATGATTGAATGAATGACAATTAAACTCATTTCAGGGGTCTCTGAGAAAATACCAGAAAAAAAAAAAGACTTGCTCCCTCAGGCATATGGTAAAAGGCAATTAAAATGAGATGGCGCATGGGCTGGCAAACACATCATCTAAAACTGTTGGCTGCAGAAATAGCGGCTGCAAGAGCTGTTGAAGATGTAGGACGCATGATTCCATCTACGCCATCAACGGCAATGGTGACCCCACTGCTTATTAAGAAGCACAGACACAAATGTATAACAAGGATAAAAGGGAGATAATGCTGAACTAGAAAGGATAATATAGCTGAAAAGACGATCTTGAGAGTTATAGTAGGAGTCAGCACAAAGAAACTGCTACGTTATCACAATGGATGGGTGTGAAAAAAATCGAAAAAAGGTGATTAGTCTTATGAGGACAAAAGACAAAGAAAATAGCCAACGTTACGGGCACAAGGCCTTCGTCAGGGAAAGGAAAGAAAGTGAAGGCTAGATAGGACACATAAGAACCTAAATAAATATAAAAATAATAAAACCTAGGTACTTCCCTAAAGGCATCGACGTCCTAACACTTTTGCTGCCCGCGAACGGATGAACGTGCCCGGAAAAGGAAATGACTGCCACCACCGGATGTACACAATACATAATAAGAAATTAAAAACGAAATTGAACAATAAACTACCCAAACGTAATATTAGTGGGGACTGGAAATAGAAGAGGACAGAATGTGTTGGAGATAAATAAATGTGAAATAAAAAAATCAAGACATATTAAAAACAGTGTATTATATATTTATACATATTATTAGAGGGCGGCAGAAAAATAGAAAAATAGGATAAGAGTGGAAAGAGTCAAAATAGAACAAGAGAGGAAAGGGTGACCTCAGACAAAGGTGTGTAGAGTGTTAAGACCAGCTGGTTTTAGACACTCCATGCGGTGGATAAGACAGTTCTCAAGCTGTTCTCAGCTAGCAGTGTCAGAGGAGCAGGATCTGATCGCCGTGACCTGGATGTCGATGGGACCATTAAAGTGTATGGCAACTGGTGTGGATTTTTGCAGGGAGATGTCATTCAAGTGCTGGCTGAATCTGTCACCAAGTCGTTTGCCTGTTTGGCCAATATAGGTTTTGCAGCAACGTTTACTTATGATCGTATAAATGACATTGCGCGACTCACAAGTGAAGCTACTGGTGATGGTGTACGTAGCCTCAGGAAAAGACACCTTGTTGGTTGAGATGACATACTTGCACGTGTTGCATCGTGTCCGACCACAGGGTTGTGTGCCAAAGTGAGTGGCATTCTCCTTTGGGAGACGGCTGTGAACAAGAAGATCCTTCAAGTTCTTGTCGCGTCTATATGTCACCAAAGGTGCTTCACCGGATACTTCTTTGGTTACAGAATCTGCTTGTAGGATAGGTAGGTTTCGGAAAAGGATCTGTTTGACTGGAGTACTGTGAGGGTGATAGGTCAAGATTAATTTGACTCTATCCGAAGTGGGTTTATAGTGAGGTTTGGCCTCCTGGCGAGAGATGGGGAGCACACGTTGGAGGGCAGAGGTGAGAATATGTTCCGGATAAAGTCTGCTACGGAATAAATCCAACATCTCATTGGCTCGGAAGTGGCAATCATCGTCGTTGTGGTGGGTCGATATTACTTATCTATATATTTATGTAGCAGATGTGAAGTCAGCTATGCAAGCTCCTGAGGAAGTTTACCTTTTAACTATATGTCAGGAAACCTGTCTTGCTTCCACCAATGACTACCACCCGCTATGTATGTTATCCCCAATTTATATGTTATAATGTATGGATGTTGTGTAGCTACGTGTCTAGGGTATATGCAATGTATGTGCAGAAAATAACAACAACCACACTTTAAGGTTAATAAACAATTAAGTAAACAACTCCCTATTGAATTTTGGTCTGAACAATTTTTTACAAATGTATTAAGTATAATTGAGTTGATTCATAAAAGATTAAACGTCAAGATATATTTACACACAAATTAGTTTAACTATTAGAGTCTATTATTTCCTGAACTAGGAAGTGTTCTTCGTGTAATACTTTTTGTCCAAAATTAAGCACATATTTGGGAAATCAATATTGTCATCATTTTATTTAATCTGGTTGATATAGTAACTGGTGGAGAATATTTCAGTGAATTCACAAGGCCCCAAAACACAGGGCTTATCTTAAGATATTTGTAGAAAATTCTGCGATGTCCTGGTTATACGTCTTCCTCCTCACAGCACTGCTCAGCTTTCAGGATTCAAGATAAGGTAGGGCCCTCAAATCATATGGCCTCGAACAGGTACCAGGGTTGAACAACAACGTGACTGGCTCACTTCAGTTTCACACCCAGAAACTCGAAATATCGAATTTTTTTCCTATGTAAGTTAATTACAGGCCATAAATGGTCACACAAGATCTCCTGCTGAATAACAGAACAGCGAAGGCATCTGATCACACTTGTCTGTAAACGTTATTAACTTTACATGTGAAAGTTTAAATTGAAAGTGGCAAGGAACGCTCGTCTTTCTGAGTATTTATTTCACTTTCTTAGTTATGCTCAGCAACCAATCAGGGGACTTCCGTTCCTACGCGTCTATTTTCAAAAAAGTTAACCTACAATTTTCAAATCAGGAGACACCCCTTTCTATTGCCTCAATATGGCTAGCTTCAGTAAAGAAATCCCAGGCACGTCTATATATGTCTTCATTCTACCATATCGCTAGTATTATCTAAGTCATGTTAATCCAGAATGAAAATATTTACTTAGTCTACCGTTCGTCATCTAATGTATAAGGTTTCACACTTCTGGCTATTATTTTTACCATTTTCGTCTTTCCTTTATATTTATTCAAATAACATATCTTTCTTTTTACATTAAGATAATATATTTAGACTAAAGAATATTATATATTTAACAACTAATTAGTAGCATTTTAATCTTCATTTTTAGTCTTTATTTTTCCTTTCGTTCGTTTTGGCCATTTAGTTTCAGTTTTAACATTCAAACGAGCTCTATGCATTTCCCCCGTTCTCTCCCTTGTCTTTTCCAAGAAATACACGATTTCTAACTACACTAACTTTCACGCGTGCATGTTGGTTAAAGGCTTGCAAGTCTGTGACGTCACATTGGCATTTTCAACTATCGGCGTTTTACGCGTTAACCCTTTTGGAACCGAGAAATAAAACTAGTCTTACACTTGGGGGGAATTTTGCGAGACCATATGTGGGCGTGTTGTACATACAGATTGTATTTTACGACATAATGTCCCCCGTTAGAAAAGCTTGCAATGGTAATGCAACTTTCAATATCTGTATGACAACCACGATCCACCTGCTTTTCTCTGCCTCAAAGTGATCATGAATTTATTGCAGTAGGGTCTTTCAAAGTAAGCACAACTCAAGAAAGCTGCCCCAGACCTCTGCAATCCAAGAGTCTAATTCAGCTGCAGATATTACTGTCTGTCCTATGCTGATAGAAATCAAGTTTCACCATTCCTCTTCACTGAGTCTGTCCCAGGACATGTCCAGAGAGTATTAGACGTCCCTCAAGTTTGCAATAGTTATGAAGGATAATCTATAAATGGTGCTGGCAGAGTAATATAGGGGTTCCAGTAATGTCATTATCTGCCTGGCTAAACACTCGGAGTAGTTTCCATCCAAAAGCATCATTCAAAGTCAATGTGCTCCCTCCGAAGTGCACACAGCCTCCCATTGGCCTGAGCTCAGGCTTGACTGAATTTGGAACATCCTTTACTATTTTCCATATATAATTCTATAATGTGCCACTCAAATTGAGGCCATATTCACCACCGTAAACTTATCCTTACTATAATTTTGGTGAATTAATCTGAAATGTGGGGAATGAGTTTCTGCATCAGAAAACAATCCGTCCTTAGCATTGTTATGTAATATGTGTGATCTCAATCCACTGTCCGTCCAATACTTCCAAATGGATTGTATAGGCGCGGTCAACTACCTCTGTTACCGGGCCTTTATACTGCTAAATTAATAGCCATATTGTGAGGTGAGAGTGACATTAGGCCAACTGCCCAACTTTCCGCTCCCCACTCTCCTCGAATGATCACTTAGTTTTGGGTTCAATTCTGGCTGATTATCATCAATGCTAATATTTGCCAGTTCCCGGACTGCGGCTTCAAACTGAGTCTGGGATGACTGGGTTTTGATTATGTTTTCTCTGGGTGCCATATGCAGAGATGCTAATGTGAATGTTTTTGGGGAAGACTGTTTTTGGAAATGGGTTTTCCTATCCACTGTGTCTACCCTATCCTGTTTATTTATACTTTTACTTTCCTTCTTATTTTTAGGCCCATATTTTTTTTCACGCTGCTTTCTTAGCAGGGGAGTATTATTTTTCCACCCTGTGGAGTTTACCTTGCAGCACTGGTCGCAGGCGTCAACAAATTTATCAATGTCTTCAGCTATACCTGGCCAGAAATATGCTACAGATGTCCTTTGACGTGTCGTACCCATCTTCTGGTGTACACCGTCTGGTAGAACATGTGCTTGTGCCAGCATGTTTTCCCTATAACTTCTGGGCAGCACTAGCTGTCCCTCCCTGTTGGATCCTGCTCTAGCTTTCCTGTAGAGCAGTCCCTCCTTCATATAAAATTGTCCCTTTCTAGGGTGTGTATGGCTGTTTGGCAGTTTGCCAAAGCAAGGTTTTAATGATTTATCCTTTTCCTGGGCCTGTCTCATCTGCTTTGGATGAATAGTTAGTGGTGGTGTGTCCTCCTTTCTAGGGGTCGACCTGACCTGAAGTGTGGTCATTACAACAGGTTTTACCGGGCTTCCTAGAAACACATATTTCTTTCCTAACACCAGCGGGTAATTAGGGTCTTCACACACGGCTGCTGTAATCACTCCTTCCACGTACCTTGTCTTAACATTGATCTTGGCTACTGGAAGTGTCATGGTGGCTGTTCCCATGAGGGCCCCTTGTATCTCCACTTTCTCTGTGGTATACTGGTCAGGGTGCACCAGGGTTGCACTCACGACTGAGTCATATTCCAATCCGGAATCATAAAGGCACCTAACGGTGGCCCCATTACATAACACTTCTTCACAGGTGGGGGGATGTTGAAGATTAATATGATTCTCTGTCAGTTTCTTCCTCCCCTTGTCCACTGTGATCATGCATGCCGCGCGATATGGAGGAACTTTCCTACCACAGTCAATAGTATTATGATTTTGCATCCTACAAATTTGGCACCATTTCCTTTCTGGGTGGAAGGGTTTTATTTCATTATATTGCGG
Organism: Oreohelix idahoensis; assembly: GCA_024509875.1. NCBI lineage: Eukaryota > Metazoa > Mollusca > Gastropoda > Stylommatophora > Oreohelicidae > Oreohelix > Oreohelix idahoensis. The sequence goes on from JAMPIV010019319.1 coordinate 318,093, forward strand.
GTTTCTGTCACGTTGTTCGTACCTGGGCCTATCATAGTTTTGGTTTATTCTTGGGTTATGATCCCTAGTATCAAATTGGTTTTGATTGCCTTTATTATGTTCTAATTGCTTCTTCCTAGCTCCAGCCAACTCTGACTGGGCTGCTAGATATCTTTCAGCTACCCTTAAAATATCCACCAGTCTCTCTGCACCCTGTTCTGTGAGAAACTTTCTCAAGTCTGGAGCCATGGACTCTCTTACCTGCTCCATCATAACCATTTCCTTTAAATCTTGGGTTTTCCCCAGAGCAGTCCATTTCTCCAAATAGGTCTCTAGTCGGGCCGAGAACTGGTGGTAGGTCTCCCCCGTGAGTAATTTAGCCTGTCTAAATTTCTTCCTATAAAATTCACAGTTTTTCTCGTATCTGACCAATAGTGCATGTTTAAGAATGTCATAATCGTCTTGGTCATCTTTACTGAGCTTGGAAAATACTTCATAAGAATTTCCCCTAAGTCCCTGGGATACTTTAAGGCTCCACTTATCCTTCTCCAACCCATATGTTGTAGTGTAACCGGGGCATGTGTTCCTTAGGACTGGAACGGCACCATATTACCTTCATGTGGCAGTGCCGGTATATGCAGTATTTTCAATTTACTTTACAGAGAGCAGATGTTTAACTGGCCTAATCACCAGAGATTTAGATTTCTCTCTTAAATTTGTGTTACCAGGTTCGATTTTCTTCTCTTAGGTGTTGATGTAGCGAATTTAATTGAAATAGACAGATTTCTTATCTAGATCTCAAAACTGTAGTAATTCACCTTCTCAACAGCGTTCGATTTCATGCAAAACTTTTAATATCTTTCAGCATGAAACTTAAAATTTCAACAAAGTCTGGAACTCAGAACATTTTTACAATAATAAGCATAATAAAGTTTTATCATCTCATCAGATGCTTTCATCGATGCAAAAATCCCTTTTTGCATCTTTGTCTCGTAGGCCTACTCAATTGTCAAATATGGCGAACCTTCTCATTCCTCCGTGTTCCTTCCTTTAAGTTACAGTCTTATTTTAGGTTCGACTACATTTACCCATCTCCTCAGATTTGTCCTTGATTTCTTTATTGTCATAAGCATTCCTGGAGTTAAATGCTTTCCAACACAAGAATAGTCTACTCTACCTGATTTGAGGTGTAAGACATTGTTTTTTCAAATTGACTCAAATCCTCGAGCCTAGTTCTGCTGCGACTAGGGTTGGGAGCTCTATTCAGAATACATGTTTAACTATTGTCACTACTTACGCCAGTGAGAAAATATATAACACTCAATGTCCTGAATTACACATTTTATAATAAATGTTGTAGTTTGATTTCCTCAAAACTAAGAAATATGTAGAGCTGGGCTAGATACGACCTCTTGAGTTGCGCTCTTTCATTCTACTGCCAAAATGGCGTCCTGTTCCACTTTCCCCGGGGTAAATCTGAGCTATCCGATTGGTCAGGGGAAATCACCCAATTATTAGAAATGGCGTGTGGAAGCGACTCTTTGTCCTAAATATGTGACACTATTTATTATTTTCTGTTTCTCATAAAATATAAAATTATAGGGTGGTCTGTGCTTCCTCTGTCTTGTAAGAATATAGTCTGTTTCCAAAGGAACAACTATGTACACGGCCACATATAGATCCCGGGGCTCCGCAAATGTATCCCGTAGGGAGACATTTGAGTACTATCAATAACAAAAATCCATCCCCAAAAATTTCTAAGTTCAAAAAATTTTTCAGAAAAATTTAAAGTTCAAAAATTTTTCTAAGTCCAAAAATATTTCCAAAAATTTAATCTAATTCCTATACTGGGGTCCTATGTCTATATGAGGTCGTCTGCTATGTAAAAAAAACTAGTAGTGGACATCAACTTCAAAAAGTGTAACTTATTCATCACATCATAATATTTTTCACCAAATTTACAAATTGGCAACACTGCCCAACAAAATCTGCAAAACACTCATAAGGTCATCACTAAAAAAAATTGTGACGAGTGGCAACACTGGGGAATGAACAATAAACTATCTTATTTGCAGAACTTGGCTGGATTATCATAATCTATTACATTTCATTCAAAAATATAGTTGATTACATTCTCTTGGATGTGGTAGGGGTGTTATCTCTTTTCTGTACTGTTATTTGCTCCATATTAAAAGCCTGCAAGTACTAAAAAATCTTTTTTTTTTTTCTGGCGTACTTATTTATTCTATTTCCCAAGTACTCTGCAATATTCCAAGAAATGTCCAAAATCTCTAATTCCTATGGTAATGGCAATCCACTTTCATAGAATAGCCAATGTTTTCATGGGTACTCATCATCATCTTCTTCTTTTTTTTCCAGTGAATGAGCCACTTGCTCATTATTACATGTAGAAAACATCTCTAAACATAATATGCATATTTATCAGACGATAATACAACCAGCATCATTTTTATAAGTAATCATTTTTCACAATAAAAGCATTAAAACCTCATGGCTTATCCTTATTTATTTATCTGAATGTTTCCTTGTTATAGACATTTTCTAAATGGTAAGTGTATAAATTCGTTCTAAGTCCGTCACTGTAGAAAATGTTCTATATTACATTTTTTTTTTTTTTTTCAAAATATGTGATGTTTGTCTCCAATATCCGTGCGTCTGGTGGTGATCCTGTCCATTAGTCAGTTATTTCTAATCATTCCTTCTTTTCTGTCAATACAGTATTTTTTTTGTGAACTCTTTCCTAGAAATATTATTTTATATATATATTTATTCTTCAAAGATCTTCTTTGACTTCCCATACATCAATTTTCAAACATCACATTATTCAGCAACCAACAGACGAATGTGTTACTATCATATTATGAAATATAAGGGAAAAGAAAAATATAGTTTCCAAATCATCATGAATTTTCTACATTGGGTTCCGTATTACTTTATTTTCTCTTTTAAGACAACTGCTTATACTCTTGACAATATGTATCCATGTTGTCACTCTCGAGGCATCCTTGTATACAATTTATATTTGTCTCCTTTTTTTTTTTCATAACACCAATGTATCATTTATGGTGTTCCAATATCATTGTATCTATTCTAGTCCTCCTGTTATCTTGAGAATTCATCCTTAGTAACTCCCTATGTACCTTATCTAGCAATACCTTTATGCAAAACACATCAAACAATTATTTATGGAACTATCAACTGAGATGTAAGAACTTTTGACAATATGAGATGAAAAAAAAATTTTGGGGTCATCACTCAAAAAAAATGTGACATAGAAAGGAAGAAAATAATCAATTGATCGTGAGGAATCTACAATATTCTCGTAAGACAAAGTTCCTGGCACTCTGACTACTATTTATCCATATTATTTCTGGTTATCCTTGCATACAGTGTACCATTTCCATTTTCTTTATAAGTCCAATTCCTCGCTCATGGTGCTCCAATATTTAAAATGTGGATCCTTCCTATTCCTCTTATTCTGTACTGGAAATATATCCTTATTAATTGTCCATGTACTATATTTGCGAATATTTATCATCAATATATCAACTAATCATTTATAGAACTATTAACATAAATGTCTAGACTTTACCAAAACATGACTTTTTACATATGTGCAAAATTTCGACACCAACTCTGCCTTCGCTGGTCGAGGGTTAGTCAGAGTTATGTGGTGCCTGTAACATCCGCTGACTACAGCCAGATGGGTGACTTATGGTACTTATAATTCAAAAATCTCATCCGTCAGTTATCTTAAGTGTGGGGCGGGGGTCTATTTCATGGTGTCCTTGACCAAGTTTGCTGCATTTCCAATCTCCATGATATATCTGTGACATGTCTGTCCTTGGGATAACATTATTTTTTTTTTTTTTATCCAATATCCTCGGGGTGAGCAAATCTCAGTGTGTCCACTTTCATCAATCATTTATTTATTTTCTCTCCTGTAATTCTGGGTATATTATGAGTATAGTAAATTGTCAATTTATTCCAACTATCTTACAACATTCTGTAATTCGTGATAAGGAATAGTCATTTGTTATACAACAATGTTCATATTACAAAGGCAATAAGCAAAAATCAAAAAAAAAATCTTCTCCAAAATGCGGATGCATCTCTATTTCCTTTACCTCTGGGCGTAGCAATTATTCAGTCATTATTTTTTTTTCTCCATTATTTAATCTCCATTTTGTGTCCTTAGTACTTGTGGTTCCATGGGATTATCATAATTCATTTGTGTTTCTTGTCTACTGATAATCCTTCAATAATGACTTCAAATATGGTCCTCGTATGTGCAACACTCATCTGCTCTGATTTTTTTCATGGTATTCATCAAATATTTTATTATATCCTTGTCTTATCTCGTAACCACGAAAGACTAAGATTATCCCTTCAATGTTAATGTGGGGGATTTTGTGCATAAACATTTCAACAAAATCTCAGTTGTGACAACATAAAGTTTCACCTTAATATAAAATGGCATTTTCATCATACATAACCAGTTGCTTCTTCATCTCATGTGTCATTAGTGGTTATCATGCGGTAATGGGGTATTTCATTTGCTAGGTCAGCATGTGCAAATGCTATTTCTTTAACATGGGCAAAGGCATCATCAACAAATAGGTGTAATGTGTTCAATCTGGGGTTAGCATATACTAATGCTCTCAAGGGATTCTTCATTTGCAGAAATTCAGCATGCGCAAATGTCATTGGGGTATTTGTGATAGGCAGTATCAACAAAAATTGTTGGAGTATCAGAGATCATGCTGGTGAATGGAGCGTGGAATATGATCAGTTACAAAAGTGGAGATGAATGTTACAACAGAATAGTGTGACACATGTGTTATAGGTAAAGTTGTGTAGCATTCTAAATATTAAGAGAATGTATGTAACTAAATAAGGGTGTCTGTAAACTCGTAACACCGTGTGTTATCAATCGTTTTAACGTTTTTATTTCATAATTATGCTATCTAAAGAAAATCCTCCGTGTGCTGGTCTTGATTTCTTTCTGTTCATCCGTATTCTAAGGCTGGAAAAAATAACTTTCTCAGTGAGGCTTTGACATCTTAGTCTGTAAGCAAGTCATTTGAACTGTCTAAAACTGAAAATAGAGTACATGGGGAGAGTTAGTACATTGTTAAAAAGGTTTATTCACATATGCGTAGACCGTGTTCGGATTTGCGAACATATAAAACACTTGGGCGTGTTTTTCAGAACAGCTTCGCTAGTTCCTTCACCATCTCTAACCTTGCAATGTCCCGACTGCTTAGGCGAGCATCATACTGAGTAGCAGTGGTGACGGGTGTGATAGGCGACGACACTGCATTTGCTGATTGTTGGGACACTGAGGACATTGACGAATGCGGTGATGGCTTAACTGTGGTGAGGGTTTGTATGGCTGGAACATCTGTTGGTTTTGAGGCAGGTATATGTTACGCCTTGATTTTTCTTCTGACCTGGTTGTGCTGAACGTTAGCACTGGTTACAATGGGCACAGTAATTTGCACACTGTTGTTTTTGACTAGTTGAGATGAGGCTAACACTTCTCGGCTTGGTTTTGGAACATGATTGCGTTTCTTCAGAATCTTTCGTCTGATATAGTTGTGCTGTATACGCGGAATTTTGTTGCTAGGGATTGAGTCATCAGATTCTGTTTTATAGGCGCGTTTGACGCTGGAGCTGACTGGTACAAATAATGTACTATCCGCATCACTGGTTTCAATGGAACTAGCTGTATCAATGTCTGTTTCTTGTTGGTATAATTCTACCATTTCTCTGTCATTCTGTTCGTTGGGGTCTGACAAAGCTATGCTGTCTTGTTCTGTTTCGTCTCCATAAAGATCGCTGGTATATGGTTCAACAATCTGCTTGGGTATAGTTTCTTCAGGATCTGATTGTTTTGAACGAGCAATCTTGTTCTTGTGGTATAGCAGTGTTTGGTTTTCACTAGTGTTAAAACTAGAACTGCCTGAACTGGGGGTGTGATAGGTATCAGCTGACGATTTATCACTGCGGGAGTAAGTTTGTGTGTGAATATACGTTGACTTAGGAAGGTCTGTTTGTGTTGCTACAGAGGTCGTTCTTGGTTCATTGATATCTGTGTCATGAAGCCGTTTAACTTGGGTTGGTTTATTTGGAAGGGGGTTTAAGGGGAGGTGTAACCCCCAAAAATGAAGAATTTCATTGAAAATATCAAATTTTAGATACATATTGCACTGGAAAGTACATTCATTTGCCCACATTTCTGTATGTTTATTTTCACTAAAACCTTTGTGGATGATTTTATATAAATTTTTAAAGTATGTCTGGTAAGTGTATTTTTACCTAATTATATATGTAAAATATACAAATTGGTATATTTGTGATGCTATATTGCTTCTAATGCATGGATTTTAATTTTCGGTACCGTATTCATTTCCCTGAAGCAAACAGAATTCAAGTTTTTCAAACATAGTTTCATGTGTAAAAATAATTTTGACTGGCTAATTTTTATTAACCATGGGGTCCTTTGATGGGTCATCGAAATAATAACGTCGCTGGAGGTATTCCAGTAGAGTGGTAGGGTACCTCCTTATACGCAAATAAAGCTGCAGGTAAGAACGAATCACAGGATTCTGGTTTCTCCTGTGCGAGCTTACATAAATTTGTAAGTAGAGTCCCGTTATATCTTTCCACTTGTCCAATTGATTGTGGATGATAAAATGTGCGGACGAGAATATTTTGAAAAATCCTAACAACTTCCTCCATCAGTTTCCCTCTGAACTGTGAACCATTGTCAGTTAATATCTTGTGAATATTGAGAGCAAAGCCTCTCCTACATGTACTGAGTCTGCTGAGGGTAGAGCAATCGCTTCCCCCCACATAGTACATGTCTACCAGAGAAAGGATGCATTTTTTCGGAAACTGACGAAAAGCGCATACAGTCTGCTGAAATGAAGAATTTAATGAAAAGTAAGTTGCAAAGAATGACACAGAACATGGAATCAATAAAGGAAAATACCAGAGATGATTCCCACATAGCAGGGGAATACTGAGGTGAGTAAATTTTGTGTAAAAGTGTAATTCCTCCCTTTTTTCTTAATTTTCTCAAAACCTCATTTTTCACACAAATGTGGGCACGTTGCCCATGATTTTTCAAAAACTGTTAGTGATACAGCAGTAAATTTTGGGCCACATGCTGTACACATAGTGCTCATTAAAATAAACTAAAATAAAGGATATATGTTAACAAACTACAAAACTGTTAAGAAATAGCTAAGATACCCCCCTTAAAAATTTCAACTTTTTTTCGATTGGTATGTTAAAATCCAAAAAAACTCAGATATCAAACCAATCAAAATTATTTTAGTATACAATCATTATCATATATTAACAAATGAAACAGCCAAATTTTATAACTCAAGTTGTACTCACATTTGAGATATCTTGGGCAACAAAATACCCAAAAAAGCTAAAATTTGCATTTTTTCACTGTTTTTCCGCCATAGATTGCAAGTTTTTAGTATATACCTCAATGTTTTGTATTTTTTTCAGTCATTTTGCTTGTATAAATGACCAGATATAGATATTAACTTATAATTCTGTGTTTTTCATTTTGGGGGTTTAACCTCCCCTTAACTGTGTCTTGTTATTTTGGACTGAATTTATTTGTCGGCGGCTGTGATCTTTGTTTCCTGACCTTATTGGACCTATTTGTGCCCTCCATCCATCTTCTGTTGATATGAGGCAAACTTGTCCATTCTCTGACGTTACGTTTTTGAATTCCCATAACTTTCTGTTTTGAACCGCAGTAATGAAATTTCTTACTGTCATTCTTTGAGCTCGTTTATTCAATGTGTTCCAGTGTTTGTTAGCTGCCGTCGTGTGCCTTGTCTTGTTGTCATTATACCTGATCGATGATAGTATACGTGGTCTGCTTTCTGTTTCTCTGTGGCGATAATATGGAGGTGTTTGTCTCATGGGGGCATGGCATTTTGTGTACTGGGGATTCGAACGGGGAACAGCGTGGATCGGATACCTCCGTTTCTGCCATGTGCTATGTGGTTTTTCGTATGTCCGGTAATCAATAAATCGTCTATCTCTGTCAAGCTGAGGACGACTTTTACGTTGATATATGTTGTTTCTACTGTAAACACTGTAACTTCGCCTATCCGCGTATGTTACTTTACGATGGGTTGAACAACTGTCATCATCTTCATCTGGGGTGTAGGATTTTCTGTTTCCTTCATGTGAAGGGTTTTCGCTTCGTCTGTGTACGTGTTTAGAGGTATAGCAACTTCCCGTTGTAGAGTTGTATAACATTTCTTCCTTTTCAGTAGAACCTGCATTTGGTTTCTGTAGATCTACAGCATAATAGCTTCCAGTATGCGAGCCATAGACATTTTTATCTGGGGCAGTGGGATGTGCGTCTACTTTAGGATAACTTCCTGGCAGACAATATGCATTTCTCTTGTTGAAATTGTGCGGGTGGCGTGGAACGTGTTTGTCATGCATTGTCCAGGTATTTTCATGGGTAAAACAATAGCTGTATGGGCTGGCCTGCCTATACTCTTGTTGTCGATACATTTTCCAGTCTTATTTATTCCTTGTCCTTATGCCTTAGGGTTGATTATGCTGTTGAAACAGATTTGTCCTTGATTTCTTTATTGTCATAAGCATTCCTGGAGTTAAATGCTTTCCAACACAAGAATAGTCTACTCTACCTGATTTGAGGTGTAAGACATTGTTTTTTCAAATTGACTCAAATCCTCGAGCCTAGTTCTGCTGCGACTAGGGTTGGGAGCTCTATTCAGAATACATGTTTAACTATTGTCACTACTTACGCCAGTGAGAAAATATATAACACTCAATGTCCTGAATTACACATTTTATAATAAATGTTGTAGTTTGATTTACTCAAAACTAAGAAATATGTAGAGCTGGGCTAGATACGACCTCTTGAGTTGCGCTCTTTCATTCTACTGCCAAAATGGCGTCCTGTTCCACTTTCCCCGGGGTAAATCTGAGCTATCCGATTGGTCAGGGGAAATCACCCAATTATTAGAAATGGCGTGTGGAAGCGACTCTTTGTCCTAAATATGTGACACTATTTATTATTTTCTGTTTCTCATAAAATATAAAATTATAGGGTGGTCTGTGCTTCCTCTGTCTTGTAAGAATATAGTCTGTTTCCAAAGGAACAACTATGTACACGGCCACAGTAGCTAAACTTTCAAAACGGCTAAGGAAGGACTCAATATCATCGTCTTTCTCAATAAAAGGATCCAAATGAAACCCCATGGCTGATGAGGAGGCCCCCTGGCTTGCAGCTGAGTCGGAAGTGGATGGGCTAGTTCCATTTTCAGGAGCATGGCCTTGTAACTCTAACTCTCTTAGTCGTAACTCATGCTCCCGCTGTAACCTTTTATCTTCTGCTTCCCTTTCAGCAGCCAGTCTTTTGTCTTCCCTTTCCGCCTCCAACCTCTTTTCCTCCAACTGCAGCCTCTTAATCTCAGCCTCCCGATCAGCCTCTAATTTCTTAAGTTCTCTAGCATCTTCTAACATAATTCGTTTCTCCTCCGCAAATCTATCAGCCTCTAATTTCTTAGCCTCCCTAGCATCTTCCCTTTCTCTGGCTATATATTTATCAACCTCTGCTGTAACATAATCAATTAAAATCTGTCCCTCCATACCCATTTCCTTCGCAGTCTGCACAGCAGAAGATCTGTACTTGGCCAATTCTGCCATCTTAATATTCTAACCAATGTGATTTAAATAAACCAAAATATCTAATTAATATCTAATTAACAGGACAACACAGAGCAATGTCAATTCACCAAAACCTCCACTTATTTACTTATTATATAACTTTGGAAATCCCGGACGAGCCAATCCCACTATATGTGGTGGGTCGATATTACTTATCTATATATTTATGTAGCAGATGTGAAGTCAGCTATGCAAGCTCCTGAGGAAGTTTACCTTTTAACTATATGTCAGGAAACCTGTCTTGCTTCCACCAATGACTACCACCCGCTATGTATGTTATCCCCAATTTATATGTTATAATGTATGGATGTTGTGTAGCTACGTGTCTAGGGTATATGCAATGTATGTGCAGAAAATAACAACAACCACACTTTAAGGTTAATAAACAATTAAGTAAACAACTCCCTATTGAATTTTGGTCTGAACAATTTTTTACAAATGTATTAAGTATAATTGAGTTGATTCATAAAAGATTAAACGTCAAGATATATTTACACACAAATTAGTTTAACTATTAGAGTCTATTATTTCCTGAACTAGGAAGTGTTCTTCGTGTAATACTTTTTGTCCAAAATTAAGCACATATTTGGGAAATCAATATTGTCATCATTTTATTTAATCTGGTTGATATAGTAACTGGTGGAGAATATTTCAGTGAATTCACAAGGCCCCAAAACACAGGGCTTATCTTAAGATATTTGTAGAAAATTCTGCGATGTCCTGGTTATACGTCTTCCTCCTCACAGCACTGCTCAGCTTTCAGGATTCAAGATAAGGTAGGGCCCTCAAATCATATGGCCTCGAACAGGTACCAGGGTTGAACAACAACGTGACTGGCTCACTTCAGTTTCACACCCAGAAACTCGAAATTTCGAATTTTTTTCCTATGTAAGTTAATTACAGGCCATAAATGGTCACACAAGATCTCCTGCTGAATAACAGAACAGCGAAGGCATCTGATCACACTTGTCTGTAAACGTTATTAACTTTACATGTGAAAGTTTAAATTGAAAGTGGCAAGGAACGCTCGTCTTTCTGAGTATTTATTTCACTTTCTTAGTTATGCTCAGCAACCAATCAGGGGACTTCCGTTCCTACGCGTCTATTTTCAAAAAAGTTAACCTACAATTTTCAAATCAGGAGACACCCCTTTCTATTGCCTCAATATGGCTAGCTTCAGTAAAGAAATCCCAGGCACGTCTATATATGTCTTCATTCTACCATATCGCTAGTATTATCTAAGTCATGTTAATCCAGAATGAAAATATTTACTTAGTCTACCGTTCGTCATCTAATGTATAAGGTTTCACACTTCTGGCTATTATTTTTACCATTTTCGTCTTTCCTTTATATTTATTCAAATAACATATCTTTCTTTTTACATTAAGATAATATATTTAGACTAAAGAATATTATATATTTAACAACTAATTAGTAGCATTTTAATCTTCATTTTTAGTCTTTATTTTTCCTTTCGTTCGTTTTGGCCATTTAGTTTCAGTTTTAACATTCAAACGAGCTCTATGCATTTCCCCCGTTCTCTCCCTTGTCTTTTCCAAGAAATACACGATTTCTAACTACACTAACTTTCACGCGTGCATGTTGGTTAAAGGCTTGCAAGTCTGTGACGTCACATTGGCATTTTCAACTATCGGCGTTTTACGCGTTAACCCTTTTGGAACCGAGAAATAAAACTAGTCTTACACTTGGGGGGAATTTTGCGAGACCATATGTGGGCGTGTTGTACATACAGATTGTATTTTACGACAGTCGTCTAGGTACAAACGGAGTAGGCGGAGAAGTTGTGAAAATGGAAGGGAGTCACGACAAGCCCGAGGATGAGAAGAGGTATACAGAAGGTAGCTATGGGCATCTGTCGGCTTGTAGTATACTGAAGTATTAAGGCCGGAGGGCGTGATAGTAATAGTAATGTCAAGAAAGTTGACAGATACTTTGGAGATGTGGGAAGTGAACTTGATGGTGGGGTGGAAGTGATTGGCAAAGTCGATGAAGCGGGATAAATCAGTCTCGGACATATCTGTGAGACCTATGCCATCATCGATATATCTTCGGTAAAACCCGAGGAAAGGACCGGAGTATTGTTGCCATATCTGATGCTCCAAGTGGCCCATGATCAGGCAGGCATAGCTATGACCCATCTTCGTTCCCATGGCAACACCACTAATTTGGTAAAAAAAACTGACCATTAAATTCAAAGCAATTAAGTTGAAGGACCAGTTCAGCAAGACGGAGAAGAGTGTCAGTGGATATAGAAGGACAAGTGCGATGTCAAGAAAAAAAACCGAAGAGCTCGGAGACCATCAGAGTGGGGAATTGAGGTATACAGAGAACAGACGTCTAACAAGAAAAGACGTTATATAACTACGTTGTCACAAGAAGTTCTTGAGAGTCTTAGTATGATACGGCACAACGAAATGGCTACGTTATGACCACAAGATGCTCTTGAGAGTTCAAGTAGGATACAGCACAAGGAAACTGCTACGTCTTGATCACAAGTTGGGACCTAAGACGCGCCAACAGTGAGAAATACAGTTAGCGACCCATAGTTAGACTGCTTGCGTCAGGGTCAGCGAACCAGAGCTGACCAAGACCCTAATCCACCTCCAAGTGGTGGTCCTGGAAACAGGCTGCATCACTGCAGTCTGGCTGAGTGAGTAGGGATCGAAGAGGGAAGGCTAACCCGGTCCCAAAAATGCCATGCTGAAGTCGGATGTGTCGGCCGAAAGGGGCAAATATCGCAGCTTTGTTATAAACGGACAAATCGTAACCAATGTCCTTTTCAGGACGAACGTAGAAGAAGAAGATCACAAGATGTTCTTGAGAGTCATAATAGAATACAACACAAAGAAACAGCTACATTATGACCACAAGACGTTGTTGAGAGTCATAGTAGGATACAACGCAAATAAACTGCTACGTTTCGATCACATGATGTTCTTGCGAGTCATAATAGGATACAGCACAGCTACGTTATGACCACAAGATGTTCTTGAGAGTCATAGTAAGACACAGCCCAACGAAACAGGTACGTTATGACCACAGGATAAAGCAAAGTCGTTATCGAGAGACAGGGCTCACATTGATGACACAATTCTATAGCATTACATGGCAGTTACGGTTTTGGAGCAAGACATAAGAAATTTAATGAAGACATGAATAGAAAGTGTACCAATATCACAAAACAGGAAGGTTTGGAAGGAACTAACTGAAGATATATGGTCCATAGAGAGCTGTCAGTAATGATCATGGCCACGAAGATATAATGGGTCACTCTTGAGTAAAGATCATGGCCACGAAGATATAAAGGGTCACTCTTGAGTAAAGATCATGGCCACGAAGATCTAATGGGAGACTCTAGAGTGATTTATTGTGGAAGTCCTAAGGTAGTGTTCTATGTAAAATAAAAAAAGAACACATCTTACCTGTTTGAACGCCCTGGGCTTGGTATGCGTTATGTTTGATGTGGTAGTGGAAGATGACGGTCCCCACCTTCGCGTTGGTCACTGTCATGACACGAAACATGCTCAAATATGATTTTTACAAACAAGAACTTAAAATGCAGTGTAAATTTCAGAGTAATGAATATTTAATAGATATGTGTTGCTCTGTGGTGATGCATTTTGTGCAAATTCTTGAAACCAGTTCCTTTTTATGTACAATAAATTAAAATGCGTACAAGTCACTTCGATTACATGTCCTGCCCATGGGCCTTGTGCACTTGGGTCCCCTCTACACCTCGTTTCACGGGGTAGGAAGAGGTTCCGATTATGAGATGAGATGAGATGAGATATTTATTTTAAGAAAAACTTTCTTAAAATCTAATAAGTTTGATTTATCGTTTTAGTTAGCCCCTCTTCTTAGACAGATTCGTTCTCCGCTAAATTGATTTTATTTTCCTAATTCTCAATGTAAATACGTGTTTTTTCCGACCTACTTTAGTGTGTGTATGTATGTGTGTATACATGTGTTATATAGAGAGCGTGAGAGATGAAGAATTGCATGGGTATGATGTTGCAAACAGAAAAAAAAACTTTAATAAATAACTTACTTACTTACTTAGTCGTTCCCCTTCTACCGTGAGGTGTAGAGGTAATATAAATAAAATAAATTTTAATAAATAAAAGAAACAATAATAATAAAGTTGCTCAACTTGTCTGTGCGTTCACGTGCACAGTTCTCGATATACTACATAAAAAATTTCCTGCTAAACTAAATAATAAATGCAGCAATGAACTGTATAAAGACCTCTTGGAGTGGAAGTGGTTTTGTACCCATTAACTATCACGAACACTTGAAAACTGTGCAACAAATTTAAAAGTAAGTATTTACATTGCACTAAATTCACAGCAGATCCAAATTATCGACTATACACTTCTTCAAAGCATTTCATTAATTTATTCCATTCCCCCTTGTCACGTGAAAGATAATTTATTTTACCATCTTGTCCATAAAATGTTCTGTTTTCCGAGACATTTTGTATTTTCGTTTCTTTCATATTCTACCTACATTTTTTCACCTTCTCAACCCCACCCGAGGTTGTTTACGCTGGCCAGCTGCGGTCAGCTAACGCTAGACGTAATGTTATCTAAACGCACCTGTTCGACCAGAGAAACATTTCTCGGGTCCGCTTTAAGTGTTAGAACGAGCAAAGACGGTTTCTGTGAAAAGGAACGGTTCGTTAGCGGCGGGTACCCTTTGTGGTCCCAACAGGGGAATTTCTCTGGTCGCTTTAAAACGTTTGATGACGAGCGGCTGGTACCCTTTAAGGCCTGGGTAACGAGTGTGATCTGTTCCAGGGGAAGATAACAACCCGCGGTCAGTCTTTGGGTTTTCGCCCCTTAGACAAGAGAGAGCATAATGTTATGCATTTCTCTACCTGGGGAACTTTCGCACGATTTCTTTTGTCTTACTCTAGACTACGTCTTTCGCCGAACTTCTGTAGAAATACGCACGCCAGGTGTTCGGGGGGAGCGTCCCTTGTGATCTATAAGAGTAGACTGGTTTTAATAGACAAAGACATTCGTGAATTTCCTGGCCCGAGATAGACCATTATGGAAATAAGGCAAACATTAACACATAACTAAATGTTTTTCGCCTATTTCTTGGCATTTTTCGGGGTGAGTTGACATATCTTATAAATATGATATATTCATGTTAGCTTTTATATATATCTGTTAGGGAAGTGAATTTATTTCTGAGGACTTCTCCTAGTAATTTATTCAGTGATAAGGTAGCGCTGTCTACGGCCTATTAAGTGGTGCTTAAACTGTTACGGTTTATCATGGGTTAAATGTCAAACTTACAATAACAGATATTAGGCGTAGAATCAGTCCACGAATGCTTACCATTGGGTTAAGAGTCAGCAAAATTAACTGTCATTTCTGTAAGATAATGTCAGGTGTGGATTGTTCACTTTAAAACTGAATAGTGAGATGCAGGTAATAACTCTGGATTATAGGAGATAGTCACTTATTCCTTTTGATAGATATTTTTAGTGGCAAGGGAGGATCATTTTATGCTTACTTGTGTGGCTAGGCACTAGTCTATAACTTTCACTGAAAGCAGTCACCAGGCATAGATATAATTATATCGTATGATCTAGCCACAACTGTATTATTATAGCAAGAACATTGCATTTTCTTTGTACTCAGTTTGTGGAATATTAATATATTTTCCCAAGGGGACATACGATTTATTTGTGTAATGTCAAATGCTGTAATCTGTTTATGTAAATTCATTTAATGTTGTAAGATGAATAAGCATATTCATTTAACTGTAACTACAGGTTAGGTTTCCTGTATGTTGAGATTGGGAGAAGAGGAGTAGATTGTTGCTGTCAGAACAGTTACTGACAGGTACCTGGGGGGTGCAAAAGATATTAAGACTATGCGGGCGCGTGTTGATAATTGATATTTTTAAGGAACAGGAGACATGGTTAAAGACAGCCCTAAACTATCATAGCAATAACTACAATAAATTTAATCCCATAGTGGAGCGAAACTTTCTGTATAAAGTTAGTGTGATTTATTATTTGCTTGATGTAAAAGGGTGTCTCGTTTTGGTCTCAGTTTCAGGAAGACCGAATCGCTAGAGCAGACTTCAGTCGGACGAAGAAAGTCGTATACTCTTCGATCTAGAGGGTTTCTGTATACATCTAGCAACGAATCGTCAACCCCGTTCCTGAATCAAAACCCCTTTTTGTCAACGCCAAGTTAAGCTCACGCAGTGCAACGGAGCCAACGCTAAATCTGGAATCGCCAAACGCAGTAGTAGTTCTCTACTCGCCTATTGGATTACCAGCCAGAGCATTGCGGCTTCCAGAATATCAAACCCGCTCAGCATGCCTATAGCAGAATTCCATATCACCCGCCTTTTTCGTGCCTAAACGGGGCACTCAGCAAACCACAGCCAAACCAGTTTAAACAGGATTTACAGCCAAGCAGAGCCTTGCGCCGGATAAGCGCGCCTGGGTCTCTTTGTCCTCAAGTGACCTCTTCTGGTGTATTTCCTGGATACTTAAAACCTCGCACGTCAGCAGGAGATAAACAGCGTCCCCCGGCCCAACTCGCGCCAGTAGGGGGGTCACCAACGATAGCGCCTATACAGTGATGTTATTCAGGTTAATTCCATCACCGATGGAGGATATATACGAAAACACCACTTACTGGAGTTACTTCAGCTGGTCCCCGAAAACCGAAGGACTGTCACTCGATTATTTATCTCTTTGTGTTCTACAGGTTTTATGAATGGTGATCTGTGTGTGTGGTTGGTGGTGTATATGATTATTTGATGAATATTTGATTATTGAGGTAATTTTATGTTGTTGTGATGATATGCATTATTTTCATGCTTTTCTTCTTTAATAAATTTTACACATTTATTAATACGCTGTTCACGACCTTTCCATCCATATTTGTATTTTTAGCTCTTTACTATAATCTCTATGTATGATAAGAGAAAAGAGAGAGAGAGCAGGAGGTGCTGAGACAGACATAAGTTAGTTGAGGCTTGGAGAGAGAGATCATTTTGATAAATCTTCTTCCAGGTTGTCTCAAGTCCATCTCCTATTTACACCTTTCTGTGAGTGTAATCTATAACTCTGTCAGTCCACTATCCCTTGTCGATTTCACTACTGTTGTCCAACTCGACAAATACTCTACACTCTAACTCAACCACGACAAATGGGGTCTCGCCGCGGAATTTGAACTACATCTGCAGCAATCGCAACAGACGAGGTTGCAGTCTGGTAGGAATCTCTCACAAGATTCTATTCTGATTCTTAGAGTTTAGTGTTCGGCAGATTATAGGAATTTCTTTCCCCTAGACATATCGAACTATTTCTTTTGGGTGGAAGTCGGAACAGCGTTTTTTCTCCACAGCAATCATAATATTAAGTTACATTTATTGTTCATGCTACACATGAGACAGCCGGTAAAGGTTGATGGTATCACTGCTGAGTTTTTGGTTGACAAATCTGACGACTATTGTTGTAAAAGTCCAAAAAAAAAAATTTTTTTTTAAGGGTTAATATTTTTTCAGGAGTAGCTCTTTAATCTGAGATAAGAAGCTACAGATAGTCAGTTACTAGCTTGCATTTGTACCAAGGGAGGGTGTTCATTCGGACGATAGTAACCAATCCTCTCAATAGCTTAGTACTGACAGAATTGGGGTGAAGTGATAGTAAGTTTTACATCACTTACATTTTTTGGAGTTTTTTTGGGGGGTTTGCTTGTCGATCAGAGTAGCTACAAATTTTCTTGTTTTTAAAGTTCCCAGGCTAGCCTAGATTTTATTGATTATTAAGTTAATCAGCACCTAGTGGACTAGGTAACTAAGATCTCTAGGTTCTATTCTTCTATAGTGTTTGCTCACCCTGATATAATGGCCGATCTAGATAAAGTGCAAAGGATTGTGTTGCAAGTGGAACTTATGGAAGGGGAAGTAATCTTTAGAATGGTTTTTTAGACAAATTAAATTTCGAGTTGCAACGCTTGATTAAGCGGATACTTGTTTGACTTTAGGATAGAATTATCTTTTCCTACTTTCGGGTGACAGAGTACAGATAAGCGTGTGAACGCTGCTTAATGTATTTATTCTGTACTGTTTTGAGTCATGTGAATAGCTCGCTAGTCTGCATGTGTTATCGAGAACGGTGTTCAAGACAGCCGAATCTCGTGACGTTTTTTTTGGCGGGACTAGTGTGTGATTTGGGGAGTTGTGTTTTGGGCGTGGACCGTGTAGGTCGAGTCCCAGTGTTTTTGGATAATGTATGCCTACGTAGGATTTGAGAAAATGTCGACTTATATATTTCGCTGTGTGTACAGTCTATGTGATACACTGCAGTGAAGATTTGTTTAGGCCATATGAACCTTATTATAGCTGCCGTGTGATGCAGGCTTTGCTATGTATTGAAGTACTTTCGTAGGCCATATTGTGAAGATTAATGAAGCTGCCGTGTGATGCAGGCTTTGCTATGTATTGAAGTACTTTCGTAGGCCATATTGTGAAGATTAATGAAGCTGCCGGGTGATGCAGGCTTCGCTGTGTATTAAGGTACTTTTGTAGGCCATATTATGTTTAACTGCAGTATGAAGATTTGTGAAGCTGTTAAGCTATTATAAGTCCAGGATTAGGACAGGCCATATTATATATTAACTGCAGTGTGGAGATGTATGAAGCTATTAAGCTATTATAAGTCCAGGATTAGGACAGGCCGTATTATATATTAACTGCAGTGTGGAGATGTATGAAGCTATTAAGCTATTATCAGTCCAGGATTAGGACAGGCCATATTATATATTAACTGCAGTGTGGAGATGTATGAAGCTATTAAGCTATTATAAGTCCAGGATTAGGACAGGCCGTATTAGGTATTGATGCAGTGTGGAAATTATATACTATGATTCGTGTTTTGCTGTCGAATGTGTGTCATTTATGTCATCGTATCTGTGTTGTACGGAATAAACAGTATCGAACTGTTCTAGACGTTTGCAACCCTTTTTGACTCCTGCATGTACTCTTAGGTACGTACCGTGGTGTGCGAACATATCAACACACACCCAGGTCAACATTCCAGACACAGTGACAGGACAGCAGCACACATATATTGAATTAGCCTGTGTGGCGATGATATAGACCAAACCACTACACTCGCAACAGTGGGTGCAAACAGACTATATAACATTTAGACTTAGCGCCGTTATCAGCGGTGGTTTCAAAGACATAATAACATTAACGTTTAATTACATTTATTGGAAATCAGAGTAAAGGGGGGTGTATCAGTTGGTGGTTTTCAGTTAACAGGATCTGACATCTACGACTATTCGCGTCGATAGCCTAAGTGGCGTAGTTTTCGTATCATTGGATATGATTTAAGATGTGCCTGAGTGGCGTATACGATTAAGAAATTGTTACCTCTACAGTGATATGTACTTAAAGCAAGAGGATAAAGTGAATCAAATTTTGTCCACCAGACCATAACATATCTAGAGGATCAGTCACTACAAGTTGAAAATAATACATATGACTTGCACGTGACAAGAGTGTAGAACACTTGACTTTGTTATAATTGACCTTATGTAGGCGTGGCTTGAATCTCCTGTACTTCAGAACTGTGACCTAGTTATTATCTGCCTGGGTGGCGCATTTGAGAAACGACGCACGCTTTATTCGTGGTAGAAGGCAACTTTACACCAGTAGCAATTGACGTCCTATTTCATGCCTATAGACGACAACAACGTCTGCAGTGGTCAAGGAAGTTCAATTAGACTTGGACAGTATTTGTACCAGCATTTGTACGGGTTGTGACAGATTTCTGCAATATTCGGGTTACCTGTGCCAGTTGTCACCATCACAAGTTCAAGATGTTATGATACACGGAGTTGCCGTGTGCATTTCAGACTACAGAAGAGTCAAGAGTTGCAGTGTGTGCTGTATTATGGTTCCTGTCAACTTGTGCATTGTTAAGCACATATCATATTGACGAAATTACCTGAAGAGAAACGAATCAAGTTGCAGTGCTTTCCCGCAGTGGAGGTTTTAGCAGTCTATGTGATATCCAGTGTCGTGGCGGAAAAGAAGCGGGATCATTGACAGATAAGTAATTGTGTCTTGTGTAAATTGTGTCACTTCATATATGTCGCTAGGCCTCCCTAATTGCTCATTTTGTTATTATTGTTGTTTATGTCTAATTTGACATATGATTAAGATTTGATGCATAGGTGTTAATGGCTGTTGACATATGTCGATTTTCCTGATAATGATGTGACTTGATAAAGGTGCTATAAAAAGGATTGGTGATACAGAATTGAGGAATAAGCTCATTTCTTGACAAATAGTTGGCTTTGTGAGCTGGAAAGTTAATTGTCCAACCTTTTGGGACAGTAATTTGTCATAACTATAAGTGATTACTAGATATATTGGATTAAGTAAGTGAATCACTATGGATGATGATGAGATAGATCCTGAGGATATGAGGCCTATATTGGCTTATTTGTGGGAAGAAGGTAGAGATTATCAACAATTAAAAGGCCCACAACTTGAGGAACATGTGATAGACAGATTTTTGGTCAATGCGTCAAGAGCGCTAAGATATTTTGCTGAGGAGAATTTTCACTCTCATCCTCATCTAAGGATGGCTAAAGATTTAGCACAGTTACTGCTTATGGATCTTCGATTGTTTTCGTACCACTATATGGGTGTTGAGCGCGATCAGATATTGAAGAGTATACGTAAGATAATGCGCAACGACATTTCTGTTGATCAGAAAAAGAGGTTACAAGATGAGGAATTAAGAAGAAAAAAACAACAAAGGGAAAACTTCTTAGAGAGCACCGCTGAAGTGAGTAAAGTACATGAAACAGTGTCTAGACTTACGGGCGAATTGCAAAAGTCAAACTCAGAACTTGCTAGTGTGCAGGCATTGTTGAAGATAAAGCAATTGGAAGTCCAGATGAAAGATAAGCAAATTGAGGTAGAAAATATTACACAGGAGGTCCAACAAAATAAACAGATTTATGAGAATTTGAAAGTTGAGACCGATAAACGTGATAGAGATTATACAGAGTCACTTCTTGATTTAATGGATGATATTGCGAATCTTGGTCTCCAACAGGAAGAAAAGAATGAGATGATTCCAGAAAAGATTGATGAGCTTAATGATAGCAATGATTATATTAAGATTCAGTCACTACAACTAGAGTTGACTCAGTTGAGGGCAAATAAAGAACAGTACGAGAAAGAGACTTTAGTGGAGTTGACGGCTGAGAAAGAGAAGGTCGCTAAAATTGAAAATTTGCTAGCAGAAGAAAGCGACAAAGTTTTGGCTGTTAAGGAGTTAAATAAAAGGTTAAGTGAAACGATTTCACTTAAAGATAATGAAATTGCGGAAGCAAGGGAAAGAATATTTGGCTTACTAGATATGGTTTTGAAAAACAAAAGGTGCTCTTCTGTCAATGTTCACAATGATAGACAGAAAGTTGCGAAAAGTCAACCCCATACACTTTTTGCTCAGAGAGATTTCATTCATGGTAAAGATAGATCTTATCGTGGTAAATACAACTTTAAAAGTTCTAATATTACTGGTAGTTCCAGTAATAATTCTTGGCGTCAGACCAACAAAGATTCTTGTGTAACAACCAGTTCTGTTGGTCAGGAAAAGAAAAGTGATAAATTTCAGGTCAAGACTCATAAAAGCAACTATTTCTCGACTACTGGAAATACTCAGAAATTAATAGCGGGTGTTGAGACTATTATTACTTGTTCCAAAGATGAAACCCATATGCGGAACAATAGAGATACTATTGTTTCTGGCAGTTGTAAAACTCAGCATAGTCATTTTGAAACTATTGGTAAAGATATTCCCATAAGGGAGAAGAAAAACAGTTCTAGAAAGAGAGATAACCCCAAGAGTAAACAGTACCAAGGGAGATCAGAAAATAATAATTTTCCCTCTCGTAGATACTGTAGACAATTTAACAAATCTCAAAGTTTTGATTGTAAGAATGTTGGAAAGTATGATAGAGATAATAGCTTTTCAAATGTTGCTTTACATCACCAGAGTAATGTTCCTAAACAAAAGACTAAAGTCATTTTTTGTAAACAAGACAACGGTAATAATAAGTATTGTGATCATAGAACAAATAATAAGCGCAATTGTGCTAATTTTGTTCAACATGAGCCCAGAGTCATTTATAATCAAGGTAAACAGAGTAAAAATAACAGTGGATGCTTGAATACTATTGCCTGCTCTGGTTGTTGTTGTGAATATAACACTTTGTTTCAGCGTAAGGCAGCGGCGACATTCAAGGTCGGTCATGTTGTCCCCAAGAATTCTATGATATCTACATGTGATAGAGAGAGCTAGTGACATCGTGAAGAGACCGGGTTTTTACACAAGCCGGTACTGGGTAATTGTAAATGTGATTTCTACGTTTTTCTCATTAAATTTCACTATTGAGTAAAATGGAAATTTTCATTTGTATTTGTTGACAGAAGCTACGTTGCGATAAGGGTCAAGGCTTCTGTGACATATTGACGGTCAGAAATGTGAGTCAACTTTCCGCTCGAGTAGTCAACCGAAACCTGTCAGCGTCAAACTAAAATCTGAGGTGTTGCTTTCTGAAGGTCAAGCATGTTTACAAGAGAGTGGGAGACTTCGCGTCTGATTTATTTTTTTTTATGTGAAGATAGTAAATATTTTTGTATTCTATATTAGTACATGACATGTTGTTGTTTTGAAATAACATATAATTTTGTTGTAATGATTATTTCTATGCATCATTTGATTGCCATAATTTTTTATTGTTATTTATATGTCTGTATTTTGATGATGTATTAATACATTTTTATGCTATTTATATATTATTGTGTTGATAATGTGTAGTATGTAATTATTATCCTTTATACTACTCTGTTCAACTTAGAATTTTTGCAACTGTGTTGTTTAGGATAGTTTTGTACATGATGAGATTGCACAAACTCATTTATTGTGTTGATGTAGTGGTTACTTTTAGATAGTCCTGAGTGTTCGTTATTCACTTAATTTATATTTTTCTCATGTTTTGATGTCATGATTAATTAATATATAGAACATACAGAGAAGATGTGTATTATCTGGTATGTTGTGAAATGTAATTTTGAAAATAGCTTGCATGTATCATACATGATCTTGTATTTGGATTTGTTAAATTTTTGTGAAACTTCGATTTTTCCATAACCTGATTTTCTTGCCAGTCAGACATGCAGATTATTTTCTTAGCAGATTATTTAAAAAAAAAAAACTTATTTTTTGTAGATATTTTTATAGAACCTTTTTTATATTTCATATTAGCATCAAAGGGTAGATTTATTTAGAATGTATATCTTATCGATTTGAGTAAGATATAGAGTTATAGCTAAATAGCATTTTACTGAGCTGAACGTAATTGTCAGCAGAAAGAACTTAAAGAATAAATTAAATTTACATGTGTTGATTTAAAGGTTTCTTCGAGATAGGATTTTTGTTTTATATTTCACTCATTTTGTTAAAATATTGATTTCATTATTAGGTTTTACTTAAAGAATTACTGAATTACTTAAAGATTAAATACTGTTTTTATGTAACTTATCGAGAAAAAAAATATGTTTGTACGGTACTGTTGAAAAAAATGATTTTTTTTTTTGGCATTGTAATTTTTTGTTGGGTGTGCCCAGCATTTGACTTCGTGATATCATTGATATGTAGTTTGATTAGTTCTTGTAAAAAGTTGTTTTTTATAATGATGTATTTTTTATTTTTAGCGCTTGATTGTGCGTTGGTCGTATTAGTTATAGTAAATGCTATTACTTGTTTGTTCGATGCCTATAATTTATTTATGTTAGTTTTGTATAACTCTTATAACTTAGTTAAATTACTTATTAGGTTTTGTTTAGTTATAAATTATTTTTGGTGGTATTAGTATAGATATACTTTGATATTTTGTGTTGTGCCTTTCGATCATGTTTATATATTTATTTTTGAATAGGTTATCTGATCAAAACAGTTATTAGTATATACTGTTATTGACTTTCTCTGTGTTCGTGCCTTTGCTTTCTATCTGTCTTTGGTAACTATTCTTCATTTCATTCCTCCTTTTCTGTTGTCTTTTCGGTATGGATTTCATATCTTGTTTATACTTTCGTACCTCATCTTCGTTTTACTTGATTCTATTTGTATACTTTGTCCTTTCAACACTTATACCTCTATTCTTTGTATTGTTGGAGTGGTTATATGACTTGATATAACATATCTACTTATGATAGTTGTATTTATTTTACATGTAATTGTCCAACTTAAATTATGAGTATATGGTATTGTTGAGATCTTACTTTCTTTTTTTTTACAGATCATTCTTCTTTTGATTGATCTTGTGTTTTCTCTTTCGATTGGTTGTTTTCGGTTTGGTTTGTACTAAATATACGTAACTTAATTTTGGAACTGATCATATTTGTATATTTAGCTAATTACTTTTTATACTTAGCTGGTTATGCTGCATGCTTTAATTGCTACTTTACACTTTAATGCTGATATTTGTTGTAGATATAATTTTGATTTAAAATAAGTTATTTTTGTAGGCATACGTTACAGCTTAATTGTCTTCTAAATTTTTCGTTTTTGGGAGTTAATTTTTTCAAAAAAAAAATGATAGAATCATTTTTTTTCCCGGAGCGGGTGGTAACTGTTGCAAGTGGAACTTATGGAAGGGGAAGTAATCTTTAGAATGGTTTTTTAGACAAATTAAATTTCGAGTTGCAACGCTTGATTAAGTGGATACTTGTTTGACTTTAGGATAGAATTATCTTTTCCTACTTTCGGGTGACAGAGTACAGATAAGCGTGTGAACGCTGTTTAATGTATTTATTCTGTACTGTTTTGAGTCATGTGAATAGCTCGCTAGTCTGCATGTGTTATCGAGAACGGTGTTCAAGACAGCCGAATCTCGTGACTTTTTTTTGGCGGGACTAGTGTGTGATTTGGGGAGTTGTGTTTTGGGCGTGGACCGTGTAGGTCGAGTCCCAGTGTTTTTGGATAATGTATGCCTACGTAGGATTTGAGAAAATGTCGACTTATATATTTCGCTGTGTGTACAGTCTATGTGATACACTGCAGTGAAGATTTGTTTAGGCCATATGAACCTTATTATAGCTGCCGTGTGATGCAGGCTTTGCTATGTATTGAAGTACTTTCGTAGGCCATATTGTGAAGATTAATGAAGCTGCCGTGTGATGCAGGCTTTGCTATGTATTGAAGTACTTTCGTAGGCCATATTGTGAAGATTAATGAAGCTGCCGGGTGATGCAGGCTTCGCTGTGTATTAAGGTACTTTTGTAGGCCATATTATGTTTAACTGCAGTATGAAGATTTGTGAAGCTGTTAAGCTATTATAAGTCCAGGATTAGGACAGGCCATATTATATATTAACTGCAGTGTGGAGATGTATGAAGCTATTAAGCTATTATAAGTCCAGGATTAGGACAGGCCATATTATATATTAACTGCAGTGTGGAGATGTATGAAGCTATTAAGCTATTATCAGTCCAGGATTAGGACAGGCCATATTATATATTAACTGCAGTGTGGAGATGTATGAAGCTATTAAGCTATTATAAGTCCAGGATTAGGACAGGCCGTATTAGGTATTGATGCAGTGTGGAAATTATATACTAT
Source organism: Oreohelix idahoensis (assembly GCA_024509875.1). Taxonomy (NCBI): domain Eukaryota; kingdom Metazoa; phylum Mollusca; class Gastropoda; order Stylommatophora; family Oreohelicidae; genus Oreohelix; species Oreohelix idahoensis. The sequence continues at coordinate 343,543 of JAMPIV010019319.1, forward strand.
GATTCGTGTTTTGCTGTCGAATGTGTGTCATTTATGTCATCGTATCTGTGTTGTACGGAATAAACAGTATCGAACTGTTCTAGACGTTTGCAACCCTTTTTGACTCCTGCATGTACTCTTAGGTACGTACCGTGGTGTGCGAACATATCAACACACACCCAGGTCAACATTCCAGACACAGTGACAGGACAGCAGCACACATATATTGAATTAGCCTGTGTGGCGATGATATAGACCAAACCACTACACTCGCAACAGTGGGTGCAAACAGACTATATAACATTTAGACTTAGCGCCGTTATCAGCGGTGGTTTCAAAGACATAATAACATTAACGTTTAATTACATTTATTGGAAATCAGAGTAAAGGGGGGTGTATCAGATTGCCCTCGAGGTAGCTAAGTACATGGAGTACAAGGATAGCGAAATCCAGCCCTTTCTAGAATTTGCAGTAAGCCTGCAGGATCAATACGAGGTAGACAATTGGTTTGGCAGCCGTTTAATCTTGGCATGGTCCTGTAAACAAACTGGGGAGAGTGAAGCATTCACCCGACAGTATGTAGAAGAAGTGATAGAAGATGAGAAGCAAAGGGAAAAGCAAAGACAAGAACGGGACAAGCAACTGGAAATGGAGCAACAAGAACGGGACAAGCAATTGGAAATGGAGCAACAAGAACGGGACAAGCAATGGGAAATAGAGCGCCAAGAAAGGGACAGAGAAAGCCAAGAAAGGAGCAGGCTACACCAAATCAGAATGAATGAACTGGATAGCCAAATTCGGAGGGTGGAAACAGATACTAAATGTAGTCACTCTACTTCCCCTTCTACTGTGCCCTTAACGGTCAACGCCCCTGCAAACCTTGCGCCCATGAAAGAAACTTGCCTGCTAAAACCGAACCCCAACTCCAGAAAATTGACTTTCCTTTGGACTTGGATCCGAAGCCCAAACAAGGAAAGAATTTACGTCGGGATAGCAGACCTAAAGCCACGGGAAAAATTACGCAACGTTCCCAGGCATGGAAACTGCACAAAGGTGAGACAGGTGCTAACAAGCATTGTAATACGGATTGTTCCCGTCTGGCAAGCGGCGAACCCCGAGCCTCTCATGCTCCAGACCGAGCAGCACCTAACCGACACGTGACGTCGAGAAAAGGGAGCCACACCCTATCACGTTATATTTCGCTAGATTCCCGGCCGGACAGCGAAAAACCATATGCAGAGGCGTATCCCTCCAACTCAACGATTGTAGAAAGGAGGTGCCGCTCCTCTCATCACCCTGAGCGGAAAAGGTGCAAGAATAAGTCGCCTGCTAAAAGGGTTAAAGTTTCCAAACCGTTCCAAGGAACTTTGGAAAAACACACCGAGAGTTTTTTCTCGGGCACTTCGCGATCTAAAGGGATCTCAAACCGTCCAGTCCTTTGCATGCAGACTGCGGAGCCTGTCAACCAGGAAGTGGATCTCGCATTGCAGGACAAAGTTCAACTGACGCCAGTAACTTCCTCAGGGGAGGGCAAAGTTGACGTTTATGATGGACACAGGGTTCCAGGCGAAGGGATCCCTGGTATTCCATTTGAGTCTCTCACACTTCTCAGGGCAGAAGACAGTGAGAAAAGCTGCCTTACTACTGTACAAGGAGCCATTGTTGAGAGCCTTGGCTCACGTCATGCTAGTAATGGGAAAGCGACTCAACAAACTCTGCAACTCGCAGATATTACCTATCTGTCTTCACGGATAGAAGCTACGGAGATCTGTTATGATTTAGTAGAACCCCAGAATGCGATCGATTACTCTTTGCTTCAGGCAGCAGAGTTTTCTCATTCAAATCGCATTATTCCAGTGGTCTCAACCCCACTGATGGACAGCAAAGTAGTCGCCTCCGCCAGGCCATTACAGAACAACTTGATCATTTCCGTTGACCAAGCCAGAGTTGTGACTGGCAAGGCAAGGAAAGCTCCAGACCCGCCTTTAGACGGCACAGGTCTGAAGATTGATCAATGCTCCCGCCGAAACAGCGGAGTAGGTGTGGAGAGGCAGAAGAAAAATGCTAGCATTTCTTCGGCCAACGAACGGCTTTATTTACCAACTAGGGTTACACGCGCGCGAAAAGTCCCTATAGACTGCAGCTATACAGGGTTATTCAAGTCCGCGACAGGTAAACCCATAACGGAAATTAAACAGCCCGAGTCCAGCAACGATTACACTGCACATAACAGGCGGATTACCTATGCAGTGGCCAGTGAGTTCAGGCGGGGCCGAAACTCACAACAGGTGCGGATAATTTTCCGGACCATGGACAGACAAAGCAAATTGGGGAAGGAAGGTCATGTTCACACGGAAACAGATTATGTCAGTGTTCAGTGGCGTCGCAAAATCCCATTCGCTGAACGTCTATTAGACAGAGGGAAGAAAAGAAATGAACTCGAGCTACTCATACAGACAGACAGAAATTGGAAACGTATTTGGGTTATGAGTATATGTTCCAATGACAGGTAACTAAAGACGATGGAAAAGATAAATTACTGTCATTTTGTCCGTATTCCTCGAACTTTAAAAGGGGGGGCACTTGTCACGTGAAAGATAATTTATTTTACCATCTTGTCCATAAAATGTTCTGTTTTCCGAGACATTTTGTATTTTCGTTTCTTTCATATTCTACCTACATTTTTTCACCTTCTCAACCCCACCCGAGGTTGTTTACGCTGGCCAGCTGCGGTCAGCTAACGCTAGACGTAATGTTATCTAAACGCACCTGTTCGACCAGAGAAACATTTCTCGGGTCCGCTTTAAGTGTTAGAACGAGCAAAGACGGTTTCTGTGAAAAGGAACGGTTCGTTAGTGGCGGGTACCCTTTGTGGTCCCAACAGGGGAATTTCTCTGGTCGCTTTAAAACGTTTGATGACGAGCGGCTGGTACCCTTTAAGGCCTGGGTAACGAGTGTGATCTGTTCCAGGGGAAGATAACAACCCGCGGTCAGTCTTTGGGTTTTCGCCCCTTAGACAAGAGAGAGCATAATGTTATGCATTTCTCTACCTGGGGAACTTTCGCACGATTTCTTTTGTCTTACTCTAGACTACGTCTTTCGCCGAACTTCTGTAGAAATACGCACGCCAGGTGTTCGGGGGGAGCGTCCCTTGTGATCTATAAGAGTAGACTGGTTTTAATAGACAAAGACATTCGTGAATTTCCTGGCCCGAGATAGACCATTATGGAAATAAGGCAAACATTAACACATAACTAAATGTTTTTCGCCTATTTCTTGGCATTTTTCGGGGTGAGTTGACATATCTTATAAATATGATATATTCATGTTAGCTTTTATATATATCTGTTAGGGAAGTGAATTTATTTCTGAGGACTTCTCCTAGTAATTTATTCAGTGATAAGGTAGCGCTGTCTACGGCCTATTAAGTGGTGCTTAAACTGTTACGGTTTATCATGGGTTAAATGTCAAACTTACAATAACAGATATTAGGCGTAGAATCAGTCCACGAATGCTTACCATTGGGTTAAGAGTCAGCAAAATTAACTGTCATTTCTGTAAGATAATGTCAGGTGTGGATTGTTCACTTTAAAACTGAATAGTGAGATGCAGGTAATAACTCTGGATTATAGGAGATAGTCACTTATTCCTTTTGATAGATATTTTTAGTGGCAAGGGAGGATCATTTTATGCTTACTTGTGTGGCTAGGCACTAGTCTATAACTTTCACTGAAAGCAGTCACCAGGCATAGATATAATTATATCGTATGATCTAGCCACAACTGTATTATTATAGCAAGAACATTGCATTTTCTTTGTACTCAGTTTGTGGAATATTAATATATTTTCCCAAGGGGACATACGATTTATTTGTGTAATGTCAAATGCTGTAATCTGTTTATGTAAATTCATTTAATGTTGTAAGATGAATAAGCATATTCATTTAACTGTAACTACAGGTTAGGTTTCCTGTATGTTGAGATTGGGAGAAGAGGAGTAGATTGTTGCTGTCAGAACAGTTACTGACAGGTACCTGGGGGTGCAAAAGATATTAAGACTATGCGGGCGCGTGTTGATAATTGATATTTTTAAGGAACAGGAGACATGGTTAAAGACAGCCCTAAACTATCATAGCAATAACTACAATAAATTTAATCCCATAGTGGAGCGAAACTTTCTGTATAAAGTTAGTGTGATTTATTATTTGCTTGATGTAAAAGGGTGTCTCGTTTTGGTCTCAGTTTCAGGAAGACCGAATCGCTAGAGCAGACTTCAGTCGGACGAAGAAAGTCGTATACTCTTCGATCTAGAGGGTTTCTGTATACATCTAGCAACGAATCGTCAACCCCGTTCCTGAATCTAAACCCCTTTTTGTCAACGCCAAGTTAAGCTCACGCAGTGCAACGGAGCCAACGCTAAATCTGGAATCGCCAAACGCAGTAGTAGTTCTCTACTCGCCTATTGGATTACCAGCCAGAGCATTGCGGCTTCCAGAATATCAAACCCGCTCAGCATGCCTATAGCAGAATTCCATATCACCCGCCTTTTTCGTGCCTAAACGGGGCACTCAGCAAACCATAGCCAAACCAGTTTAAACAGGATTTACAGCCAAGCGGAGCCTTGCGCCGGATAAGCGCGCCTGGGTCTCTTTGTCCTCAAGTGACCTCTTCTGGTGTATTTCCTGGATACTTAAAACCTCGCACGTCAGCAGGAGATAAACAGCGTCCCCCGGCCCAACTCGCGCCAGTAGGGGGTCACCAACGATAGCGCCTATACAGTGATGTTATTCAGGTTAATTCCATCACCGATGGAGGATATATACGAAAACACCACTTACTGGAGTTACTTCAGCTGGTCCCCGAAAACCGAAGGACTGTCACTCGATTATTTATCTCTTTGTGTTCTACAGGTTTTATGAATGGTGATCTGTGTGTGTGGTTGGTGGTGTATATGATTATTTGATGAATATTTGATTATTGAGGTAATTTTATGTTGTTGTGATGATATGCATTATTTTCATGCTTTTCTTCTTTAATAAATTTTACACATTTATTAATACGCTCTTCACGACCTTTCCATCCATATTTGTATTTTTAGCTCTTTACTATAATCTCTATGTATGATAAGAGAAAAGAGAGAGAGCAGGAGGTGCTGAGACAGACATAAGTGAGTTGAGGCTTGGAGAGAGAGATCATTTTGATAAATCTTCTTCCAGGTTGTCTCAAGTCCATCTCCTATTTACACCTTTCTGTGAGTGTAATCTATAACTCTGTCAGTCCACCATCCCTTGTCGATTTCACTACTGTTGTCCAACTCGACAAATACTCTACACTCTAACTCAACCACGACACCCCTTCCTATCTGTTGATTCTTTACTCTATAGCCAGATCTCCGGTTGTTAAAGGCTTGATATCCGAGATTGAGCCCTATTGCATCATCTTGTCCGAACCATTCTATATTTTTGCTAAGTTAACGTGTTACATAGTATCACTTCTCACAATATTTCTTACATCTACTTCTTTCATTTTATTTCTTAATGTGAAGTTAAAAATTTCTCTCATTGTATCTCTTAACGGGACATAATAGCTTCTGTCGAGCACTTAACCTCACTTGTACGGTACATCTTCAGGTTGGTTCGTTTATTTTAGGTGTCAACTTAGGGGCAGCCAAATTTGATTTAATATGAAAGTTTACTCGTGTAATTACAATATTTGCTAGCTATCGCTGTTTTTATAAGAAATTTATAAATTTTTATGACAAGGACATCTTGCTATGTCAGTCATCATCACCAACATCATCTTCATTAACATCATCATCACTGACATCATCATCATTAACATCACCATCATTAACATCATCATCACTAAAATCATAATTATTAACATCATAATTACTAACATCATCATCATTAAAATCATTATCACTAACATCATCATCATTAAAATCATCACTAACATCATCATCCTTAACATCATCATCCCTAACATCATCATCACTAACATCATCATCATTAACATCATCATCATAAACATCATCATCACTAACATCATCATTATTAACATCATCACTAACATCATCATTAACATCATCATCACTAACATCATCATCACTAACATCATCATCATTAACATGATGATGTACAATAAATTTGTACATCATTAACATCATCATCACTAACATCATCATCACTAACATCATCATCATCATTAACATCATCATCACTAAGATCATCATCATTAACATCATCACTAACATCATCACTAACATCATCATCACTAACATCATCATCACTAACATCATCATCATTAACATCATCATCACTAACATCATCATAATTAACATTATCATCATTAACATCATCATCACTAACATCATCATCACTAACATCATCATCACTAACATCATCATCATTAACATCATCATCGTTAACATCATCACTAACATCATCATTATTAACATCATCATCACTAACATGATCCATAACATCATCATCATTAACATCAGCATCACTAACATCATCATCATTAACATCATCATCATTAACATCATCATTAACATTATCATCACCATAATCATCCTCATCACCCTTCACCCTCCCCAAGAAGCATAGGCCTTCAACAAACTTATGTCAAGTCTTCCTGTCACGTGCCATCAGCTCAAGGTCTTTTCAAGTCTTCTTCAACCCCTTCATGTCTGTCTCCAGTTCTCTTTTCTATTTGTTCCTTGGTCTTCCTCTCTAACACTGGGGATTCCAGAACAAGGACTGCCAGCTAATACTATCAACAAGTTTCCTTAATGTGTTTACTATCCATAACCAGCGATTACAAGTGTCTAAATGGTGCGAGGAAACTGGCTCCAAAGTCAATCCCAACAAGGCCTGCTTGAAGTGGTGCTCCTTGAACAATTCCATTGTGAAAGCAGAACTTCCAGATATTACTCTCAATCGACAGAAAATTGAATGGCAAGAAAAGCTGAAATACCTTGGAGTTACATTAGATCACGGGCTCTCGTATAAGTACCAGGTTGAGCACATCACACAGAAATGCAGGAGAGGTCTAGCGGCCCTGAAAATAATGGCCGCGGCGCGTCTGGAGCAGAGATTACTATTTCTTCTTTATCAACAGCTAGTTGATATCGGTCATTGAGTATGGACTGGGAATACTCACGCTATCAGTAACACAATGTGATCGACTAGAACACATTCAGAATGAAGGGATGCGCATAGTCTTGGGATGTACGCGAGATACCCCATTGTGACAATGAGGTATATGCTTGAAGTGCTATCGATTAAATCCAGAAATGCGATGGCCCAAACAAAAGCCTATATAAACGGCACCCTCTGCATGGTAACATAGCTGACATTAAGGGAGCAAGAATAAAGAGAGGAATGTCATGGATGGCACAGGCAGAGACAACGATCAAGCAGGTGACCACAGTTGACAATATATTCAAGGGGGAAGAGTGGAGTATATCAGATGAGAACTGGATTAACAACCAGCAGGTCATCATCAGCCTTGGCAGAGAGTGTAGAAATTGGGGGAATGGAAAAGCAAACCGGAAATTAATCAACTGATACATGATCATTCCGGGGATGATGATGCCGTTGTGTATACAGATGGGTCGGTGATCCGGGGTGAGAAATCAGGTTGGGGCTTCTCTGCTCGGGTACAGGGCAGAATAGTCGCCGAACATAGCGGGGCTTACAAGATAACAACTTCCAGCATGTGAATGGAGTTTGACGCTGTTACTGCAGCCTTAAAGTGGATCACTGAAACTTCATTAACAAAGGCTATCATTGTGTCAGACTCTCAGTCCATGCTTCTGAAGGTTCAAAGTGGTTGGTTGAGGCATGAATTGAAAACATTCATAGAAGCTTCCAGTCTACAAGAGCTGGTGGTGGTTATACTGTCCTGGTCATGCTGGGGTATGTGGTAATGAAAGAGCTGACAGACTAGCATCAAGAGCACCCCTAGTGGGGACACTAAATATGAATAAGGGAGATATATTGAGAACAATTAATGATCGCCTGTTAGAGAATGACACTGCAATAGATGAATCATCAAGGTTAAGACTGTTGGAATTTGGCATCAAACGTACGGCTAGTATAGATGGACGTGTGAGAGGATGCATCCGTCGTGTTTACAACCAGCGAGCTACAGGAACAGTTAGCATTCACACTCTTCGACATATACTTATGGAGACTGAGCATCTATGGGTTTGCCCGGAGTGCAATGATGTCAATTCTGTATAACAATAATCAGCGTCTTCCTCTCATAACTTGTTCCACGGACACTTGTCTGGTTCTTGTCATCAGTTCCACCTTGGTGATCTAGTCATACCATTATCATCCTTCTGTTCCACGCAAGCCCTGATTTGTAGCTTTCTGGTTGTGGTTTTTGTTGCAATCCATGTACCAGAGCCATACAATAGAACTTGCTTGACATTTGAATTGAATGGTCTGATTTTGTATTGGACTTAATCTCTCTTGATCTCCATACATTTCCCAATGTAACGAAAGCTCCTCTAGCCTGCTCCTAGAGCAGTGGTTCACAACCTGTGGTCCGCGGATCATTTATGGTTCGTGCCGCATTATCAGGTTGTCCACGGCTGCGTTATCGATTAGGTATTAAGTGCTTTGATTTTGCTCTTATCCTCCCAATGTATTTAGTGATGGTATATTATATGCGATACTATGTTATTACCAACTTGTGTTACTGAAAATAGGCGTATTCACCTATTGAATAAAAACAGTTAAATGTTTATGGCATTGCGATATTACATATAAGCTGGTGGTCCACAACTTATATGTAGTTGGAAAAGTGGTCCTTAGATGTAAAAAGGTTTAGAACCCCTGTCCTAGAGGACCTTCTTCTATCTTGAATGGCGGCGTTGACGTATGTCATTTTTTTTTATTTATTTAAGTTGACCTACCATGTTGTTTGTAGAAGTTTTTGTGTTTAAAATTTTTTACAGGATAGGATAACCGACCCCATGCCCAACCATCCTTAGTCGCCTTTTACGATTAAATGGTTGGGGACAGTGTTACTATTCTTTGCTCCCCTTTCGGTAACACATGGGTGATGAGAATGCTGGAGATAATAGTTTTTCTGCTGACGAAAGAATGAAAGTGATGTTAAGAACGAGACGGTAAAAAAAAATACTTGCCTGGTAGAGTGAAAATCAGATCCGGCGGGGAATACTGAATAATCACATCAATTGCAACAGCCCCATAAACTGCCAGAAGGGTGGTCAGTAAAACTTGCCACATTTTTTGCTGCAAAATTTACAAGAATCTCTGGACATGTTAAGTTTACACGAATTTAAAAGCATATTACAAGAACCTGAAACAAATAGACGTGGAAAGAAAGCTGGCCAAGTTACCAATATGAATAAAACCAGGAATGAATTTTGCAGTTTTAACCTAGATAGTACCATGTTTAGTGGCGTAGAAGACCATACCTCTCTACAACTTCCTGTCTCCAGTACAATTTATCAGTTCTGTTGTTGACTTCTTTCCATGCCACGATGTCAAACTGTCCAGTATTTGTTCTTTGTTTTTCTTCTCTATCTCTTTTTCCTTCAGTCTTACTTGTTGTTACGATATATTCCAGCTTTCTTCTTCCCATAACATGCCGCCCCCCCCTCCCCCCCCCCCCCTCCCCCCCCCAAAAAACAAACAAACGGATTGCTTTTTTCTAACTTGTGAAATAAGTTTCCTTTGCGCATTGGCCTCTTTCAGAACATCCTCATTACTCTTTTTGACTGTCCATGGTATATTTAACATTCTTCTATAAAACCAAATGTCTGTGGCCTCGAAGGCTTTCCATGCTTGTTTACTAATTGTCCGTGACTCACTCCCATAAGTCAGAATTGGTTCTATATAACAATGAAGAATTCTCTTTCTTACTTCCAATGACAAAAAATTGTTGAATAAAATACTCTTGATTTTATAGAATGCTGCTTTTGCCTGAGCTATTCGGCTCTTCACTTCTAAGATGCATCTTCCATCCGCTGTTATTAATGTGCCCAGGTATTTGAATCTATTGACCTGTTTTAATACTGTTCCATTTACTTCGACAGTGCATTCTTGGGAAGCCCTTTTCTTTGAAACGACCATTACTTCTGTCTTTTTGCTCTTAAAGCTGAGGCCTTTATTTTCGCTTTCTGCCGCTGTTGTATCAACCATGTCCTGCAGCTCACTTTTTGCTATTAAGACTGTATCATCAGCGTATCTCAAGTTGTTTATATTATGTCCACCAAATGATATTCCTAGTATGTCCTCTAGATGGAGTGATTTCTGTATATCCATGTGGGGAAAACAAGAACACAGTAGGACGTGTTCTCTAGATTTAATGATTTTTTTCTGTCAATTTGGGGAAGACAAGAACACAGTAAGAAATGGTCTCCAGACGGAGTGATTTTTGTCTGTCCATGTGATGAAGACAAGAACACAGTAAGAAATGTTCTCTAGGATGGAGTGATTTCTGTCTGTCCATGTGGGAAAGACAAGAATACAGTAGAACATGTCCTCTAGGTGGAGTTATTTGTGTCTGTCCATGAGTGGAAGATAAGAACACAGTAGGACATGTTCTCTAGATGGAGAGATTTTTGTCTGTCCATGTGGGAAAGACAAGAAGACAGAAGAACATGTTCTCTAAGAATGTCGACTTCACGAAATGGGAAGGCTGGCAGCATAGACTTCACCAACCCTTTTGAGGGAGAAGCTGTATGCTGACAGGAAAAGCCTGAGACAGAACTCCAACTTCATGACAGAATTAAATGTTGTTATATAAGAGCGAATGGAGCAATAAGTATTTCGGTTATTGTACTTCGTTGTGACGGTATTCCCTCCCTTGCTTTGCAGTAGTGGTCCAACAGTGGCCAAAACTCAAGAGTATCTAATATGGGCTTCAAAGGTATCTACCTTCGCACAAGATCACTCCTGGCAGAGATGTAGATAGAAGGTTGATGACACTTCTATTACAAAGGTAGTCTTCACCAGATATTCAGAATAAGCGAGAACAATATTGTTTTGGCTGAGTATGTTAACTCTGTAATTCTGCCGACGCTTTTGTGAAGGATTTAAACACTTATTAACCAGCTCATTTAAGCCCCCACCCCTGATTTACTCAGTGGAATTCTAGTATTTTAGTATAGCTATGTTTAGAGTGTATGTAGTTATTTGACTGAGACAAACATGCAGTAACTTTAACATGATTAAATCGTAGTTAAATTTGAAACATTACAAATAACAATATTTAATAATCACTTTAGGTTTTAACAGTTGGAAAATAATTTGAATAGTTATGGATCACGAAAAGTTATCCTCACAGTCTTTAGGGAATGTGAGATTTTACAAGACGTTCAAGTGGGTGCATATATTTGAACTTAGCAGCCAATGACGGTTCTGCTCCTTCTTATGGGTTGGTTCTTTTCACTCTGCTCATGCTCGTCTCTGATCAAGGTTGTCGGGGGTAGCTCGTTTCCCAGAAATGTCAAGGAGAGTCTACCACGTGGGTCCTTCGTCTTAAAGCGTAGGCCACGGTTCCCTTCTTGTTCCAGAGATGGTACTTTCCGTTGGTACCACCAATAACTATGGTAAAAGAATAGAACGAAACTCTTTTCTGAGTACGTGTTTTCTATCCCATTGTTATGGGTTCCTATCTTCCCATACCACCATCCCAATTACTCAGACTTTGCCCTCGATGAGAATTAAATTTAATCCTTCGGGATAAAACTTTCTTTATATTTAAATAGAATAGCTTTCAAAGTTACTTTATATTTAAATGAAAAGATAGAGTCTGTTTACAATGATAGGAAACTCTGTATAGAGCAATCTCTATACAACCGGAGGTAATCTGATAATCAGAAGTGGTCCCCCCGTCGAACAAGTGTTTCGGCCTTGTATATTCCTTTACACTCTAAGGGGGCGGGCCCACCTGGGTCATGACTCCCAAGTGTCTCCACCTCCTGTTGTCTTATGTAGACAATGAACCCATTCCACCTTGGTTGCAGCTTTAAAATCCACAATTCTGCCAGCCGGAGGCACTTGCGAAAGTAACCTTTTGCGGTGGGTTACTTTCCCTTGCCTCCTTGACTCCAAACACTTTGCGACAGTGAAGCTATATAATGTTGCCGAAGATTTCTAGCTTCTTCTTCAACACATATACATCTTCACTGTTTGAAAAGTGTTCACAATATAAACTGAATATGTTTTCATTTATGTTTTACACTGATTGAAAAGTTTGAAACTTCAACTACTTTAAAATGAATATTTTCACATAGACATTTATACTGGTTTAAAGCTTGAAAACTTACATTAATTTTAAAGTGACTATGTTTATGGGGACATTTACACTGCTTTTAAAAAGTAAGTATTATACTTAGAATGTAGATCATTTCTTTCATCTTTCCCTCCCTGTTCCATAGGAAACTGTGACTATTTATGCTTTTAGTTCTCTTTACAAAATTAGCAATAAAGCAATCAACAGCACGTGCAGTGGTAGTTCACGAATCATCATTCTATGCCCTGAGGTTGCCAGCCTCAAATGACTTTGACATCCACAAGCGAGTTTCACATATTAAAATTCGCATGGTAATATATACATATATATGTTAGTTTACATGTTAGTAATAAAATATGAAATGTAAATCACAACTTTCACCAATCCTGACTCAGAGACTCTTTTGCTCAGATGAATAAAGGAGACTTGAATCGCCCTCTTACACGCGTCTGGGGTGTCGTTAATTTAATAAGTTCCCTCTCTGACTTCGTGCGTGGTCCTTCAGTTTCCTCAGTCCCGGTTTCTTTATTTAAAATGTTCGAGATTTCCTGGGCTATATTGTAAGTCCTGATGAATACTCCAATAAAAGGTGTCCGGTATTTTAAGAAGGAATTCTGAATTCTAATTCTTCACTGTAGCAGTCTGGTGTCTTAGCCAGCGATTTGTCAAGTGAAATAGCTTGAGAAAAAATGATCAGATTATATTCCCTTCCTTCCCACGCCTTCGTTTGTTATGAGCTTTCAAAAAACTCCAATCTTATTCAAACGGGCGGGTTATGGGGTAATTTAAAAATATTCCGACTACGGATAACTTTAAACGTAAATCTGAGGTCAACTCTCCCATATGTGGTAATAAGATGTCCGATGCCCTTGTGTACAAACTTCCAAACACACCGGTAACCGCATATTATCATGTGTTCGAGATGTAGCAATCTTACATTTATCTAAAGTAATCTTGTCATCCATGTCTTATCGGTGATTAAGCCGATAGCGCTGGCCGATGTACGTGCTAATCTGCCGCGCCTATAGCCAACAAATCTGGGCAGCGCCAAGCAAATGTGATTATTATCACTTACAGGAGTGTCGAATGATTTGATAAAATCAAATATCTGCTACTTAGCAGAAAAATAACGAAGATAGAAAACAAAAGAAAGAAAAGTGCTACAATTGACAGCACATAATAAAATCAGTACCACAAATGTACCGGTACTGCTGGAGTGAAACAAAGATCGATAGGGGCCGTTCCATTCTGTCAAATTCGTTTAACCTTACTTATTTCTGGACACTTTAATATTAATCATTAAAAGTACTGTAATGTACATCATTTAAAGTACTGTAATATACGTCAGTATGAGTACTGAAATATGCATCATTAAAAGTACTGTAATATACATCATTGTGAGTACTGTAACATACATCATTAAAAGTACTGTAATATACGTCAGTATGAGTACTGAAATATGCATCATTAAAAGTACTGTAATATACATCATTGTGAGTACTGTAACATACATCATTAAAAGTACTGTAATATTGTTACTATATGTGGTTTCAGTCTGATGATTACTCCTTTTAATAGTTTAATGGCTATTTATGGTCATGCGTGACTACCGTCACGCCTACTGTTCTCCTACCGTGTTAAATGTTGTAGTGAGTGTGCGTGGTGCATTCACACGCCACAGATACACACACCAGAGGCATGGAATGGTGTAACGGCAGGTGTACTGTTAATAACGTTTTATTTACACCACAACACGTTCATGAAATACACAGAATACACAGTCACAATTAAGTACAAGTCATAGCAATACAATAATACAGTACTCCAGTCACATCTCCACTTCTCATAATCATGAGCGCTATATAATATTACTACTGTTCTCTCAGCAACGGTCGGCATCCCCGTGCTAATATAATAATATTAATACTGGATCCTCTCAGCAACGGTCGGCATCACCGTGCTTATATAATGAATTCCTCAAATATGCCTCATCAAAGACGCTCTCAACATTGGCGCTCTAATGTAAATAATAAATGGCCGTCTAGCAACGGTCGGCATCCCCGTGCTAATATAATGATATTAATACTGGATCCTCTCAGCAACGGTCGGCATCACCGTGCTTATATAATGAATTCCTCAAATATGCCTCATCAAAGACGCTCTCAACATTGGCGCTCTAATGTAAATAATAAATGGCCTCTCCAACGATGCTTCCAACATCAGCATTATAATAACTAGACAATGGATCCTTTTTCCCAGCAACGGTTGTCCAATAAATAATGGCCTCCTTAAATATGCTTCATCAAAGACGCTCTCAACCTTGGCGCTTTAATACAACTGTGGATCCTCTCAGCAACGGTCATCCTCGCCGTGCTGACAATAATAAATTCCGCAAATATGCCTCATCAAAGACGCTCTCAACCTTGGCGCTTTAATGTATGTGTGGATCCTCTCAATGATAACGATTGCCTCCTCAAATATCATATAGATCCGGTTAGCCAACGGACATCATCCTCGCCGTGCTAACTACATCAATGGTGAATACTTTCGGCAATTTCTCGCAAGACTGCACTCCCTGGCAATCTGCAGTAATCTCGCCTTTACTCATCTTGACATTTATATATTCAAACAAATGTCCTGGATCCTTACCTCATCAAAAATACTCACAAACACAATTCTCCAATAAACTCAAGAAATTATAGGCCTACACAAATAATGGCCTTTATAACTTTTGCACTGCGCAGGCATTCTCAAAACACACACTGTAGAACCGACCTCTCCCGTCGGTACCCAAAAACAGACTGCAATTAGTTCACAAACTAGACCCGCCAAAAAAGACACGAGACTCGGTTGTTTAAAAAACACAACTCAGTCTCGATAATTGCATGGGCTAGTCACACGAGCTTACTCACAGCTCAAGACAGTTCACAGAAAAAAACATCTCCGCGATTTGAACTGACCAGTGTTCGCCACTTGGAAACTTCTCGATCACACGAGGGAATTCCCCTAATACATTTTTAACTTAACATCAGCTTAACCAAGCACCGTAACCCGTAATCGAATCTATTTGCTTAACATTTTCAAGATCACCTCCCCTTTGATAACATTTACTCTGTAACAGTTGCCACACCGCCCGGGAAAAAAAATGATTTATCATTTTTTTTTGAAAATTTAAGTCCCAAAAATTTAGAGATAAATGAAATTATATTATATGGCTACCAAAAAATATACCTAACAAAAAATATACCTATTACAATAGTACATCTATACACAATTTCAGCAATAAATGTAAAATTACAACTAAAACATCAAACATAATCAATCAAATATCCCAATGAATGTTACCGATGTAAATTACAACAAAAGCATCAATCATAATACAAGCATACCAAAATTAATCTTAATAGAACACTAAGCTAAGTACATTTAGTACAAGTAACAACCAATAGAAAGTGAAAGAACAAGATCAAGCAACAGAAGAATGATCTGTAGTAAAGAAAAGTAAGAAATCGGAAAATGAGAAACAATTAACAATAGCACAAGATAACCAATAAGAACAACAATTTCATGTACAATAAATACAAATTTATCAAAATACTAGTTATATTATATTAAGTTATATAAGTATCGAAAGAAAAAGAAGTATACAAGTAGAACGAAAAGAAACGAAGATGTGGTACAGAAATATAAACAAGATATGAACACATATCGAAAAGACAACAAAAAGATAGAATGAAATGAAGGATAGTCAACAAAGACGAATGGAAAGCAAAGGTATGAACGCATAGAAAGTCAATGACAATACATACTAATAAATGTTTAGATCAGACAATATCTTTCACAAATTAAATACAAACATAATTACAAGGCACAAAACAAAATGTCAAAGTATATCCATACTAACAACACAAAACGAATAATTCATAACTAACCAAAGTCTAATAAGTAATTTAACTAAGTTACAAAAGTTATACTTAACTGAAAATAAATTATAAACTTTACCCAAACAAATAATAGCATTTGCGATAACTAAGATTTGACCTAACGCAAAATCAACCGCTAAATAATAAAAATACATCATAATATCAAATAAGACAAACTTCCAAAGAAGTAATATCCCTTTCAATCATAGGGCACACAAAAATAATTTACAATGCCAAAAAACATTTTTTTTTTTTTTAAATTACCATACAAAGTATTTTAGAACGATAAGTTATCAAAAAATAAAATTATTATTTAAGTAATTCTAAGTCATAACTAATAAACTAACAATGAAATTAACTTCTAACAAAATGAGAGAAGCATAAAGTATCTTATCTCTAGACAAACACTTAAATCAAAACATGTAAGTTTTTCTTTTTTTTTCAAAACAAACATCACCATAAAAAAACGTAAGAAAATTACAATGTCATCTGTATATCAACTTTCCAACATACAAATATAACATAATGTTACAACAATCTGTCCATCTTTAAACAAACAAAAGTATCAGATGTGTATATCAATTTTACAAAAAAGTTGAATTTAATTTATAAGTTAATTCTGATTAACAATAGCGTTGAGCTTCAGTGTTATTTAACTGTAAATTTATATCTTACTCAGCCTATATATATAGTATAATGAAAAAAAAGTCCTATAAAAATATCTTCAAAGTTTTTATCAAAAAAAATATTTATCAAATTAATTTGTTGCAAAAATGTTAAAAAAAATCTTATTATTTAAATTCTAGGTACTATGTTCTGACAAGATCAATGTTTCTAACAATTTAAATACACAATTATTTCTGATACTGCAAGATAATTCTACAAAATCATATTACACAACATAACAATAAATTCACATAATTATCCTAACAATTACAGCTACAATCCGAAAAATATACAGAAAAATGAGCACAGGTTTGACACCGCTCACTGCATTTATCAAAAATTACACACAAATTATTACCAACACATATGTTACACACAATCAAAACAGAATAGTATACAATTGCATAAAAAATTGGACTGGTACATTCGAAACAGTCATATATGTTCCACAAAAAATATATATTAAGCAATCAAATGATTCATCGAAATAAACATCATAATGTTTCAAAGAAATTACGAATATTTTAATAGAACATCATATGATATATTATCCACAGAATACAATAACATGTACTATTCTAACAAATAAATCAGCTGTAAAAAAAAATATTCCCGACAATCCGTCATTAATTCTTGATCCTTCAAAAAGTGACTCGTCAGATGTATAGCGAGACTCTCATAGGTTCTGCTTGATAAATAATCCACATTCTTCACGAATAATGTCAACAAGTGCGCCAACTCATCACAACGTCGCACGCTACGAGACAATACAAATGAAAATTTCTATTAATCATCTGTTAGATCTAATAAGGAAAAACGGAAAATCAACTTTCACGTTTACCTATTCCTTGAGGTAGGGTAGAGTCTTGGCCCCTTTTCACACACCTCAACAAGTCCTCCTTACCTCACAGAAGGCTTAGCGATCACTTGACCGTAACGAAAGTTCATCCTTGCTATAGGCTGAAAAAAAATTACTACGTTCACAAGAACGAGATGACCTTTCGCCACCACTAGTGTGACAATCAATAGTGTTATTACTTTGCTTGTAAACAACCTTGCTCTCATGTGGAGTACAGCTAACCTGGTTACAATTTCTATAATTGCTGTTAAGAACATTGTTATTTGTTCTATTGACACAGTTGTACTGTTTTACATTCCAGTTAGCATAATTACAATTAGCATTTCCTCGTGGATAAACATATCTATCAGATAGAAATGGCTTTTTATCAACAAATTTATTACCATATTGACACTCTTTCACATAATTGTTTCCACTATAATTTCTAATACTCTTAGAATCACGATGTTGTGATCTGTCAAATTGTTTATTGTTTTTAGGCAAAGAAACATTACTATATGAAGAAATCCCTTGGTACATTTTAACCTCAGGGTTATATCTCCTATCAAAAGTATTTTTTTTCTTGTTTGTGGCAGTGTGTTTAAGAACTGGGTCACACTGACTTGACTGGGTGTGACCGAAAGATTTAACCATATCTTTATTGTTTTTCACAAAATATGTTTCCTTCCTGGAATAAGGAGTTCTATCTTTTTTTCCATCAGGGTTCTCACTTAATACCTTGTTTGTTTTTAACAACTTGAATTGAAATTTATTATTAATTCTTTTGTTATCTACAGGGTTATCTAATACTGTAGATTTTCCTTTGCTAGCTTGCCGCCAGGAACCAATATCGCAAGAATCATTGGTATTGCGTTGAAAGTTATATTTCCCTCGGAAAGATTTCTGTCCATTATTCTTGCCTTTAGAGTCCGCTTTATGTCTTTCACTGTCAACACTGACAGAAGACCACCTTTTTTTCTTTAAGAGAATGTCAAGTAAACCATCCAATCTCACTCTGGCTTCTGAAATTTGAATATCTCTAAGTGAAATATCTGCACTTAATTTCTTGTTTAACCTCTCACCTCTTAAAACCTTGCAGCTTTCCTCTGCTAGCAAATTTTTAATCTTAGCGACCTTCTCTCTCTCAGCCGTTAATTCTAACAATGTCTCTGTCTCATACTGCTCTTTATTTGACCTCAACTGAGTCAACTCCAGCTGTAGAGACTGAATTTTAATATCATCATTGTTATTATACACAATCTCATCATTCTTCTTAAGGGGTACAATATTCATGTCCTTAATTTGATCACTGAGAATCATCTTATCATTCATCACCTCATGAAGCATTTCTATATAAGTTTGATCATGTTCATTACTCTCAATTTTCAATTTCTCATACATCTCTATCCTTTCTTGAAGTTCCTGAGTTAGATTTCTAACTTCACTATTGTTATCCTTAATCTGAGTTTCTAACTCTTTGATTTTACGCAATGCTACACTCAATGCTGTTTGGGTACTAGCAAGTTCTGAGTTTGATTTGCCTAAATCATCTGTAAGTTTAGAGACTTTTTCATGTAACTCACTTACTTCAGCAGTACATTCTATGAAACTTTCCCTTTGCTCTAGGGTACTCTGTTTTATGTCCAGTTGCTTCTGTTCTTCTAACTTTCTTTTCCGATACCTCTCATTACTTTCATCAATTTCTTTTTCACATAGCAGTCTTGTTATTTCAGACTCAGTCAGCTCACGGTCTCCAAATCCTAATAGTTCACGGTATTTTTTTTTCATCAGCATCTGTATAATAGTCCATAGTGACTTACTTACTTAGACAACTATATATGTATTAATTAAACTTTCACCTCACCAAGCCAATTATCTTTTTAAGAAATTACAATTATTTCTTACTTACTGTACACCAACTTCTGTTATAGTACCTATATATAACATACATTATCTATGCATCAACATATTCTTCATCAATCGATATAATTATCGAAACACAATGACAATTATCAACAGAATAAGTGATGGATAGTATAGGCAGACTTGCTGAAATGCAGAAAAGTGGCACAATCTACACAGAACAAAATCACTTATCTTAATATTCTTCTGTCCCTTCCGCCGACACACCAGATATCACAAAGTCCTGCAGATAAAACCGTTCAAACGCAGAAAGGTACACAAACTAGATTTTCATCTCTTCAGGTTCTTGCCAAAGTGTAGAATACGCTCAACACAGCATCAGCCCGTACAGCATACAGGAAACGCAGCACAGCACCCTCTGTAACTGTTGACTTGAAACAATCTGCAAACGACTCTTCAAAACACTTCACATTTAGTTAAACTTGACTGTCTACCAAAACTGTCAACTTCCCATTGTAATGTTCTACCGTGTTGGACACAGTTAACCAACTAGGTCGAGGACCATGACACAATGTGAGGATACATAAGCCACGCCTACACAAGGCTTTCCTATCACGCGAACTCCGTGGGTTTATTCAGTTAAATAAAATGGCCCACCACTGTAAAGATCTGAAGTTGATTCTTTATCATTATAATATTAGCACTGACTGACTGGTCTTAGAGATTGATTAAATGGTGATGGGTGTTCCTTTAATGGTTACACTGTTCATACGCCCACACAGAGCAGAACAGTTTCTTATATCACGCGAATGTCAAAATATCAAATTCTGAAAGACTAAACATACCACTGCTTCACACGAGATCCTGCTATTAAATTCATTCTGTTTGTTGACCTAGATTTCCGCCACCCAGGCTATTTACGCGAATACGTAGGTGTAAGCTCCTTCTAAACTGAAAACCACCACTGTTACTAAATGTGGTTTCAGTCTGATGATTACTCCTTTTAATAGTTTAATGGCTATTTATGGTCATGCGTGACTACCGTCACGCCTACTGTTCTCCTACCGTGTTAAATGTTGTAGTGAGTGTGCGTGGTGCATTCACACGCCACAGATACACACATCAGAGGCATGGAATGGTGTAACGGCAGGTGTACTGTGAATAACGTTTTATTACACCACAACACGTTCATGAAATACACAGAATACACAGTCACAATCAAGTACAAGTCATAGCAATACAATAATACAGTACTCCAGTCACATCTCCACTTCTCATAATCATTAGCACTATATAATATTACTACTGTTCTCTCAGCAACGGTCGGCATCCCCGTGCTAATATAATAATATTAATACTGGATCCTCTCAGCAACGGTCGGCATCATCGTGCGTATATAATGAATTCCTCAAATATGCCTCATCAAAGACGCTCTCAACATTGGCGCTCTAATGTAAATAATAAATGGCCGTCTAGCAACGGTCGGCATCCCCGTGCTAATATAATGATATTAATACTGGATCCTCTCAGCAACGGTCGGCATCACCGTGCTTATATAATGAATTCCTCAAATATGCCTCATCAAAGACGCTCTCAACATTGGCGCTCTAATGTAAATAATAAATGGCCTCTCCAACGATGCTTCCAACATCAGCATTATAATAACTAGACAATGGATCCTTTTTCCCAGCAACGGTTGTCCAATAAATAATGGCCTCCTTAAATATGCTTCATCAAAGACGCTCTCAACCTTGGCGCTTTAATACAACTGTGGATCCTCTCAGCAACGGTCATCCTCGCCGTGCTGACAATAATAAATTCCGCAAATATGCCTCATCAAAGACGCTCTCAACCTTGGCGCTTTAATGTATGTGTGGATCCTCTCAATGATAACGATTGCCTCCTCAAATATCATATAGATCCGGTTAGCCAACGGACATCATCCTCGCCGTGCTAACTACATCAATGGTGAATACTTTCGGCAATTTCTCGCAAGACTGCACTCCCTGGCAATCTGCAGTAATCTCGCCTTTACTCATCTTGACATTTATATATTCAAACAAATGTCCTGGATCCTTACCTCATCAAAAATACTCACAAACACAATTCTCCAATAAACTCAAGAAATTATAGGCCTACACAAATAATGGCCTTTATAACTTTTGCACTGCGCAGGCATTCTCAAAACACACACTGTAGAACCGACCTCTCCCGTCGGTACCCAAAAACAGACTGCAATTAGTTCACACACTAGACCCGCCAAAAAAGACACGAGACTCGGTTGTTTAAAAAACACAACTCAGTCTCGATAATTGCATGGGCTAGTCACACGAGCTTACTCACAGCTCAAGACAGTTCACAGAAAAAAACATCTCCGCGATTTGAACTGACCAGTGTTCGCCACTTGGAAACTTCTCGATCACACGAGGGAATTCCCCTAATACATTTTTAACTTAACATCAGCTTAACCAAGCACCGTAACCCGTAATCGAATCTATTTGCTTAACATTTTCAAGATCACCTCCCCTTTGATAACATTTACTCTGTAACAAATATACGTCATTAAAGTACTGTAACATATATCATTAAAGTACTGCAATATACATCATTAAAATATTGTAATATACATCATTAAAGTGCTGTAATATACATAATTAAAATACTGTAACATACATCATTAAAGTAATGTAATATACATCGTTAAAGTACTGTAATATACATCATTAAAGTACTGTAATATACATCATTAAAGTATTGTAATATTCATCATTAAAGTACTGTAATATAAATCATTAAAGTACTGTAATATACATCATTAAAGTATTGTAATATTCATCATTAAAGTACTGTAATATACATCATTAAAGTACTGTAATATACATCATTAAAGTACTGTAATATACATCATTAAAGTACTGTAATATACATCATTAAAGTACTGTAATATACATCATTAAAGTACTGTAATATACATCATTAAAGTACTGTAATATTCATCATTAAAGTACTGTAATATACATCATTAAAGTACTGTAATATACATCATTAAAGTACTGTAATATACATCATTAAAGTACTGTAATATTCATCATTAAAGTACTGTAATATACAACATTAAAGTACTGTAATGTACATCATTAAAAGTACTGAGAAGGTCAATTATTAGCATCGTAAGGCAGCCTTTATTTAGGAATCCACCGCGTGGAACAAACAGACGAAGACCGTAAAAAACACAGAGAAGAGAACTGGAAATAAGATAGACAATAAGAGTGAAGAATACATGGACAGAACCAGTGTTGTGGAGTCGGCTAACAACATGTCCGACCTTGACTCCTGAAATTGTAGAAGTTCGACTCCGACTCCCGACTCTAACTACAGTTTTTTTTTCCCTAGTCATATGGCATAAAATTCTGCGTCAGAATCCGGATCTGTTTGTTTCCACGACTCTGACTCCCGACTCCAATTCCATAGCCCTTGAAAGAACTAGAAGAGATTGTCGAATACAGGATAGCGTGGTGAAAGCTGGTCAAAGTCCGTCACGTGGAGATGAAAGACAAAGAAGATGATGTAGAAGTATTCCCACAAGGCCAAGTAAAAGACCATGTACATATAATAATACATGTACATATAATAATACGTGTACAAATAATAATACTTGTACATATAATAATATTTGTAAAACATAAAACTTACCGGGACACTAACGTTCCACTTAATTGCAATACGGATACTATATGTACTACCGCACTGTTATAACTGGTGCACTTTCTCTGTTGTTCGCACTACAAACTTAAATAACATGAACCATCAGAGAGTCTTATGACAGGTTCTGAAAAAATTTTGTTTTAAAGTTACAAATCGTGTCTAAATACCATTGACCTTCACAGATAACGTCCAACGTGTTTCCATAAATGTAATTAAGTTAGCGAATTCTCTAAAAGATATAATTGTCGTGACTACTCAAGTCTTGTAAGGCAGAAGTAATAAAAAAAAAAGTATTTTGAACGTAACTTAAAACAGAGCATTAAAGTATTTATCAATATGACTAAACAGTAGATTACAATCATTTGTAGATGTTACACACCAGGACTTGGGGGGGGGGGGGGGGGGGGGGGGGGGGGGTGGGGGAAGGCTGTTTAATAATTCGCGCTTTACTAATTTTGTTAATGAAAGTTTGTAACCAGTGAAACAATCGCACAACCTTTTCCCTGAAATAGAGAAACGGTGCACATTGCACTCTGAAAAATTAAATGAACACACATTAAAAGAGCATGCATGTCTTTCAATCTTTTCATGGTGCACTGTTCAGTTTGCTAAAAATTTTCCCACCACCTTTTGGGGAAAATGCGGAAACCGCGCGCACTGTGGTTTAAGTGAGCGATATTGTGAGTGCCCATTTTAGTCACACTCTTTAGAGGCCAATAATCTACTTTATTCGGATTTCACAGACCTCATCCCAAGTAACCTGTCAAGAAATGATGGATAAGCTTAAAAATTTAGTTTCATGATTGTGATAAACGAGCGTCAAGGCCTTATAGCTCTGTCTTTTCCTACATCTCTCATATTTTATTTTCTCCCACATTTGTGCTCTTTCATCCCACATTTGCTATCCCACATTTCCTATTTCATCGTTTTGATTACTCGCGACCGGTATCTAGAGAACCGCATTTGTTCTTTCATAGGTGGTAAAATAAAGTCTTATGATTGAGCCCCAATACCTGACATCATCGTTTGAAGCCAACATTGCATCGGGATAAATCTGGGGAAAACACATCTGGTCATCCAAATCAGACATCTGGGCATTATACAATTTCTGTGGACTCTTGTTATCTTTGTTGCTCGGCCAGGTCACCACACTGGACGCCGAGCTAGGCCAGGTGAAAACGTCTCATGCTGATTAAACTAACCGGCGTGTAAATCAATTGGCGGCGCCACAAAGAGAACATGTTAGCATGAAGGCGACAATGGGCGGAGGTAACAAAGAGTGTTGCCAACACACGAAACGATAAACAACCAGAGAATAATGTGACAGCACTTTTGCATTGGCCCGCCAATTATCTCCATACCTGTTTGTCAAACAAGCCAGACAATGTAAGTTGGTCGCGAATTACCACACCCACGTTTGGACTGACAGGGGACAAGAGTGATCCTGTGAATGAGTGACCAGATGGGCTATTAAGGATTGGTTGTATGGGCGGAGCTGTACGTCACGGGTCTAAGAAACCCACATTGGACTTCCAGAAATATAATCTACCACGTAGCTTGCTAGAGAGAGGAGTCCAGGTTTTACACTGTGAGGCAGAGATACAATCCCTAAAACGCCTAGCCTAAATACACGTGTTTATTCAGAGTGGATAATAATTCATTTATGTGGTGAATTGTGTTCGTAAAGGATTTTGCGAAGGGAAAATAAGGTTAGTAGACCTTATACAGATTATTACTACATTTTCTTATTCTTTGTTTAGTTTAACCTCACAGCTAAATGTGCGAAAGATAGAGTTTCAATTAATTCTTTTCATAACTGATTAATAAAATCAGAAGATTTTCCTAGAAGATGATAGGATGATAGGAGGTAATTAATAGTTCATACTTCACCTTCATCATCATCACAGTCTCTCATGCACAAGATATTTAACATCATTAGAATCAAACTCAGAGAGAGATCAATAATGAGCAGTAGTATGAATGAAAGTCAACCAGTGATGTTAAATGTGAAAAACCTACGAAGACTTTTGTGTGTCTTCAGTTCATCAGAAGTCTGAGTCTACACGCAACGTGTCTGACATCTAACCAGAAATAAGTTATCAAAAATGGACATTTGGCTAACAGAGTTCGCCATAAGACATCTTTCATTCCTCAATTAAAAAAGGAATATTGTCTCACTCACAAGTCAGAAGGTGGACGCAGCATTTTTCGTCACCCATATACTACTGGCTCACAAGTTCAATACAGAGTTATCACAAGTTCAATACAGAGTTATCACAAGTTCAATACAGAGTTATCACAAGTTCAATACAGAGTTATCACAAGTTCAAATCACTCGAGATCATTATTATCTGAAGTCAAGCAAAGGAGTTCAAAAGTGGAATCTCATATTTATACCAAGTGCAACACACTCTTAAGCGCATTCTATGAAGCAGATTCTAAAGTATATTTTATGAATCATGACTACATACGCAAGATAATGAGTCTACATATCACTAACATTTCGTGAAGATATCCAGTCTGGCCAGTACCCTCGGGAGATTAGACAACAGACCTTTTGTTCATATGACAGCTTTTTACTGTTGATCAATGTCACAGAGAGTTTATTGATCTTAAATTGCCTATATCCTCTTATTTTTCTTTCACCCGTGTCCTCTATTTTATTATCACTCTTTACCTTTTTCCTGTATTTTTCGCATCCATTCGTTTGCGAAAAATATTTTCTTCCCCATTCTCAACTTTACCGTTTCTTTCTCATACTGGTAAACGCATTTATGACATAACGTGTCAGAGAGAGAGAGCGTTAAAATGCATTCTATTGCATTACGTGTCAGTGGACGAAACTGTGAATATATTCGTCTGGCCAGACATAGGAGCAGACATATGTCTACAGCATTCCCTGCACCAGACGAAATACACTGTGAATATTCGCTTTCGCCAGACCTATAGGCGACAAATTTGTCTGCATTTTCACCTGCCACAACGAGTTGCATCGGCTGAGCGCTTAGGTGAGGCGCGATAGCCGACATCTTCTCGGCGCAGTTTGAGACATTTGTCTGGAAATCTCAGCTGACAAGGCACTTACTGTTGGCCTGGTCAGCGTGAAGTGTGAAAACGCACGAGTGTCAGTTCATGGTAGTCTTCTAGTTGATGTAAGGTGTTTTAGACGGAAAGGGGAGATTATTTCGTTTGGCGAAATAAAGTGGGAAACTTTGTCTGGTTTAAGATATTAACCAGAATGTTAAACTTTATGTTCATTCAGTCCTCAAAATTCGCAGTAGACATGTTGTTCATGAATAGAATAAGCTGTATAGCAAAGCCCTAGTTTGTTCGGAAATTTACCGAGCTCTAGACTTCAAATAAATATATCAGCATATAATTCTAAAATGTGCGATTACCTGTAGTTCTGTGTGTTGAGGTATATATTATAATAATTATCTAATATTTTGTGAAGTGTTTAAAGCGATAATCGCTTATTTCATATTTCACTAGTTAGATTTGGTGCAGAGTGCTTAATTTATATAGTCTGTATTATTTTCTAGGGACGTGTTTCAGTGGAAAGCAGAATAAATTATAATTTCTAGCTTAAACAACAATGTAGCTATAATGAATTTAATTTAACTGCTAAATAATCAGACGGGAACAATTTTTCTAAACTAACTTATAAATGCTACATGCCTCATGAGTGTTGACGGAATACGTATGTATTCCTAATTCATGAGGATTGATGAATTTTAAAGATATAACTTATTGCACGGGAAGTTTTAAATGATAAGTCAAGCGGTACGCTTGCATTTTAAAAACGTAAGTTATATTGAGTACATAATATGTAACATATTTCATATGTGTTTTTTCTTTATTCAGTGAATACTGGGGTAACCCAAACTTTGCCGGCGTTTTGTACAGAGACATACCTAATAAATGCTTATACTGGGCCT
Source organism: Oreohelix idahoensis (assembly GCA_024509875.1). Taxonomy (NCBI): domain Eukaryota; kingdom Metazoa; phylum Mollusca; class Gastropoda; order Stylommatophora; family Oreohelicidae; genus Oreohelix; species Oreohelix idahoensis. Next base: position 370,739 of record JAMPIV010019319.1, read on the forward strand.
TTGAGCCAGTGAATATTTCTACACTAACTCTAATGTACATGCTGCCTTGTGGCGAGAAAAATTACAGAAAAATCTAAAACATTAACTTTCCGACATTGTTGACAAGTGAGTGGTGACCCAAGATTATCTGTTGAGAGACGTTGTACACCGGTTATCTTCCTAATTAAGGGAAACCTCGTTGTTCTGACATGGTGTGCCCGTTTAAGCCTAATTCTTACCTCGTGAGTCAAGTGACTCTAACTTTAGTCTGAAATAACTATCGCATGAAGCCGACGCTCCCCGGATCCATTTTGAGGAAACCAACAAACAAATCTGCAGAGCTGGGATCCGCTTCATTAAACGACAGTAACAAATAAAAACTGTGTGAGTGTCCCAAAGTTTGCGCCAGACGGCGAACCACAGCACGATTGTAAGTATATCAGGGCCCTGATGAAAGAACCGAGTGAAAGTAGACTGAATGAGATTCTTTGTTTGAGTCACCCACGTTATAACTTCCTTTATGCAGGTTATTGCTAACAATATTTACCCTTAGAATAAAGCAGAGTATCAAGTCTGTCCATACCTTAAAAGGGGGAAACCATAGACTCAATCATATGTATCTGTAACTCTTTGGGGTTATCACTTTCTTCTAACGGGACTGTGGGCTATATTTCCAGGGGAGGACCATACAAAGGGTCTATCACTATTGTAGCATTCCTTAATTTTTATGATTATGTGTATGCTTTTGATGTATTTTATATGTTGTGATGTAAGTTTACTATGATAATTAAACTATACCTACATTTATTTCAGTGTGGTGGTCAGTTCGTTCCCATAATATATATATATATATATATATATATATATATATATATACATATATATATATATATATATATATATATAATCCTTGTTATAAGTTTTCCCACGTCTGTGTGTCTAACTGTCGTCACTTGTATGTGCGTGCACGTGAGTGGATAGAGATATATTAATATATATATATATATATATATATATATATATATATATATATGTGTGTTTAGACTGTCTGACACCTCTAAAGCTGTCGTAGAAGATAGGCAGAGAGAGAGAGAAGATATCTCGACCTCAGAGACAGCCTCTATCACAGTCTACCATCTCACTCGTGGAAATCTATTTCTATTACTACCTCTCACTGTGACTATCATTTATTCTAATCTATCCAGAAGGGACCAACCCAAGTCTTGATTCTCCTATCCAAAAATCTACGACAGAATTGTGGCTCGTGTTTCCGGGAATTGAACTCTAGTCCTGAGCAAATACGAATATCAGCTCGTTTGCAGGATTAATTTTCTTTATTCTGATATAGAGTAAGAGTGTGATGTCTTGTGAGTTTTGTACCTTTTAAAAAATAACTTATCCCCTAGACGTATCGATCTGTTTATGGGCGTGCTGACCACACAATTAATAATTGATTTTATCCACAGCATTTTGAGCATTATACATTTGAGTTACAGGTTGATTTTGTCGGAATATATGTTCATTACTGATTTTGTAATACTAAACGCTGGTAAAGTTTGTGAGTTTATAATATTCACAGGGGTTTTGAAGAAGTAGGTGTTTGAGCAAAGCTAAGGAGTGCGTTCAGACAATTACGTCCTGTAAATTGCCTCCCTTACACTAACTGTCTTCAGGGGTGAACTTGATAGTGGATTTAAAATGTTGGGGATTTTTTTTTCTCCTTAAATTTATTTGCAATAATTATTTTGTTTCCACTGTAGCAACGTATTTTTAGTGAGTAATCTTTACTACCATTTATTTGGCGTAGTCGTCTGCATTAGGTGCTTTACTGCCGATTAATAGCAGCGATAGTTAGATACTTTATTATTTTGGAGGAGGTATCCCAGGGTAAAGTATATCATCTTTTTGTTTGGTATTTTCTCGTAAGTGATAGGAACCAGTGCATTCTTTTCCCTATTTCTTTCTGGACTAAGTCTCAGCCACTGACTTATTATGGCAGAAAAGGCAAAGCTTAGACAAACTCCTCAGACACGAAGCGAGAGAGGAGGGACTGGAAGGAGAGGAAGTGAAAGCGTTTGTCAGAGACGAACTTGAGAGATATGATGCGGAGAGAAAAGCAGCGGAAGCTAAAGATGAAAAAGAAGAAGCTAGGAGGAAAGAAGCGGAAGACCGTCTATTACAGCAGAAGAAGATGGACGAGGAAATGGAAATTCGCAGGATGCAGCATGAAGAAAGAGAGAAGGAGAAGGAGAGACAGCAGGAGAAGGAGAGGGAGGAGAGACAGCAGGAGAAGGAGAGGGAGGAGAGACAGCAGGAGAAGGAGAGGGAGGAGAGACAGCATGAGCTGGCACTTAAAGCTCTAGAATTCCAAAGTCGTGGGACTGCCTCAACCTCCAGCAATGGAGAGTCTTCTCCTCATTCTTCCTTAACTGATCCTTCTAACACTCAATCTCTTCAACTCAACGCTGTCTTTCATTCTTGAGTCTTTCCCTTGTCCTAATGAGAAGATTGACACGTATCTAGAAAAATTTGAGAAAATTGCAACTCTGTACGGTTTAGAGAGGTCGCGCTGGAATATGAAGCTTTCTCAGTCTTTGAAAAGTAGTGCGTATGATGTTTACGCCAAACTGGAAAGCAGCCAACAAGACAATTACGACATGTTGAAGAAAGCTTTGCTTGAGCGTTTTGAAATGAATGCTCGCAAATTTTTGCAACTGTATCGCAACAGCAGGAAGGAGAGCTCTGAAACTTTTCAGCAGTTCTCATCTCGTTTAAAGGGATATTTGACAAAGTGCCTTGAGCACTCGCAGCCCACCTCTACCTATGAAAGTCTGGAGGAATTTGTTTTACAGAACAAATAAAGAACACTTTGTCTGCTGATACCCGGAGATTTTTAGTTGAGCAGGGTGCAGAAAAGCTTGAAGACATCGTGGAAAAGTCTGAGCGTTATCAAAATGCGCTGGCTGAATTACCGGCCTCAAAACGTAAACCGACAGATAGCATTTTCGAAAAAATAATCTAGACCAATCTTCTCATGCTTCTCATGCTTCTAATCAGAATAACCATAGAGAAACTGCACCTCAAAACACCCCTCCGGAAAAATCCAAGTTCTACAAAAACAAGTACCCCAACCACAGTAAACAGTCTGATCAACCCGACCGCCCTTCATGGCAGCGCAGCCAGAAAGGACAAGGTGGCAAAGAAAGAACTCCTGCGCACGGGACAGATGATCAGAGTGAGCACACCGAGCCTAAACGCATCGGATGCTTACTAACAGTCTCGCAAGGCGGAATTATTGACAGTGATTCCCAACCTGTTGGGGATACACCCTCAACGCGAGGTACTGTTATATTGAACGGTTCTCAAACTTCTTGTTTATTTGACACGGGGCTTTCCTATGATTGCATTGTTGCCAGAAACCTGGTTAAACCCGGTCAAGAGACAGGAGAGACCGTCCAACTTTGTGGAATCTCTAAGAGTGATGCACCTACAGCGCTTTCCATCGCATTGGTGGAGATTCACTCTGATTTTGTCAGAGGCGTGATCAAAGCGGCTGTTATGGATGACCCCATCTACCCTGTCATACTTGGCGGTAGATACGTGTTTATTGGGAAACCGGAAGAGCCGATTGTGGCAGCAGTAACTACAAGAGGGCAAACCAAGAAGGAACGGGAGCCTGCGCCTAATTTGTTACCTATGGAACTTAAAGAAGCGCAACAAAAGGACCCTACTTTGGCACCCTGCTTTAGGAAACTGCTCATGGCTAAGGAACCCAGACAACACGGGGACATTTTTTCTAAGGATGGCGTACTTTATCGCAGAACGGGCAAGCCTGACCAAGGTTACAACTAGCTCCTAGTACCGAAACAGTACAGAAGCCAAATCCTAGAAATGGGGCACTCTCTTCCCTTCAGCGGACATATGGGACAGAACGCCACAAACCAACGGATAACCACTCATTATTGGTGGCCAGGAGTAAATACTGATATTATCAGGTACGTCAAATCCTGTGCCCAGTGCCAACGTGTACCACCCAAGCAACGGACACCCCCAGTCTCGTTGGGTGAAATGCCAATAGTGGGAACACCATTCGAACGGGTTGTGATCGACATTTTAGGACCCCTAGAAAGGACTAAAAGAAGGAACAGGTTTATCCTGACCTTAGTCGATACCTGCACCTTATGGGCAGAAGCTATCCCGCTAACAGGCGCAGATGCCAAGCAGTCGTTGAAGCCCTCGTGCAGATTTTCACTCGGTTGGGATTTCCTCTGCAAGTGTTGACGGACAACGGATCCCCATACCGAAACCTGTTGATGGATGAGATCGGGAAGATCTTGAGGGACAAGCACATCTACACTAAGCCTTACACTCTGGCCAGAAATGGGTTAGTAGAACGTGTTAACGGAAACCTCAACTTGATGTTAAGTAAACTGGCACAAGTGAAACCTGAAGATTGGGATTGTTGTATTCCTGGAGCTTTATTTGGCTACAGAGAATCTCCTCATACTTCCACATGATTTCCGCCAGCCACGCTTTTATTCGGCAGACCCATTAAGGGCCCGCTTGAAGCCTTACTTTGGTCGCTGACAGACCAAAAGGCTGATGAGACAGTTGTCTCAGCAAGTAAATATGTGTCGGAGTTAAAGGAAAGGTTGAAACTAGGATGGGACCTAGCCACGACTAACTTTAAGCGAGCACACACAAAGCACGCTAACCAATACAGGAAAGTCGCGAAATAGAGAGAACTGGAAGCAGGAGAGAAAGTTTTGGTGTTACTCCCTACCGGAAACAACCAACTGAAGATCGGATGGCAAGGGCCGTTTACCGTCCTGAAAAAGATTTCTAAGGCTAACTACCAGATCTGTATTCAAGGAAAGGAAAAGGTTTTCCATTTAAATCTGTTAAAGAGATACTTGGAAAGACCAGTGCCAACCTCCGACCATCTCCTGACGATCGCCAAAGCTGACGAAGATGACGATAGTAGCAGGGAAATTCCACTGCATACACAAGAAATCTTTCAAAAATGTCAGAAGCGGCGACGCTCTTTCAAGCGCACATGGGAGACATTCCAGAGAAAGGAAACTTTAGGGAGTAGACTTGAGTAGGAATTGGACCGAGATGGAGGGGGGAGATGAGATGGAAGAGGACAGACACCCTGAAGCTACGGATATAGGAAATTTAATTCCATAACGTAGACATGGAGTGCTTCCATATCTTAAAGGGGGGACGTTCTGTCACAGAGAGTTTATTGATCTTAAATTGCCTATATCCTCTTCTTTTTCTTTCACCCGTGTCCTCTATTTTATTATCACTCTTTACTTTTTTCCTGTATTTTTCGCATCCATTCGTTTGCGAAAAATATTTTCGTCCCCATTCTCAACTTTACCGTTTCTTTCTCATACTGGTAAACGCATTTATGACATAACGTGTCAGAGAGAGAGAGCGTTAAAATGCATTCTATTGCATTAGGTATCAGTAGACAAAACTGTGAATATATTCGTCTGGCCAGACATAGGAGCAGACATATGTCTACAGCATTCCCTGCACCAGACGGAATACATTGGGAATATTCGCTTTCGCCAGACCTATAGGCGACAAATTTGTCTGCATTTTCACCTGCCACAACGAGTTGCATCGGCTGAGCGCTTAGGTGAGGCACGATAGCCGACATCTCCTCGGCGCAGTTTGAGACATTTGTTTGGAAATCTCAGCTGACAAGGCACTTACTGTTGGCCTGGTCAGCGTGAAGTGTGAAAACGCACGAGTGTCAGTTCATGGTAGTCTTCTAGTTGATGTAAGGTGTTTTAGACGGAAAGGGGAGATTATTTCGTTTGGCGAAATAAAGTGGGACCCTTTGTCTGGTTTAAGATATTAACCAGAATGTTAAACTTTATGTTCATTCAGTCCTCAAAATTCGCAGTAGACATGTTGTTCGTGAATAGAATAAGCTGTATAGCGAAGCCCTAGTTTGTTCGGAAATTTACCGAGCTCTAGACTTCAAATAAATATATCAGCGTATAATTCTAAAATGTGCGATTACCTGTAGTTCTGTGTGTTGAGGTATATATTATAATAATTATCTAATATTTTGTGAAGTGTTTAAAGTGATAATCGCTTATTTCATATTTCACTAGTTAGATTTGGTGCAGAGTGCTTAATTTATATAGTCTGTATTATTTTCTAGGGACGTGTTTCAGTGGAAAACAGAATAAATTATAATTTATAGCTTAAACAACAATGTAGCTATAATGAATTTAATTTAACTGCTAAATAATCAGACGGGAACAATTTTTTAAACTAACCTATAAATGCTAGATGCCTCATGAGTGTTGACGGAATACTATGTATTCCTAATTCATGAGGATTGATGATTTTTAAAGATATAACTTATTGCACGGGAAGTTTTAAATGATAAGTCAAGCGGTACGCTTGCATTTTAAAAACGTAAGTTATATTGAGTACCTAATATGTAACATATTTCATATGTGTTTTTTCTTTATTCAGTGAATACTGGGGTAACCCAAACTTTGCCGGCGTTTTGTACAGAGACATACCTAATAAATGCTTATACTGGGCCTTTGAGCCAGTGAATATTTCTACACTAACTCTAATGTACATGCTGCCTTGTGGCGAGAAAAATTACAGAAAAATCTAAAACATTAACTTTCCGACATTGTTGACAAGTGAGTGGTGAACCAAGATTATCTGTTGAGAGAAGTTGTCCACCGGTCCTCTTCCTAATTAAGGGAAACCTCGTTGTTCTGACATTGTGTGCCCGTTTAAGCCTAATTCTTACCTCGTGAGTCAAGTGACACTAACTTTAGTCTGAAATAACTATCGCATGAAGCCGACGCTCCCCGATCCATTTTGATGAAACCAACAAACAAATCTGCAGAGCTGGGATCGGCTTCATTAAACGACAGTAACAAATAAAAACTGTGTGAGTGTCCCAAAGTTTGCGCCAGACGGCGAACCACAGCACGATTGTAAGTATATCAGGGCCCTGATGAAAGAACCGAGTGAAAGTAGACTGAAGGAGATTCTTTGTTTGAGTCACCAACGTTGTAACTTCCTTTATGCAAGTTATTGCTAACGATATTTACCCTTAGAATAAAGCAGAGTATCAAGTCTGTCCATACCTTAAAAGGGGGAAACCATAGACTCAATCATATGTATCTGTAACTCTTTGGGGTTATCACTTTCTTCAAACGGGACTGTGAGCTATAAATCCAGGGGAGGACCATACAAACGGGTCTATCACTATTGTAGCATTCATTGATTTTTATGACTATGTGTATGCTTTTGATGTATTTTATATGTTGTGATGTAAGTTTACTATGATAATTAAACTATACCTACATTTATTTCAGTGTGGTGGTCAGTTCTTTCCCATAATATATATATATATATATATATATATATATATATATATATATATATATATATATAATCCTTGTTATAGTTTTCCCACGTCTGTGTGTCTAACTGTCGTCACTTGTATGTGCGTGCACGTGAGTGGATAGAGATATACTAATATATATATATATGTGTTTAGACTGTCTGACTCCTCTAAAGCTGTCGTAGAAGATAGGCAGAGAGAGAGAGAGAGAGAAGATTTCTCGACCTCAGAGACAGCCTCTATCACAGTCTACCATCTCACTCGTGGAAATCTATTTCTATTACTACCTCTCACTGTAACTATCATTTATTCTAATCTATTCAGAAGGGACCAACCCAAGTCTTAATTTTCCTACCAAAAAATCTACGACAATCAACACTACAGAGATATACTCAAACAGTGAAGGAATATACATAAATATCTCGTCAACTTTCTCAGTCCGACAACAGTTTTCATCAGAACGTCCTTGACTTAGAGATACCCCACTCGACATAACGTATGACAACTGGGGACATTTTATGCATACATGTGAATCATCGTATCCATGAGAAGCATTTAGAGACATATGGACTGTGTAGACTACTCACCATTTTGGTAACACGTATCATATCACATCACCATTATTTCGCTTTACACCTGTTCATACTTAATTAACTATTACTTAATTACCTGCAATTTTAATATCTCATCTGTGTGTTTTGTGTGAATCGTCTTTTACCACTATCACGTTCTAACCATTACTAACCCTATATGTGTGTTTATTTAATTAATAAACCCAACAATCGGTTGATCATTATCTAGTTTGTTAATGTATAACTCGTGCTGTCGGTGTTACATTTTCACATATAGGAACATTTCTCTACTCAGATGAGGTTGGGGGCTTTTTCTGTTACGGGATCTAAGGGCAGAAGCTAAGGTCGTGGTGAAACAGAACTCTTTCCATAATTAATTAGAAAACACTGTCCAGTGGAAAGCATTCGCATTCCCGTCTTCTTGTCCCTATTTCGAATAGGTCTTTATTTTTTCTTAACGAGCCAATTTCTAGAGACCTTATACCTAATATCTCATAGGCTATTCCTGGCACAAACTACTCTCGTAGTTACCCCAGTACACACCACACGACAATGATAAGAAAGCCACAAAATACCTTTTAATATTCTTTTTAACTTCAACATTCTTCTTTTTTTTTGTACGCCCGCTAATACTCGAGGCGAAATCTCAGGTTATTGTTAATGTCTAACCTGACATTGATTTTACGTGAGTATCCCTTTTCTTGTACAGAGACAGGTGTCCCTCGCCATTCAGGCAGATACTCGCCGATTCCGGAGGTACCCATTAGAGCTGGGTCGGCTCAGGAGCCGCCAATCCCTGGTCGACGACACTCCTTCAAATGTCCTCGCCAGGTCTCGAGTTAATCTAGTCCAATTCCTGGTCGACGAAAAATCTTCAAATGCCATCGCCCGGGTTTGATCCTGAATCACCCGGTCGCCATAACTGTGTTGTAACCACTACGCTAGCGCGGCTCCAACATTCTTCTAAAACGAAAGGCTGTAGACTGATTTTAAAAAAATCACAAATAAATCATCACAGGCAGTATTTAAGGTGGGTAGAGTTTTCATTCCACGCATCAGTTTAGAGCCAAACGATGCCAGCTTTCCTATTATCTTCAGGCGTCGTCAGTTTCCAGTGATTCCAGATCATTTGATTATGTAGGTTACCTACGAGAAGCAGTCTTTGCTCATTGTTAACGTAATTAGCTCTCACGCGAGAAAAGTACACAATCGTTAAGTATATATTCAGGAGACAGGCTATCAAGGGAAACATTTTAAAGACAACCGTACATTTACCAAAACATCACGTTGTGATTAAGTTAAATACTTAGTCAAAATGAAAGCCGCGGTAGCGCAGTAGCTAGTGCACTGGATTCCAAGCTCAGGGGTCCATGAATAGATCCCCAGTCGAGGTGGAATTTTTTAGGCCGCTAACGGCTCCGGGGTCGACCCAGCCTTAGTCAAAGTACACTATATTTACCTATTCCCAGGTAAGTCTTCTATTTGTCCTACAGACGCTGAAAGTTTAAGATGTTGACTTTACATTCTTCTGCATTGTTTTGACATCGTTTATTAATAATGTTTATTTGATGGCAATTGACAGCAGCTGAGCCTGAAAATATTCAGAGAAAAGGCAAAGATTATGAGATGAAATGCCGTAGTGATTTTTTTCAATCCCTGAAGTTTACAAAAGTTTTAAAAATGAGACACGCCCAATAAGGTAGTCGGAAAGGTACGAAATAGCAGCGAAGGATTGTTAGAAGAGAGAGCTTGAGTAAGATTCAATGTAGAATCATAGTTGTTGTAACATATTTACAGAGAATTGTTATATGTCACTATTAGCACTAAAGATGTTTTTTTAATAGTTCAATTGGGGATGGACCCCGCTATTCCCCTATAACGAGCCGCCACTGCCTGTTGCTGTTTAAAAGTTCTGTTGAATTGTTTCCCCATAAAATGTCTTTAAACTTACAGCTTGTACTATTGGAATATCGAAGTGGTCACTGACTGGGTTTTTTTTATCACTAAACCACGTTATTTCCCGCCTCTCTATATTTCTGATACAGGATTGGGTCCCTGCAATTGTTTTTTTCTGTCAACATTTCTCATTCTGTCTCCCCTGGCAGCATCAACGGCTCTTCATCGGCATTTCATCTCATGCTATTTCCCTCTCCTGCGCTCTGGTCAGGAACTATGTTTGACACTAACATTAACAGTTGGTAAGACTATACTATTTATCAATTTTCGTTTAGTTTTAAAACTGAAATTATGATGTTTGAGTAGTGATGACAGTTACTGCTGTGATTTCGTGACATGTTATTTCAGTTTCTCCGTCAAGTCTTTCATAGTGAAAAGGCTTCCTTGATTTTGAAATTCCAGAACCCGTTTAAGCTTAATACTGTTGACATGTATGTAAAGTGGTCCTAGGGATCTTACAGACATCTTTAATAACCTAAAACATAACAACGAAAACTGTTTTTAATCAAATATTTACAAACAAATGTTAGCTGAATACGCAGTTGTTATATTAAAACCCGCTGAAACGAATGCGCTTCTGCTTCAAGGAAGTACAGATATAAAAGTACCCTGCTTTTCTAAAACTAAAGACATTTTGGTTTGCACCAACTATTTCTAAAAATCAGTATTTTATAAAAGTGCTTATTTGGTGTTTTTGCAAAGGCAAGTCCTGTTCCACCACGCGTGAGAACAATACCTCATGATCATGACATGTTTTTGTATATCGTGACGAAATCTGTGACAACAGGACAGCTTTGTCTTTTCTTTTTTAATTTAATTTTTAATTAATTAATTTTTTAAAAGAGGGGGAAGGAGAAGTTAACTGTTCCCTAAAAATATAGGCCCAATATTGCGGATCTTGTTTACTGAATATTTTCTGTAGTTTCTCCGCCATGTTGAGATATCTTTTGTGTGTCCTCCTGGGTTTGTCTGGTGCGTATGGATACCAGGTGAAGATTAAATACGGCCAGCCTAATTTAAGACTTTTTTTGCCTAGTAAGTAGATGTTGCCATTACGGCATTCTCAACAGTATTATAATTTCGATATTGACGTTTCAATTATCATCATCATCATGATCATCAGCAGCAACATCACTGTCTATCTAGGTTATGCTGGGTGGTGTAGGCAATCATTTCTCTCCACAACCCCGGGACTCTGGTGGTGCCTATGAGTCTGTTGGTAACTTTCTTATTTGTCAGTCTGTTAATCTATCAATAATGTATATGTATCCTTCTCTGTCTTGTCTTCCCTAAATCTTTCCCGATGTTGTCATATCTTCAAAGTTTCCTTTTCCAAAAGCAGGCCTTATAATATGCTATTGTCGTCCTTTTAAATTTGCAATGAATTGTTTGTTTTTAACAGACTCTACCAGAACCTCATTCTTAGCTGTCCATGCTACATTAAACAATTAATGCGTCGATACCCTTTGGGGGTAGGGCTGGATTGTGTAAGGGATAGTACCTCACGGTGAGAGGCAGTCACTTCCTCTTTTTGAGGATGGCCTGGATCCTATTTGGTTCCCCCACTCCAGTTCAGCTCACGTATGGCTCCTCGAGTCTGCTTGTGTACAGCAGCGCCACCCCCCGGGCAACGGCTTTGACTGGCCGGCAGAACTACGTGAGCAAATTGAAAAAGGGACGTCCCCCTTAAACAGTACACACAACTGCTGGCCGAACGGGTGGATGATCAATAATATTTTGACAACGGCTTCTAGGGCAGGAGTTGGAAAGGCCTGGTATCGGGCTGAGGGCGCACCATGAACTGTAATGGTAAGCGGCCAGAACCATCCAGAAAGCAATGACAAACTAGTGGATGTACAATGCCAAGAAATCCATAATGGCTAATCTGAATACTACACAAAGATCTGGTGGTGAGGCCCCCAGGCCAGGCAGATCATATTTAACTGGGGAAGAGATCGTTGGCAGCGTCAGTACAGGTAATCGTGATGACGGCCAAAAGCCTGACTGTGTTACCACGGAAAACCATGCCATCGGTCTTAGAAAAATAATCAAAATAGGAACATGGAACGTCAGAAGCTTATACCAAGGAAAACAGTACATAGTGAAGAACGAAATGGAAAGACTAAACATCGATATCCTGGGCATCTCAGAGCACAGATGGTCGGGCCAGGGACACTTTTCGATTCCATCAGGAGGAACATTCATATACTCAGGCAAAGAGAGAGGAGGTCAGAGTGGCGTTGGCTTCTACCTGTCTAAAAGGACAGCTGCCTCCCTATTGGGATATAATCCCATAAATGACCGCATTGTCACAATAAGACTGAAAGGAAAAAGAAAGAACATCACAATTATACAAACATATGCGCCAACAGCAGCTGCTGAAGAACAGGAAATTGAATATTTTTACAATGAACTGCAACAGGCATTAGAGAAAGCAAATAAGCAAGATATTAGGATAATAATGGGAGACTTTAATGCCAAAGTTGGAAACGAAAGATTAGAACATAAAAAAAAGAGTGAAAGGAAGTTATGGATTGGGTCATAGAAATGAGAGAGGAGAACGCTTGACAACATTCTGCCTAGAAAACAACCTAGTCATCACAAATACTCTTTTCATGCAACACCCTAGAAGACTATATACATGGACGTCACCGGACGAAAAAGCAAGAACCAAATAGATTACATCTTAATACAACAAAGGTGGCGATCTTGTATCTCATCCATCAAGACGCTCCCAGGAGCAGACTGTGACTCCGACCATGAACTTCTTGCTGCAAACTTCAAGATCAAATTGAAAAAAGTCGTTACAAGTGACAAAGTAATACGTTATGACACAAGCGCCATACCAGAAGAGTACAGTGTCGATATTCAGAACAAATTTGACATTCTTATGGCAGTACAGGAGGAAATGACACCAGATGAACTTGCCAATAACATCAGAGATGTTTATATTACAAATGCACAGAGGTTAATTCCTAAAAGAAGTATAAAGAGACGAGAATACATCTCAGACGAAACACTGAAGTTGGTATTGACAACAGACAAAGTAAAGACCAAACCAGAAATTGAAATTGATAACAAAGAACTGGAAAGTGTTAATGAATTCGAATACTTAGGATCAATATCAACAGCTCTGGCGACTGTGCAGTAGAAATTAAAAGAAGACTTGCAATTGCTTCACATAAACTAATACAGATGAAAAACCTATGGCAAGGCACAAGCAAAGAAACAAAGTTACAACTGATCAGAGCATGTATATTCCCAGTAGCAACATACGGCTGCGAGACTTGGACACTCAATAAAACAGTTGCAAAAAAAATTACATCATTCGAAATGAAATGCTACAGAAGGATGTTGAGAATACCCTGGACAGAAAAAAGACCAACAGAGAAGTACTGCACTCACTAAACGTACAGGAACATTGGCTCCTAAATACCATAGCAATAAGGAAGCTGAAATTTTTCGGTCATATAAAAAGACATAATAGTCTGGAAAAAACAGTGATGGAAGGCATGGTCCCTGGAAAAAAGGGAAGGGATCGACCTAGACGACGGTGGACCCAGGACATCACAGAGAGTCTGAACTTGTCTTTGGCTGATGCAGGTCGACTTGCCCAGAATCGTGATGCGTTCAGAGCAGCTGTAATGGAGACAACGTTCTGGACAGAATACGTCACATGATGATGATCCTTTAGCTCTACAAGGAGCATAGGCCTTCAAGAAACAAACGCAAACTCTTCTTGTCTCTGGCCACCAGCTTGTTCGCTTTTCAGGTCTTCCTCATCATTTGTTTGTTCTGTCTATAGGTCTCTTCTCCATGTATTCTTCAGCCTGCCTCTACTTATCTTGCCCTGGGAATTCCAGAAAAAGAACTGCCTGGGAATTATACCAACAGGTTTTCTCAATATGTGTACAAATCTTTTGCCAGTGTCGTCTTCTCATCTCATGTCCCACTAGTACTTGTCTGGTTCTTGTCATGAGTTCTTCGTTGGTAACCTTGTCGTACCCTTTCAATTAATCTATTCTACATAATTATCGTAGGGTGATTAAAGAATAGGATGATGATAAATGATATACAGTGAGCTGCTTGAAAGTATACAATACTGGTTTCACTACATGTGATTTTAGAGTGCTGTGCAACAGCCACGAGAAAGGATAAAAATATGTTAAATCTCTCTCTTCCCAGTCACCCATACGGTTTTTTTATGACGTACACTCACTCACCCTCTCAGATATGCACAGAACATACTCTGTAATGTTATATAATCAGATCTTAGGCTGACAGATAACAGACAGTCAAGGTAAATTCTGGTTACTTATAAGGTTTATGTTTTTGTTTATTAACATATAAAACTCTATGTCAAGGGGACATCAAAAGTTCCAAAAATTATACACATATAATCAATATATCACAACAAAGCTAACAATGCTACTACTCAGACAAGAAATGCAATATCCAGTTCTTAAAGAGCGATAGTTGTTGTCGTTGTTGTTGTTGTTGTTGTTGTTGTTTAACTAGGGCTGTTCAGCTTCTCGCTCTTTAGCAGCCAATACCACGTTGAAGACTCCTTGGTATTATCTACACTGTAGATCTAGGCTTTTCCTGTGGCTTTTCTGCCTTTCCGAAACGTGTTTAAAGAGTTGAAATCATGAGCTCCAGTTTCTCCAGCTTGTCTTGCATTTAAAGGATCATATCTGGTCCCAAGCTAGGAGTAAAAGTGCGTGGCATTCTGCGCATTCCCCGCCATCCAAGGGGGCTCACCAACTATGCAGAGCTAAAATATTGTACTCTGGTTCTGGGCTCTCCCAAGGAATTGTCACGTCCTGCCACTTCTCAGGTTCCCTTGCTTATCACTGGGTCCATAGTGAGATCCTTCTGCATGCAGTCAACCAAGTCAGAGCCAAAAGATTACGCTTGGGGCCCAAGTGACTTCTCCAAGCTTAGTGTGCAATGCTGGGTTCTCAACAAGTTTCACCACAGGGGGAATCCCTGGAAGTGTGTGGATGATTTAAATGAGTCGATGAGGATGCAATTAGTCTCACAGACATAGGTTCACTTCCAAGTACGTATATTTTAGCATTGTGCATAGCTGGTGGTCATATTAGGATGACTCCAAATATGCCTGCATGCATTAAAGAGCGAAATAATAACAGAACTAATAATCCAGGGCTGTAATACACCCTCCCCCCCCCCTCATTTCCGCTTTTACTGATAGGTATGTCCTAATGTCTAAATAAATCTAAAAACAAGACTGTCGAGGCAATCACGTGAATTTGAATGATTCTACCTAACACCGTCCGTGGAATTTCTCTACACCAGTGTTTCCCAACCTTTTTCGAGTCGCGACCCCCTTTTATAATAGCCAAGTAACTTGCGACCCCCCGCCATATTTGCATAAAGCCGTTTTTAATAGGGTAAAGAAAACACATTAAAAATAGATTTTTCAGAATATAATTCTAACCTAATATTCAATTAACCTAATATTTAATGCGATGGTTGTACTTGCATCTGGGCAACCAGCTTCAAAATTCGCGGCTGAGTGTTTGTTAAAGCCAACCTTGTCATCCTCAACATTCAGTCTGTTTCTTGCCTTTGTTTTGATGTGAAGAAGCGTTGAAAATCCACTCTCGCAGAGATATGTAGAGGCAAATGGAAGTAAAACTCGAAAGGCAAGCATGGTGACATTTGGATATGACTGATACACAGTACACCAGAACTGAGTCAGCAATTTTTCATCAAACAAATTACGTGCCGAGGAATCGTTCCGCAGATTCAAGAATTCATCCTGTACGTCATCGTTAATGTTGGCTACATTCAGGGAAGCAGAGAATGGGTTTCGTACCAGTGTAGCTTCTTTTTCTGTAAGCTCAGGGAAGTACCGCTGAAATTCCTTTTTAAGGGATTCAAGGTGCCCAGTAATCTCATCCGTCAGATTCTCATCCAGTTCACCTTCAGATTCCACTACCCACTGCAGAGTTTTTCAAACATGGCAATGTTTCCAAGATTTACTTTCCGACGCCAGTTTTGCAGCTTCGATAAAAATGCCTGAAGATTGTCTTGAAATTGGATAATGTGTGTTTCTTTTCCCTGAAGTTTCAGGTTCAGCTTGTTTAGCTGGTCTAAAATGTCTGCTAAGTAAGCAACTCTTTTCTTCCAAGCTTCATCATTAAAGTAAGCCACAAGGTCATGTTTCCCTGGCACTTCCAGGAACAACTTGATTTCATCTTTCAACTCAAAGATACGATTGACAACATTTCCTTTCGACAACCAGCGTACAGCAGTGTAAAAAAAGAAGAACCTCGTGATCAGAATTCATGTCTTTACAGAGTTCTTTAAACAGACGGGTGTTGAGGGCTCCAGATTTGAAGCAGTTCACAATTTTGATCAGAGAATCAAGTACCTCTTGCAGAGGAGCTGGAAGAGTCTTACTGGCAAAAGCATATCGGTGAATCATGCGGTGAATGCCCTTTGCTTGGGGAGCAAGTTCTTTCACTTTTGTCTGAAAGCCCAAATTTGACCCTAGCATAGCTGGTGCTCCATCTGTACAAACCCCATAGACGTGTTTCCACTGTAGTCCTCCAGTTTCAAAAAAGGTATTTATCTTCTCGATAATATCTTCACCTTTTGTAGTAGTTTCAAGTGCACTATAAAATCGGAACTCTTCTTCGATGTAATCCGAATGAATATATTTCACGAAGACAAGCAACTGAGAACATGAACTTACGTCGTTGATTCATCAACTTGAAAAGAAAACAATGGAGAAACTTTAATTTCATTCAAAACCTGTTCTTTCCCGTTTACGGGCATATCTGAAATGCGCCTCTGAATAGTGTTATTGGACAGAGGTATTTGTCGCATCTCGCTGGCTTCCCCAAGAATTAACTTCACCATCTTCAACATGTAGGGTTTGATGAGCGTTTCTCCAATCGTGTAAGGTTTTTTTTGTTTGGCAATTTCCAATGCGACTTCATATGATGCTTGCACTGCTGCTGTGCTCTGTTGCTAAAAACTTCCTGTAGGATGAAGTCTCTGACGTCTGAGACCAGTTTAATGCGTCGAAAGAACTCCAAATCCTTTTTAGTATGTTCTGAATGCTTTATCTCTAAGTGACGTTTGAGTTTTGAAGGTTTCATAGATTCAGTACTGAGAACAACATTGCACAAAACGCATTGTGGCTTCTCTATGCCATTGCTGATCAAGGTGGTAAAGCCAAATTTTAGATAGTCTTCTGAATATTTACATTTTTTCTCCATGGGTACGGATTTCTGAAAATATAAATAAAAATTAATTATTTAATTTTCTTTTTGTATTTTTATTATTTATTCGCGTTTCACGAATTTTATCAATTGTAATTGTCATGCCAGCATCTTCCAGCATAATCCACATCAAGCCGAGAACGAAAAAGAACATATAACCAATTTTTATCAAATCGAGAACGTTAAGGAACATCCCCATTTATCAGTAAAAAGTATAAAAGGTTGACCCAACACAACCCCAAGAATGCAGCGGTACAAAAGCGCCAAGGCAGCACAGCGAGAAGAAAGACACGACGCTCACAACCTTAACAGGACCTGGGGAAGAGGAACCCCAAGGGAAACTAACACGGTAGAATGCCTGAATAGATAACCCGCGCTCGACAGCGAGTGGCTGGTTTCCATCATGGCGCCAACTAAAGGTGGTTGACTATTGGCGAACTAAGTTCGCGCCAGTTTGCATCATGTGGCCCATCGCAGACATTATTGAATTACATCATTGCAAAGATGGCGGCGTCAGCAAAACATACGGGGTGTCTTCAACTGCGTTAAGAGAGCAACTCACCTTTATTCGACGTTCCGTATTCGACAGTCTGTTATTCAAACATCGAGACACCGATTAAAAATGAATTTTGATATTGAATTTTGCATCATAGTGAATATTTTTTTTCAGTTTACTATTTGTGACATTTAATTTTATTCTAATGATAACACTGCATTTGTATGTTTTATGTTTAGGGAGTGAATCAAGGTCCGCCGCGGCGGAAATATGAAAAAATATTAAAGGCCCGCCATATCAAATAATTAAAATAATATACCTCACGGTAGAAGGGGAACGACTAAGTAAGTAAGTAAAATGTTAAAATGTATGAACACGGTGGGCTTTAATATTTTTTAAGTATCCGATGCGGAGGACCTTAAGTCACTTCCTTTTATTTATCAAAAATCAGTGTTACAACCACTTGCAGTGTAGCAATATTGAAATAAATAAGTGTTGAAAACCTTCGTGGTGAAATTTCCTTAAAAAAATAATTGCAACTAAAAATAACCGGAGCGACCCCCCCCCCCCCAGAAAACACTTTGCGACCCCCTTGGGGATCGCGCCCCACAGGTTTGGAACCCGGGTTCTACACAGTCCCCTGTTGACTACTATAATAACGGTATCCGTTTTCAGGGAATTCGTTACTTCATCACAACAAATTATAATCCACCACTGGTGGGACTCACCCATGTGTTACCGGGACCCGAAAGGGGAGCAAAGTATAGTAACACTGTACCCTACCATGCATGTCGTAAAAAGCGACTAAGGAGGGTTGGGCATGGGGCTGGTTACACCATCCCGTAAAAAACGTTTTACCAAAAAACTTCAACAAACATGGACTAGTCAAATACAGAATATAAATCAACTCAGCCACCCAAGACAGATGAAGGTCCTCTGGAAAGGAGGCGCACGAAGCAACCCAGAGAAAGCCGAAAGGAGTCTGGGTTGCCGACTAACCTTTTTTCGTCTCGGAAAATCTCCAGGATTGGCAGCTGGAATGTTCGTACTCTATGTGAACGAGGGAAAACTGCACAGGTGGCAGCACAAATGAAAATTACAGGATTTATATCCTGGATCTCTGCAAGACACGGTGGAAGGGCATAGAGAGGAGGAGATTGATCACAGGAGAAATGGTGTTGTCCTCAGGACATGAGGAGGAAAGAGCCCACCACAGTGAAGGGGTGGCTCTAATGCTGTCTAGGGAAGCACAGAAGGCACTTACAGAATGTGAAGCAATGGGACCCCGAATTATAACAGCAAGATTTAAATCAGCCCAAAAAGAAAAGTAAATATAAACATCATCCAATGTTATGCACCAACAAATGATAAAGAAGGATCTGAAAAAAAAACGACTTCTACACCAGACTACAAAATGTCTTGGACAAAAAGAAAAGAAAGGACATCACAATTTTGATGGGGGACTTAAACGCGAAAATTGGTACAGACAACACCGGCTTTGAAGAAATCATGGGAAAGCATGGATTAGGTATCATGAACGAGAATGGGGAACTATTAGCAAACTTCTGTGCTTCAAATCAACTAGCTAGAGGAGGAAGCATATTTCCACATAAAAGAATACATAAAGCAACATGGATATCACCAGACCACAAAACTGAGAATCAGACTGATCACATATGCATAAGTAAGAAGTTTAGGTCATCATTGCATGATGTAAAAGTATGTAGAGGAGCAGATGTGGTATCAGACCACCATCTTCTGTTGGCTAAAACAAAATTAAAACTCCAGAAATTTACAACAGTATATATCTATAGACAACAGTACAATGTGGGATATCTAAGAAATCAGGAAATAAGAGAAACATTTTCTATCGCAGTATCCAACAAATACCAAGTACTCCAAAAGCTTGAAGATGAAGCAGATAGGGAAGACCACTGGGAACAAGAAAAAAATATATGGAACGAGACATGTGAAGAAGTACTGAGAAAAAGAGAACATCAGCACAAAGCATGGATAACAACAGAAACCATTAGCAAGATAAAAGACAGGAAACACAATAAAGCAGACTTAAACAGAAGCAAAACCCGAAGTTCCAAAGCCAAGGCTCATGAAGTGTACATAGAAGCAAACAAAGAAGTAAGAAGAAACATCAAAAGAGACAAGAGGAAGTATATTGAAAAGTTGGCAAGGGAAGCAGAAGAAGCTGCAGCCAAAGGAAATATGAGAAACCTGTACAACAACACAAAGAAGCTAACAGGGAAATAAAAGCAAGCAAATGGTCTCATAAAAGATAAGAATGGAAAATTGCTTAGTAATATACAAGAACAAATGAAGAGATGGACAGAACATTTTGAGGAACTTCTAAATAAACCAGCTTCAAATAATCCCTGGACATCCAGCCAGCAGAAGAGGAGCTACAAATCAGCTGTGAACGTCCAAGTAGAGAAGAAGTAAAGAAAGCCATAAAGCTTCTGAAAGATGAAATAGCAACTGGTCCAGATGGCATTCCAGCAGAGGCCATCAAAACAGATATTGATACCTGTTACCGGTGGTTTTTCTTTACTGGACTGTCAATGATGTTGTCAGGGGTGTCAGGGCTTACAACACGTGGCCGACGTATTTCTTTGTAACGCGAACATGATGTTGATATGATCTGAATAATAATGATGGAACCCGGTAACTTTGGATGGGCCAACACAGCATGACCAACTGGTAACGTATAAACTCTGCACTCGTTGGAAGAGTTATAGACGATAACATATTTTATTCTTGACGACACTTATAACAGTAGTTCAGAACATCTTCAATAGCGAAGACATGACACAAATGTTCATAGCAAGATTACATTCACCGGAGGCGTTGACTGACTGCACTAACCGTTACCACATCAAGGTTAACGGATTGGTAGTATACATGGCTCTGACGAAGTGACCATTCCTTACGTAGTTATTTATATTCCTTTACGCTTCAATCAGCTCCTAGCGTTAGTTGGACGCACTAGCAACTTGACATATCTGGTCGAGTTGAAGCTCTGCCATAAAGTTACAGGAGACCAAGTGTCGGAGGCAAGATACTTAAAACGAGCTGTTTCTGGCTAAATATTCAAATTATAAGCTTCTTGGCATAGGTCCCTCAAGAAGAGTGTATTCATCTTTCAGATGATCATAATTACTACATATTCGTGTCTTCCCTTGACTTGGGAAATAACACCATAATTAATCACGTCTATACCCGACGCTAGTTATCTCGTTCTGCCTCCAGTACGTTGCCCGGATAGCAACAAATCACCACGACAAACCGTGCCATACCCGTTTAAGAATGGTGCATGGTCGTACGCAAATAATTAAACATACAATTAACCTAGATGCGCTCAAATGTGCGTCTACAAAATACTAGACGCACATGTTAGGATCTCAAACATTTAACTCCCCCTCTATGAATATAAAATAACATATCAGTTTACATCAACCCTCGCGAAAAAAAATCAAGGATTTTTGTGTGTGTGTGTATAAAAACAGTGAGGTCAGTCAAGTTCCATCAAGCCAAGCAATAGATAACGATCATTAATATCTTAAGTGTAATTATAAAGAAAGGAATAATAGAAAGACATAAATGTGGAAGGAGAAGAAAAGACCAAATGCAAACAAAAGTTGAAAGGTAAAGAGACATAGATCAACTATGTACTAAATATAAAATGATAAGTGAAAAGAACAAAGGAAATGACGTGAAATGGAGAACGATTATAAATGGTGAAAAAATTAAAAGAAATCAACCAAGATGATAAAACATGTCAACATTGTAACATAAAAATGAGATGCGTATCGTTCGTGTATAAAACGCAAGTGTGAAAACGAAATGAAACTCAAACCAATTCCCAAAATAAAACACGAGAAGAAAGCAACACAATCGAAAGGAGTACGATGAGAATAAACCCTAGGTAGCTTAATCAAACTAATAAGAGCTAAGTATGGTGTCATTAAATAGCTACGCGCACAAAAGATATATCAGGCGCTAATGATGCGCTACCATACGAAAATGAGGCTATAAGCAATGTATATAGCAAAAAAAAAAGTTAGTTGCTTATCCTTTACAGGACGTGGCAATCAACCCCAGCTTTTATTGGCTGTTTGTGATTTATCTAGGCATTTTTTACGTTCAGTAGTTTGCCATTGCTTTCTGAACGGTACGGCGCTTATACCATTGTTAAAAATCCACACAAAGCGATCTGCTACCAAACCGCCTGCAGCAGGTTTCGAACCTGGTATATCTGGATTATGAAACTGCGTTCATATCCATTAGGCCACAGACGCCGACATATAGCAAATGTGCAGCTAAATTGAATAGCCTAAACAATGTAAACGAGTCATGTGAAGGACTGAAAATGAATATAATCGCATAGAAAAGTTTGATAACTAAATAATAAAAAAAAATGTCACATTGTTCCATCCGAACAAAAATGTCATCAATCAATCACTCGCAGAAAAGTGTCATGGCGGGTAGTGTTAAGGCGGGTTCTTTCGTTAAGTTATGTTTGAACATTGCTTCAATGCGATTTTTTCAAAGTTAATAATCTTGGGTGTCATCGGGTTATTCCTTTCGAACCCCATCGATCTATTATAAATATTATGGTGGTTAATGAGTAATCGTGCGTAATATAAGATGAATGGACAAAAGGGCTCAACTGGTTAGCCAACCTTGAAGGTCATCAATGGAGCAAAACTTCTTCCATGTTTATTAACGTTACTGTTTTGTTCATATAATAATTCATGCATAAGAATATTCGTCATCTATAGATTCATCTCCAATTAGTGTAGTCCAGTCCAAACATCTTCTTCCTCTTCTTTGATCCTTAGCCGCCGACCGTCAAAGCAGTCAGTGGCCATTACGCCTGGTGGCGTCTTATAGGGCAACAACAAATTGGTTCCACTTTGCTCGGTCGGCGGCCATCCTTCGTACAGTGCCCCAACTCTGGTTCATTCTTTGCATCTCAGCCCCCACAGTCCTCCGCCAAGTTGTTTTTGGTCGGCCTCTCTTTCGTTTTCCTTCAGGGGTCCCTAGCATAGCTGTTCATGTGATGGCATCGGGGTCTCTTTTGAGGACATGGCCAACCCTGCTCCAGTGTCTACCAGCTATAATGGTGTGCATGTCCTCTTGCTTGCTCCGAGTAAGCAGATCTTGGTTGGGGATGGTATTTGGCCAAAAGATTCGGAGAATTTTTCTTAGGCATGGTGTGTGAAAAGAGGACAATTTCGACATTTCCTTCTCTGTAACTCTCCAGCTCTCCGCGCCATAGAGAAGCACAGAAAGAACACAGCTCTGATATAATCCTAATTTTGTGCTTATGCTGTACTGAGAGGACTTCCAGATGTTGTTTAGACTAAAAAGACTGTTCTTGCTTTGTTCATTCTGTTGTTGATGTCTTTGCTTGCTCCGCCATCTGGTGTTACTATGCATCCTAGGTATGTGAAGGCATCTGTCTGTTCCAGTTGCTGATTCCTTACTAATATGGGGTCAGGGTTGCTCACATTGAGCGTCATGACCTCTGTCTTCTTTAGGTTGATGTTCAAGCCCACCTGCTGGCTATACTTATTAAGTCTATGCGTTTTTTCCTAGTCCAAACATATATATCAATTATTATTGTCGTCAAAACATGGTAGGCTATATATACGCACTGCTGCGATACAGTCAGTCGATAGTGAGACCTACCAGCTTGCGAACTTGGATCATAACATGATCAAATTACTCCCGTAATCTGGACTTCAACAATAATGGTTATCCATAACCACTCTTACTTTAATCATAATAAAGGCTGACCCTCTAGCCAAAATTCTCAAAGAAATACTCTGCACTATAATGATATTCTGGGAGTAAACAGAATACGTCCGACTCGTTCGGAGCTTATAATCAAAATGGTAAATGTAAAACGTAGTCAGATGAATAAAAGAGACTTTAATCGGCATCTTACATGCGTCTGGGTGTCGTTTCTTTAATAAGATAATTCCCTCTATGACTCCGTGTGTTTCAGTTTCCTCAGAAATTCCGGTTTTCCTTATTTAAAATGTTAGAGATTTCCTTGGTGAGTTGTAAGTCCTGATGAATACTCCAATAAAAGGTGTCCGGTCTGATAAATGGAAATTCTGAATTCTAACTACTGGCAAGTCTGGTGTATTTGGCAGCGTGAATCTCACAGTGAATTAGACTGACTGAACCGTCAGGTTATATTGACTGTCCTACCCCGCTCTGTTTGTTATGGAACTCAAATGATCAGCCAATCTGATTTGAATATTTTGCATGACTCATCTAGTGCAAAATTTCAACCATTACTTTTCAGAAAATGGGCTGTAAACATCCGATTGCCTGGCAGACGAACTCACAGACACATCTGTAAACTGTGTGTCAGATGTAACAAATTATTACTTTATCAGAAATTAATTTCTTTGTAACAAAGTGTACCGGAGACGATTACGTCATGCTTGGTTGTCCAGAATGTGTCGCACAGACGATTAATCTCTTATCTGTCGCGCACCCGGGTCTGATCTTAGCAAAGCTTTGCCGCACCCTGGCAAGGGCAAGGAAAGAAAGAAAGTGCGACAATTGAAAGCACGCAATAAATTCCGTACCACAAATGTACCGATTACTGCCGTAGTGAAACAGAGATTAGGAAGAAGAAGGGGTCATCCCAATCCATTCTCCGATACTAGCGTGGGACTAGGTGTGACAATCCTTAAAATGCAAACCAAGCTGGAGAAACTGGAGCTTATGTCTTCAACTCAACACGTTTCGGGATGGCAGAAAAGCCACAGGAAAAGCCTAGATCTACAGCGTAGATAAATACCAAGGAGTCTTCAACTTGGTATTGGCTGCAAAAGAGCGAGAAGCTCAGCAGCCCTAGTTAAACAACAACAACAGTAACAACAACAACAACTGCACAAAGAAGACCAAGAGGCAGATGGATAGACAACATTGCAGAACTCCTGCAATAGTATATCAGCCAATGCGATATACGTGGCTCAAGAACGAAAACTTCATCTCCCCACAAAGCTTCACGGCAACAGTAAACCAAACAAAATAAGAGGAAAATGATTTTCAAGGTCCGCCCGTGGTAAGAGACAACAATGGTTAACTAATAAGAGCCAAATTTTGTTTTGTAGAAGCCCTCTTTGTTAAGTCCTTTTTGCGCGTGTAATTTAAATGTTGAGCACATCTAAGAATATATATATATGATTAATTATTAACGCGCTGTCATACACGATGTTGAACAAAAAAGTGCAACGCGGTGCGCTCAGGTTTGTTGCCAAAGAACAATTACGTTGTGAGAGGAGATGCCTAATGTCCATGACCTGAGACGGTCGTCTTTGGAAGGAGCTGATTGTAAATCTTGCCCAATTTGTGGGAAGCATGCTACATCTGGTAGGCCAGTGTGAGGAGAGAACTTCTGTTATTAAATACTCGTCCTTTCAAGATTCCAGTATGGCCTGCAACGAATTGCGTCTTATCAATGTTTCAAGACGACGACAGCAACGACACAGAATATTCGTTAGAAAGTCTACCTAACGGTCACCCAAGCTGACCTTCAAGGATCCTGAGTCAAGTACGTTGTCAGCCATCGGCTTTGGATTTCTACAAGACTGTAAGGCCCATCCATGCAACACCAGATTCCTATCATTGAAGTTTTTCGCTGACTTGCAAGGGCCGGGATATTTTTTCTTAAAAAGATAAGTGATTGTGGTCTTATATGTACACTGTACCACCGTTGTATGTGATGGTCGAACTTTCTTTTTTAAATATGTCCGCTTCTATGCTTTATGTTATACGAGTATGTTCAATGTTTACTGTGGGCGGTTGGGTTTGGCGACCCTCGAAGGGAACATCCCAGATTCACTCCCGAGCCTTCGTGAGTGTTTTGTAGGGACAATTTTTTGCAGACCTCCATCAGTGGAAGTTCCAGCTTATGTTAGCTGAAGGATTTTTGAGTCCACTGCGTTTGTTTGTCTGTGACAACTAAGTGTTTAGTCGTGACGTTACGTTATCGATATTGTTATCGTTATATTTTTTCTATCCATACCTTGGGTTTATAATTAACTATGTTTGTAATTGTTGATCTTCCCTGGCTATCACTTATTTGTATACACGCTTTATGTTTATACCCTGTGTTGTTGATTGTCTTGTGATATTTTTCGCAGTGTCATAGCATTCTTTGCTAACATTTTTTCTTTTTTCTGCTTTCTCACTTAGTTGATTCTGCGAACGTCTTCATTTGTTCGTTGTTATCTTGTCTTTGTTGCTATTGTTTTCGTTATCTTCATGATGTATATCTCGTATGCCATGCTATTTTAACTTAAGTATAACTACATAAAGATTAATTAATAATAATAATTCTAATATAGCATCTATCTTAGTTATGTATGTATATATATATATATATATATATACATATATATATATATATATATATATATATATATATATATATATATATATATATATATATATATATATATATATAGCATTACAAGTTCCCTGGACATAAAACTTGTCACTCAGTAATTAAGTAAACAATTTGTTTAAGTACCTATATATATATATATATATTTCGAATGGGTACGTCACAATATTAATAAAAATGGCTACCTTGGAAAATTTTTTGCGGATTGGAAGGGAGTTTGATTTGGAAGGTGAAGCTTTAAATGAATTTGCATTCACTGAGTTGGAAAAAGAATTAAAGTGGTTAAAAGAAAGGGAAGGGTATGCAACAAGGAAAGCTGAACAGGAAGACTTAGCTCCTCAGAATGATAATAAAATGAGGCTATCTAAACTGGAGAAGGAGAAAAAGGAGTTAGAGGGTGAGATAAACTCATTAAACAAATTGCTTGACAAAGAAAAGAATGTCAGTGGGGAATTTAAACAGCTTAATATGGCTTTAAAGATTGACTGTCATACTCAGGTGGCTCAGATTCAGGAACTGACATCTGAGGTTTCTCTTTTGAAATTTAAGGTTGATGAGCTTATGAATAGTTATCATAGTGCTATTGAAGCACTCAAACTTGAACTTGTACATGAGAGGTCTCGGGCTTTGGAAACTGTCCAAACTCTCCAACAAGAGATTAAGAGTCTTAAATTGGAGACTACATCTCAGAAGAAAAAATTGCTAGTAGATCTTAATGATAGAATTGCTAACGAGATGATTCTTACTTCTCAATTAAGTAACTTAAAGCCAGATTATGATAAACTTCAAGTTGAAATGCAAGAGAGAATACACATGGCTCTTGCTAAGGAAAAAGAAATTACTGATTTAACGATTACGAAACTTCGCAACAGAGTTGATGGTCTGTTGGACGTTGTCTTGAACAACAAGGTGTTGTCTGCTGTCAAGTTTGACAGAATTAGACATAATTTTGATGATCAACATCTTACAAAATCAAAGAGTCAGCACCAAGCACTCAATGCTGATAGTCAGCGGGGTTTTAAAAAATCCTGCCGAGGCAAATATACTTTCCCTCGACAAGTTTCTTATGCAGGGGTTTCCTCTCTTAACAGGTCTGACTGTGATGAGGGTGGATCATGGCGTAAGGCCGCTGATGACAATATCAACATATAAAAATACCCGCCACATGTAAACAATATTCCGAAGTGGAATTTTAATGACCACATTAAACAAAATAAGTTTCTAGATGAGAGACAAACTCATAACATTCATGGTCAATCTGACAGAGGCAATAAACATGGTTGTGAAATTCCAATTTCACTTAGTCACGAAACTTCATACCATGTTAACAGTCATCAGGCAGAGCCTGAGGTGAATGTTTTACGACTTGCGCAATCTACCTATTTGGCAGTGGGTGATGATACTGCTCAGCATGTGTTTCATATGGATAAACTGAACAGTCCTACTATTGCGCCATGCAAGAAAAAAAAATAATATCTGTCTTCATCCTTCTTCGCGCTTAGTACGCGCTACACATATTAATTTCAACGATACTCGGGCTCAGTTGCGATCTGGCCGAGATCATATGTCACTAAATCGCACTGTGCTGGTGCGCAACATTCCATCGCATACAACTTGGTATGCACTTCGAAAATTTTTTCAGACGGTTGGTAATGTTACATTTGTTCGCATGTTCGAACTTCAAAATTCTTTTAACCAGCTTGCTTTTGTGCGCTTTGAAAATTATCGTGACGCTCTCAGAGCTGTTAATTTAATACATGGTTCACTTTTTGAGAACCATCCTCTAGACGTGCAACTTGTACAAAACTCTGCACCACGCACTTTATAGTTGCGTTTGTGGGTGCGTTACTTTTCATTCTTCCGGATGTTTTGTACTTGTCTCTTCTGCTATCAAAGATACTTTTTGGTACTTGACTTTATCTATGTCTTACCATATTAGCACTTCTTTATTTTTATATATCCTGTCTGTTCAGACTCTTCACTTGTAGTATCTATATTCTTTTTTTTTATTGGGCCGATTAGCTCAGTATTTTCTTAGTCAACGACTTTTGTCGCACTGCTTTACTTTTCCACAGGCTATGACTTTAGTTCATCCTTTGAGATGTGGGTCTTTGTCACCTGCGTTTCCTTTGTTATCTACTATCACTGCACCTCTCTCTAATTTATTAAAGAAAGATCTACCTAACATAGTACGGTGGTCAAACGAGTGCCAGACCACTTTAGACTTAATAAAAACACTTTTTTCTTCTGCGCCTATTTTACGCTTACCAAACGCAGATCTACCATTTATACTCCGCAGCAACGCTTCAAATGTTCGGATCGGTGCGGCATTGATGCAGTGCTACTCCAGTGCATTACATCCAGTCATTTGTGTATCAAGGAAGCTCACAGCGACGGAAAGAAACTATTCTGTCCTGGACAAGGAATTACTCGCAATGGTATGGTCCATCCTCAAACTTCAACGTTTCCTTCTGGGCACACATTTCTTCGTTGAGACGGATCAAAGGGCTCTCACTGCGCTCCAAAACAGGAACCTGAAGTCTTCCAGATCCATTCGGTATGCCCTTTCTTTGCAGCCTTTTCATTTCACGATATGATCAATACCTGGATCGGAGAATATCCTTGCAGATACGTTGCCCCGCTGCCTCCAAGAACCTACCTGGCAGTTACGCCTTACAGAGTGTAACATGTCTGCACAGCCTACTGATCAATTGTAACTTATTTCGTGTGAATACATGATCTTTTAATATTAAATTGACATGACTATATTACCAAACGTCACCATCTTTTCATGTACATTGAATATCTAGTTCGCTACTTCAACAGTAACATTTCGGTGCGTTTATTTCAATCTCGGAATACAGTGACATATTTGGAACTTATAGAGTGATATAATTATAAATTAACATTAATAACTTAATAACTTTTTAGTATGTGATAATCGCATATCACAGTCGTTTTTGTGCAACCAAGATAACTCTCTTTGCCGAGTTGGTGTATTATTAACACTGTATTTAAATTTAATTGCGGATTAATTAGTGACATTTTAATTTTTCACGAACAATATTAGAGATTTAGTACCACACTAATTGCTTAATTAGTTTAGTATATTATATAAAAATGTGGTATATTGACATTATAACTTTACGATCACACATTAGTGACATTTTATGGTTTTGGCACATAAGTACAAGTCATGTGTCCTTATAAGTATATCTACTTAGGCCGTGTTGTTGATTCTCCCGACACTTGCTATGGACTATGTTAATTTTCTTCTATTGTTTTAATTTCCATATTGATTTTGTTTCATTCTTGTTACCAATTATCCCTTTGGCTCATACACTCATACTTCCATTGCTCAAAATTTTTAACATTTTTGTCTCATTGTTGTCTTCATTTTTTCACCATTTCTTTTCATCCTTCTATACTATTATTTCATTGCTTCATTGGTATTTCATACCATTTTGATACTTTATCCCACGTATTAATATTTACAAATATCTTCGGAGCCGCGCTAGCGTAGTGGTTACAATACCGCTCTGGCGACCGGGTGATTCAGGATCAAACCCGGGCGACGGCATTTGAGGATTTTTCGTCGACCGGTAATTGAACTGGATTAACTCGAGACCTGGCGAGAACATTTGAGGGAGTGTCGTCGACAAGGGATTATCGGCCCCTGAGCCGACCCAGCTCTAATGGGTACCTCCGAAATCGGCGAGTATCTGCCTGAATGGCGAGGGACACCTGTCTCTGTACAAGAAAAGGGATACTTACGTAAAATCAATGTCAGGTTAGACATTAACAATAACTATGAGATTTCGCCTCGAATATTAGCGGGCGTACGAAAATATATATATATATATATATATATATATATATATATATATATATATATATATATATATATATATATATATATTTACAAATATCTTAACATTTCAATGATATTACATTAATTGTTGAAATGAACTTGATCGATTTCGTCGGTATAATTTAAGACAAAAAAATTTTTTGTCTCGTGGGGGGAAGGTATTTGTTAAGCCCTTTTTGCGCGTGTAATTTAAATGTTGAGCACATCTAAGAAAATATATATATGATTAATTATTTACGCGCTGTCATACACGATGTTGAATAAAAAAAGTGCAACGCGGTGCGCTCAGGTTTGTTGCCAAAGAACAATTACGTTGTGAGAGGAGATGCCTAATGTCCATGACCTGAGACGGTCGTCTTTGGACGGATCTGATTGTAAATCTTGCCCAAATTGTGGGAAGCATCCATAAACCTCCTAGTATGGAGTATGTACGTTAGCCAGTAAAGGGCTCGTTTGCATATTATATTTTATGCTATTTTTGTCATTGCCAAAATCTGGCTGAACTTCGACATATACGCCATGTTGTGTCGCTAGTGGGTTCCAGATCCTTACTGAAGATTATCCGGATTATTATTCAATTTATTTAGAGGGTTAATCAATAAAACCCCTGTCGTTTTGTACAAGCTCCGTAATGAAAGTCATGGTAGAACTACTTGCCGTAAAGTTCATTGCCGTCCTTGAAGGGTCGGCCGTTATAGAATGTCGATCAAGTCCATGATCAACGTTAGATGAGAATGCACTGAACTATGATGTCTTGATGCTATTTGTACTATTGATGACTACTTACTATGATGTCTGCGTCCACGTTCTCGTATAATAAACTGTTGACATTCATAATCAAGTCATGGGTCCAGTTTACCTTACTTGCTACCGTCACAGCTGACGTTCGTTCCAGTTACCATTGACCCATCTACATCCCACCATTATAATATTCGCGTTGAACATTGGAAGTCGGCAATAGAGACTTTAAGCCAGACATTTCTGGCATCGCCCTTGCCAGTAGTACCAATCTGTTATATCAACTTATAGCACTCCGTAACGGGAAGCTGTTAGACTCTTGTTGCCTGAAACTAGCTCCGGGTATACTTTTTACATGTTTGTATTGAAACGATTCTCGGATATTTGGTCAAATGTAATTCCTAGAAAAGCTAGAAGCGAAAAGGGAATTAATGAAGAAGATCAAAAGTAGACAGCTAAAATATTTTGGCTATGTAACAAGACATAACACCTTACTGAAGATCATAATGGACGGCAGAGTTGAATGCAAACGTGTAAAAGGAAGATATCGCTATATATAAGGGGGAAGATAATGTAAAGAGATGGAAAAAAGAGTATATCAGTGCACCATCAAGACAAGAGATTGACAAGAACGAGTCTATCAGAGTGCACCATCAAGACAAGAGATTGACAGGAAGGAGTCTATCAGAGTGCACCATCAAGACAAGAGATTGACAGGAACGAGTCTATCAGAGTGCACCATCAAGACAAGAGATTGACAGGAAGGAGTCTATCAGAGTGCACCATCAAGACAAGAGATTGACAGGAACGAGTCTATCAGAGTGCACCATCAAGACAAGAGGCAGAAGACGTTGGAGACCCATTGCAGCCGACCTTCGATATGAAGATGGCACCTGATGATGCTGAATTTTTAGTTCGTTATAGAAAATGTTTGTTTGGAAGTTACGATTTTTCATAGTGGTACACGCAAAGCATTCATATAGACAATAAAGTAACTATCAGACTTACGTAACAACTGATCAATACACAAGTTCGTGGATCGCATTTAATGTGCGTTTATTAAATCCCTGAACACCCTGTTTAATACATTGCGTGGTAACGATAAAATAAAGAATCGATATTCGGTTCAAATGGTACATAAAACCAAGTATCGAGTAAAACGAATAAATAAATTATCCGATTACTTCATTAGGGCGGATTTTAAAATTATACATGCATCTATGGAAACTTTATTAAATTTAAAATCATAACACAAAAAGTATGCATTTATAACAACATCGCTCGATTGTGAAGGTCACGTGCTATCGTGATGGATTTCCTATATTTTTTAAGGGTATATATTAGTTTAAATGACAAAAGAGTTTTGGCACATCCTCCCATAACACATAATGTATATTCATTAGTTATAAGAACTAGCAGCCAAATTTCCGTATGTGCTCACAAATACATTTGTAATGTCCAAAGTTTGCTATAGACACAAGAGTTCGTGAAATTTGGAGTTTATTGAAACTTGTCTGGAGGACAGTAATTTACTCTTAATTGCGTGGAGCACCATGTTATCTAGCAGTTACCTGGACAAGAACAGATTACTGACAGCTGTCAGTGTGACATAAGGATAACTCACAACTGACTGAAGAACAAGAGTTGGTTGGAGGACACGATAAGCTTATATGTCTGCATGGATTCAGGACCACAGTATATTCAAGTTATTCTGAATCAAAATAGAATACTTATACTTTCCTGGAGGGCTGTAGTATATTCTACGATTGTTTCAGGAGATTAGTGCATTCATGTATGAAGGACGATATTGCTTTCATTTTTAGAGGACAATAATGTATTCGTGGTTGAAGGACTATAGTGTATTCATGGTTAAAGTTCAACAGTGCATTCATAGTTTGGGGACAATAGTGCATTCATGGTTTGTGGACAATAGTGCATTCATGGTTTGTGGATAACACTACATTAATGGTTTTAGGACAATACTGCATTCATGGTGTGTGGACAATACTACATTAACGGTTAGAGGACAATAGTGCGTTCATGATTTGAGGACAATAGTTTATTCATCACATGAGGACAATAGCGCATTCAGGATTTGAGGACAATAGTGCATGCCTGTTTGTAGCACAACACTGTATTCGTGGTTAGAGGACAATAGTGCAATCGTAGATGAAGGACTGTATTGCATTCCTGGTTACTTGAAGGCGTACTAGTAGTTTTCACTGATCTTTAGTGAGATAAAGAGTGGAAATAGGACCACCGCTCCCACAGGTCACCTGACAGGCGACTAAGGTGAGTGTGTGCACGAGACTGGCTACATCACCATGTGAAAATAGGTGCTACAGAAACTGCCACTGCTAGAGTAAAGTTAAAGGCGGAAGGAAAGAAAGAAGGAGGTGCTCATTGATGCGTGAAAACGAAATAATAAATTCACACCTACCTAAAAAAACACAACAGCTTTATTTTTCCATAACCCCACCAAGGACATGGAAGTAAATTTGTCACTCGATATACGAGTTAGGGATACCTAAACTCCACATAGTCGATTAACAGGGCCACATTGTCCCCTTGCCATGAGGGTAGCCATTCGTTGTGGGCATTCCAGAAATCTTCTGCAGCTTTTGGAGAGTTGTTGGCCCAAGGCTTTCTCACACCGGTGCCGTAGTTGATTCCATCAGGGAAAAACCCAGCGGTGCCACCAACAGCGACATTAAATATAAGGTAGAACTGAAAAAAAAGAAACAATTATATTATGACAGTTCTTCTAAACCAAAATGCACAGATTATATTATATGATTATAAACGAACGTTGAAATTACTTTAGTTAATGAAAACGTTCCTATATAAGAGTTTCGCATTATCCAAATGCTATTTTAAGCGCACTTCAATGTAATGCAAATTTCTACAGCGATTCTCAAACTATAAAGGATGTTTATATAAGAAAATAGAGCGGGGGCCGACATTCTGTATAATAAGACAGTCTAGCAGTGTTCTTGTTCATGACTTATTTCTTCATCACTTCTTCTTTCTAAATTTTATTTTGTTTCTGTTTTATTTCAGTTTTTTGCTCCTAATGTACTTTTCTGTATTTTCTACTGACAATGTACTTTTGTGTGTGTTTTTTGTTGTTGTTGTCTGTTGGCAAATTACTTTTGTGAATTTCTAATGGCAGTATACCTGTTTGTATTTTCTCCTGGCAATATACTTTTGTGTATTGTCTACTGAGAATGTACTTTTGTGAATTTCTAATGGCTGTGTACTTGTGTACATTTTCTGCTGATATATTAATATTGTGAATTTGTGACACTCAGAACAGAAGCAAAGAACAAAGTGCTAGCAGCAAAACAGAAGTCCTGGGAAGAATTTGGAGAAAAGCTAGAAAAAGATGCACAAGAAAACCAGAAATTGTTCTATAAGACCCTAAAGAACATGAGGAAGGAAAAACAATGTCCTCTCAAATTTATAAAGGACAAGCAAGGCAAATTGCTTACTGCCCCAAAGGAAGTAATGGAAAGATGGAAAGAATATTTCTCAGAACTCCTGGATGGTGAGCATGGTGAAGCATCAGAAATGATAACCACTAGCACAGAAGAGAAAACCAATGATGGTGAAGATGACATAAAGATGGAAGAACTGAGGGCAGCACTAGAGAAAATCAAGATGGGCAAAGCAGCAGGGCATGATGGTATAACACCAGAAATGGTTAAGTACATGGGAGCATCAGGCGACCTATTACTCCTAAAGGTCCTACAGGCAGCATGGTGCAACAAGACCATACCAAAGGATTGGGAGATTGCCATCATAACACCAATTTTCAAAAAGGGTGACAATCGACAATGTGGAAACCATAGAGGCATATCCCTTCTCAGTGTCCCTGGTAAAATCTACTCTAGAATCCTAGAGCAGAGACTCCGACGTCTAGCTGAGCCACAATTGGATGAGGTCCAGTGCGGATTCCGAGCAAACCGAAGTACTCAAGACCTAATCTTCACACTCAGACAGCTGAGTGAAAAGGCCCTTGAGTATAAGAGTGAGATCCATCTTTGTTTCATAGATCTGGAAAAGGCATTTGACAGGGTCCCTTGGAGCAAACTTTGGGACTGTTTGGCAAGGAAGAATATTCCAGCACCTCTGATTCATGCTATACAGAGCTTCTACAAGTCTTGCAGAAATTATGTGAGGACAGCAAACCATAAGTCAGAAGAGTTAAGGACCACCACTGGTGTAAGACAAGGTGATATCCTATCACCTTACCTCTTCATACTCCTTATGGACGATGTCATCAAGGCATGTAAGGAGAGAATAAGAAAGTATTCAGTGGGGTACTGGAAGATGAGACAGGTCTATATTTCGGAGCTGGCATTTGCTGATGATGTTGCCCTGATTGCTAAATCAGAGGCACATCTCCAATCCAACCTGCAAGTCTGGAAGGAAGAGCTGGAGAAGAGAGGGATGGTCATAAGCAGCTCTAAAACAAAATCCATGGTGATATCACGAGAAGAAAGAAAACATCAGATTAAGTTGGGAGATCAGATCCTGGAGCAGGTCGACCACTTTAAATATCTCGGAGCTATTATAGACCGAAAGGGAGGCATCAAAGAAGAGTTGGCCACTCGAAAAGCAGCGGCTGGGAGACTTTTTCAGGCCATAAATCGTGGATTCCTCAGCAAGAAAGAGGTTGGTAAGAAAACGAAGATGGCTGTATACCGCTCCACCTATGTCCCAGTCTTGACATATGGATGCGAGTCGTGGGCAATGACTACAACCCACAAAAGCCAGATCCAAACCTCAGAAATGAGGTATCTGAGGAAAGTGGTTGAAGTAACAAGAAGAGACATGGTCCGCAACCAGACGATCCGTCAAGGCCTAAAATCCCATCCGCTGCAGACCCAAATAGAACAGTCCCAACTAAGATGGTTTGGCCATGTCTGCAGAATGGGAGAAGATCGGCTACCACGACAAGCATGAGAAACAAAGAGCCAGGGATCCAGACCTCCAGGACGACCCAGAGTCCGCTGGGAGGACAACATTAGACAATCTTTGAAGGACCGAGGATTAGAATGGAACCAGGCCAGGAAGAAGACAGCTGATAGAATGGTCTGGCGCTCTCTCTTCCAAACCTCTACACCTCACGGTAGACGGGGAACGACTAAGTAAGTAAGTAAGTGAATTTGTAATGGCAAATTACTTGTTTTTTTTTTTCTAGTGACAATGCATGTTTTGTTTTCTGCTGGCAGAGTACTTTTGCATATTTTCAGCAGGCAGTGTACTCATATATATTTTCTACTGGCAATGTATTATTGTGCATTTTCTGCTAGGAAGATACTTTTGTGAATTTCTAATGGCAGTTTGTGTTTTTTTTCCTCCTAGCAATGTACTTTTGTATATTTGTTTCGGTTATTTACTTTTGTATATTTGTTTCTGTAATTTACTTTTGTATATTTGTTTCTGTAAGTTACTTTTGTATATTTGTTTCTGTAATTTACTTTTGTATATTTGTTTCTGTAATTTACTTTTGTATATTTGTTTCTGTAATGTACATCACATCTGGTTTCAAGCTAGAAGAAGAAAATGACATAATGTGATTTCCCCGCCAGAGTTCTCCAAAAATGCAGGGCTAGAATGTTGAGCTCTGTTGCTTTCCCAAGAAAATGTCACGTGAACACCACAGTATATTACCTTCTTGTGCCAAAATATCTATTTTTTTCCGATCATACTGTCTGTTCACTTTTGCTATTAAGCGAAATTGAGAGAAAAAAATGTCATTCTTGCGCGAGCTGTGTTGTTTTGGTTAGTGTCAAGCTATGTTTAGTCCTGATTTCTTTAGCATTGTCTGTCTACTTTCCTGTCCAGGTGTCTCCATGCCATATAGCCAGATCTTCTGCTATTGGATGTTTGTGATGGAAGCAGATTTAGTTGTGTTCCTACAATCTACCGAGGCCACTTTATGCTTCTCTATATCGTTGATGTATTATGTTGTTCCAACTGTCGTGGTGTAAACCCACTTCTTTGTTAATACCCTATATCGATATACAAATATGCACAGCCAATCCACGTTCAACAGACTCTGACACAGAATAAATTACAGGAAGTCAAGTTCACGCCAAGACAGAAAAACGTACGCCTAAAATTTCGGAACTCGGTCACGGAAAGTACGAAAACGTCCGCAATTAAAAAGGCGAAAACGCCGAGAACCAATCAAAAGAGTTCCTTAAGCAGTAGAATTTACCGGCGTCTACTATATAAACGGGCGTGTTTTATTAAAAAAACACACACAAACACGAAGGCCAGCTCAACCGACCGACCGACTGGGGAAGAAAAAGCTGTCAAGACTGATTTAGGCTTACCTGCATGCCCGGGCAGACTTGCTTCACTAGTCGAGTCAAAATTCTGGCTTGTATTAATCTTAGAGGGTAGGTAAACTTACTATAAACTTGTAGGAGATTATGCCTACATCATATATAATGATTGTATTTTTCAGTATTATTTATAATACCTACACCTGTATATAATTAATGTGTATTATGTATAATAATTATATTTTATGGAATCAGGTATAATGATTGTATTTCCTGATATGATTGCTGAAGACGAAAACCAGCGTGAAATATAACCTATTAGTCCTTTTTAGGACTCATATAACTCCAACCTGAAATATAACCTAACAGTCCTTGTTAGGACTCATATAACTCCAACCTGAAATATAACCTAACAGTCCTTGTTAGGACTCATATAACTCCAACCTGAATGTAACCTATGATTGTATCATGTATAATGATTGTATTTTATGGTATCATGTATAACCCACCTGAAAATAATCTACACCTGTATATATTTAATACAACTTTAGGATTTTAGTTTTACTATGAATGTATCAGGTATACTGATTATATTTTAGGGAACTAGGTATAATGATTGCATTTCCTGATATGATGGCTGAAAAGAAAACCAACCTGAATATAACCTGCAACAGTATTGTTAGGGTATATTTTACCAGCCAGTATAGCACTTATCAGATATGACCTGGTATATTATAGGGGGAAGGAAACGGTTGTATCATACCTAGGTGTACCAATTATTGGATGTATTCATGTATTGAATCAGAAAGAATGTTTTGCAAGTACACACCTGTCATGTCTCGCTATTGCTAAATCATACTGAGCCATGTTGTCATTCATCCTACATGCAAACACCAGAGACACGCTCATCTCATATACACTAGAAATAGGTGGGCTTGATGACAGAAATTAGTCCCTATTTTTCCTTGTAACCGGCTTTATTCGTGTCATCCAACCTGAGGTCGTATTTTCGGATCAATCCAGCTGCCTGGAACTTCGCAGGAGCATAGTGATTGTATCGAGCTACATCCTTAGTCCCCCTCAGTCTTGGGTGGGCTAAAGGAACGATCATCAGCGGGTGTTGTGTGCACCAAACTAAGAAGGATAGAACTGTTTTAAGAGATGAATACACATTAGTACCATTTCCGTCGGCAAGTGTGAGCAATTAACTGTCAATGAAGAAAAAGTGATTTAGCGTAGTTGTCGCAGAGAGATTTATGGTTAATAAATTTCGATTTCTTTTCTTTATTCTACCCGTGTCTTCTACTTTATTATCACTCTATTATCCTTTTCCATTCTTTTGCATTCGTTTTATTGGGAAAATATAACTCTCCCATTCATACCTTCGCCTGTCTCTTTTCTTATTTAGCAACGCATTTTTATTTCTGTTAAGCTAAGTTCTTGAGTAGACCGAATAGTGTGAAATTCGTTCTCGACAGACATGATGGCAGACATATCGTCTAGCATTTTCATCTGACACGGCGCTCTTGGTTAAGTTTCTTGGTGTTAGGTGTGAGAGGCGCCAACATGCATCGCTGGGAAATGACCATAGGTAGCTGCAAGTGTGAAACGCGTCTGGCAGTTTAAGTGCCGTCGTCTGAGTTTTATGTAAGTGTTAAGACGGGAACTATTTCGGATTTTCGAGAATTAGGAAATCATTTCTTTTCATAAGATATAAACCCCAGTAGTTTAGACTAAATTCATTCTGTACTCCGCAGTCAAGACTAGGAACATCTAGCGTTCGATTCCTAAGATCTCTGTTAATAGAAGCATCATTTAGTTGGTCGAATTAGATATAGATCTTAGTAGTTCTGTGTTGAGGTAATATTATATATCTAGTATTTTGTGAGTGATTTAAGTGGTAAATCGCCTATTTTATTTTCACTAGTTAGATTTCTGTGCAGAGGGATTAAATTATACGTCTGTTATATTCTCTAGTTGACGTGTTACAGTGGAAAGCAGAATAAATTTTTATTTCTAGCTTAAACTCATGCAGCTGTAAATAAAATAAAATTAAATTACTAGTAACCAGTCCGGGTATATTGTACCTAACTTATAACTGCACTGAGTCATCATTGAGTATTGACGAAATACGTAAGTATTTCTAATTCATGATGATTGATTTTTTAAACGATCATAATTATTTCACGGGAGTTTTAACGTTAAGACAAGCTCTACGCTTGCAGTTATAATGTAAGTTAAAACCGAGGCTAATATTATGGTTAAGTATTTTGTACTTTTCTCTTCCTTATACAGTTTTGGGTCAGCCCAACGTTTACCAGCGGTTTTAGTGCAACTGAGAGAAGAAACATTTTTTATCTTTAACCACGTGGGTTTACAAGTTAACACCTGTCTGGCAGTGTGTGAGCCTCCAGAAATAGACAGAGTACAAATCTCACTAACGGTTGTAAAGACTAAATGCCTATACTGGGCCTTTGAGCCAGATTATATTTCTTCACAAACTCTCATGTACATGCAGCCCTGTGGCGAGAAAAATTACAAATCATTAACATTCCGACATTTTTGACTAATTGTGGTGTGACCAAGAATTTTTATAGTGAGAGTAGTATCAAACCTGCCATTTTTCCTAAGTAAGGGAAACCTCGTGATTCTGACACTGAGCCCGTTTAAAACTAATTCTTACCTGAACTGATTCAAGTGTCACTAACCTTAGTCTGCAAAATATTCGCATGAAGAGGACGCTCCCCGGAACATTGGATGAAACCAAAATCTGCAGAGCTGAGATCCGCTTCATCAAGAGAAAAACAGATTAAATTGTGTGGGTGTCCTAAAGTTTGCGCCAGACGGCGAACACCAGCAAGATTTTAGGTAAGAAAAGTGTGACAGGGGCCCCTGCTGAAAGAACAGAGTGAAAGCAGAACGAGTGATTCTTTTTCCATTTTTTTATATTCAGGCACCCATTTTGTAATTTCATTTATGCAAAGATTGCTGCAAATGACATTTTCCTCTTAGGATAGATTAGGGTATCAATTCCGTTCTTAAACTATAGAGGAGAAATCATAGAACATAGCGTTTATATCTGTGACTCTTTGGGGCTATCACATTTCTTCTAACGGGATCGTGGGCTCTGCATAGAGGGAAATGATTACACCTATGGGTCTATTGTTCTTTTAGTAATTCATTACCTTATATGTATTTTCTATGCTTGATATTAACATTTATGTGTTGTGGTAAATTGTCCTTATGTTAATAAATTTACGTAAACTTTATTCAAGCGTGTCGGTCAGCTCGTTCCAACATATCTATATTCCATTGTTATAGTTTTTTCCCCGTCTGTGCGTCTAACTGTCGTCACTTATGTGTGGGTGTATGTGAGTGGATATATATATATATATATTAATATACATTATAATAGATTGTCTGACTCCTCTAGATCTGTTGTAGAAGATAGGCTGAAAGAGAGAAGATTCTCGATTTCAGGGACAGACTCTATTAATTTCTCCATCTCACTCGTGGAAATCTATTTCTATTATTATCTCTCACTGTTGCTATCGCTTATTCTAATCTATTCAGAAGGGACCAACCCAAGTCTTAATTCCCCTATCAAAAATCTACGACAGTAGTGAGAGACAAGATTAACAGCACAGCTGATAAATTTTCTGCAATTGATTAACAGCACAGCTGATATATATATAATTTTGTTCCTATAATTGGAAGAATTGTTGTTATATATATATATATATATATATATATATATATATATATATATATATATATATATATATATATATATATATATATATATATATATAATATATATATATATATATATATATATATATATATATATATATAATATATATATATATATATATATATATATATATATATATATATATATATATATATATATATATATATATATATATATATATATATATGTATGTATATATATATATATATATATATATATATATATATATATATATATATATAATATATATATATATATATATATATAATATATATATATATATATATATATATATATATATATATATATATATAATATTATATATATATATATATATATATATATATATATATATATATATATATATATAATATATATATATATATATATATATATATATATATATATATATATATAATATATATATATATATATATTATATATATA
Source organism: Oreohelix idahoensis (assembly GCA_024509875.1). Taxonomy (NCBI): domain Eukaryota; kingdom Metazoa; phylum Mollusca; class Gastropoda; order Stylommatophora; family Oreohelicidae; genus Oreohelix; species Oreohelix idahoensis. The sequence continues at coordinate 411,952 of JAMPIV010019319.1, forward strand.
TATATATATATATATTTATATATATATATAATATATATATATATATAATATATATATATATATATATATATATATATATATATATCATATGTAAACTTACAAATCCATTACATTCATCTTCCAACATCCACCCTTCAGCACAAGAGTAGATAGTGTATATACTTAATAAATAAGGAAATTGTATTTGAACGACTTGCCAATTTTTTATAATTGTTAAGTGAAATCTGTTTCCTTGTTTTAATATCACAGTTAGTTACACAGCGGGGTGGCATTTTATGACTGTCTCCACTCTACTAATTTTTCAAGATCAGATCATTCACAGCCGTAACTAATTTGTGATACCAGTAGTTCTCTCATACACTGAGACTTCACCATTTTCTGCAGAAATTCTATTTTTGTATTGTCAGTACTATACTGATCCTAGATACAATAAAAACTTCACGCTACACCAACTAAGTTCTTAATCCCATCTATCTATCTATCTATCTATCTATCTATCTATCTATCTATCTATCTATCTATCTATCTATCTATCTATCTATCTATCTATCTATCTATCTATCTATCGATTCTAATCTATCTATCGATCTATCTGTCTGTCTATCTATCTATCTAACTATCTATCTGCCTGTCTTTCTGTCTATTTATCCAGTCTCTGCATTTATCTGTCATCTGTCTGTCTGTCTATTTGTCAACACATGCATCCATACATCCATCAAATTATCCAACCATCAAGTCACCATTACATCTAAACACCAGTTTGTTTGTCTATTTATTTATCTGTCTACTTACCTATGTATCCGTCTACCTATCTATGTATCCGTCTCCTTATCTATGTATTCGTCTACTTATCTATGTATCTGTCTACTTATCTATGTATCTGTCTGTTTATATATCACAAGGACACTTACATCCTGATCAAAGGGTGCCATCTTAGATGCACCTTGCCAGACGTTTCCGCCGCTAAATCCACCAAAACCCCAGAAACCTCCACTTCCGGGGTCCACATACAAGATCTGCTGGTTGTCGATGAACGTTCTGAGAACGAAAATGAATGAAGTGAATGTCATATTTTTACCCCTGACAGAGCATATAACCACTATTGCAGCTGACCTACATTCATGACACCTGCGCCAAAGTATTTCATATTCGTGTGCAGTGGTGGCTCATTTAGCAACATGTTTTACATAGTGAATGTGCTAGCCATATGACAAACAGTGCCATAGCTGAAGCTAGTGAATGTGCTAGCCATATGACAAACAGTGCCATAGCTGAAGCTAGTGAACGTGCTAGCCATATGACAAACAGTGCCATAGCTGAAGCTAGTGAACGTGCTAGCCATATGACAAACAGTGCCATAGCTGAAGCTAGTGAACGTGCTAGCAAACAGTGCCATAGCTGAAGCTAGTGAACGTGCTAGCCATATGACAAACAGTGCCATAGCTGAAGCTAGTGAACCTGCTAGCCATATGACAAACAGTGCCATAGCTGCTGCTTCGTCAGACGTGCCTGTTGATAGCAGTTGTGGTTTATTTAGCTTTATGTTTATAAGTTGTTAAGGTACTTGCCACTTGAAAAACTTCACATTATCTGCTACCTCGTTAGACGTGCCTGTTGATAGAAGTGGTACTATTTTTCCTCGCCTTATCAGACCCCAACCCCTCCCCCTTTTTTCCCCGGAAACCACGCATGGTCACGTTCCAGAAAATAAGATACAATAAACTAAAAAGTCGTCGCTCAAAAGCAACGAAAAAAGGACACAATCTTTCTACGAAATTAAAAAAAACAAATTTTTTCTTTTAAGTAGTCAAAATGTGTTCTGTTCACTAATTCCGGATGCCAGTTTTACAGTACATTAAGTTTAATAAAAGCAAGCCAATTGTGGACAAAAAAACAGAAATCAAAAGCTTGGTTCAAGTGGGACAACAAAAAAGGCATTAGTAGTTAAAAAGTGTACTTTGAACAAGAAATCTCCGAATCTTCCTTTAATGTGGAGCATTGACCTTGAAAACGAAACTTACCAGTTGTCGTAAATTGAATGCGAATCGCTGTCACTTTTAGCGAAGTAATCCGCCTCTGTCTGAATCTCTATTTAGTCTCCTCCCATTTTTCTTTGTAATAGCTCCTACAAGCTCAATTTCTGGTGTTAGTCATGTTGTTCTTACATTGGACAGGCTGTAATTCCAGCCTTTGCACGTGCGCATCGGCACCGAGCTAAAGGTCTTTTCATTTCTCCTTTCTTGTGGGTGGCGGCATAGTTCCCTGAGTCTTTGATTCAGAGAGGCGTCGAAAACACAGGAGAGCAACATTAAGCCATTCATGTGACCGAGCGACCGTCTAAGAACCTCGAACAGAGTGTCGCTACAGCTTACACAACTTTCTTTTATTGGGAGACGTCAGATTGGTAACCTCCTAAGGTCCTGGCGTCATTGGTATGCTGCCATTAATGCACATGCAAGCTCCGCCTGAACACCTGCTACTGAATTTAGCTATAAAAACTTGGCATCCCCAACACTTGTCGCTCGTTTTCTCCAGAAGAAATCTCTAGCCTAGCAGAGTGGAATTTGGGCGTATTTTCACCTTGTGCCAGTTGCTGTGTGTTAAGGGACATTCTTCCTATTTGGTAAGCACACTTACTTAGTATTAGCAAATAGCCGCCCTGAGGTTTTTGGTTGCTAAATTTTATGGATTTTTTGCGATATCTTTGAGACTAAATAATGCACAAAAAGACACGATTGAGTTCGAGTTGTATGCGCCACAACGCAAGTGACGTGCGAATGTTTTGAGTAGCAACTGAATTCTTTTGTGTTGATAAATGTCCAGCGGACGGCTGTATACAGTTTGTAGAGTGTTTTTGAATATTATGTCTGATCGGACCTACAATAGAAGTTATATGCCTTTTAAAGTGGAATGAACTGATATGCAAGAACGAAATGAATATATGATTCAAATTTATTACTAATAAATATTTGCCGTCTGGACCTGATGAAAGTGATACAGCCGTGTGGATATGAAATATATGTTATAAATATGTGTAACCCATGAAATACTGATCAAGTATTAATTGTATGTCTTCTTAATAACCTCTGGATACGAACGAATGATACGCCATGTTTTGAGAATTAAATCGTTCGGTTGCTGTTGAACTTCAATGTTCCATAATTGATCATATTGAGCCATTACCCCTAGTCTCAAAGATTTGGAAGGTTTTCAGTCCAAAGAAAAGACCACCGTATCACTAAACTTATTTAAAAATCCCTAGTCCAGTTGTTTCATCTTACTTAAATAGTCCTTAGGATACTGTAAAGGGCAATTTTTACTATCTTGCAATATAATACATTTATATACTTATTATGTTCGCAAATATTTTGTAATCAAAGTATTTCCTTTTTAAGTGCTTAAGGAGAAGTCATTTTTGAGTTACTTCCCTTGAAAGTAGTTCCGTCATCTTCGATCGGACTCCGCGGACAAGTCTAGGCCTACTGCGATTTATTCTTTGGCTGGGTAGGAATAGATTGTTCTTGCTTCAGTATATCTATGGCCTGAATTTATACGTAGTGTTTGTATGAGTAGGACGAGTCTGTCTTATATATGGATATCTTTACATTTCTAAGTCGAACTATGTTGGTTGTCGCTAGAAAAGGTCAAAGGCTATGCAGCGGAAGTATCGCTAGCAAGGGGTGTGATCCATGGCCGTCATCCTGTCTGGATGTCGAATTTTGTTGTAGCAGGCCTATCGCCGAAAAAGTGATCGATAAGTCAATGGGGAAAAGTGATAGTCATTTAGACATGTTGTATGTACTTTACCCCAGTGTTTATTCTCTTTTGCCAAGGAATGGCAAAGTTATATTTCGCATAGAAAGGTAAAACCACAATTTATTATGAACTTGGGCTTCGCCATCGTTGTTGATAAACAGATGCACAGTGGTACTTTTGAAAAGAATATTTATTCAAAGGAAGACGACATTCCTATATATCAACACTAGATTGTATGATATTATTCAATCACCTCTATGAGAGAAGCTATGAAGAAATGAGGACATTTAACGAATGACCAATTTTGGTCTGGGTCCTATAGTGAGTGAAACTCACGAGAGAAGAACAGCCATGTTGAAATTCATATACTTTGTATTTATCGAGTGAGAAAAAGGGATGCCTGTACTATCGCTCGATGAACCAAGAGATCACTGCTACATGTGAGAACCCATGTCTGGGATTCCTATATCTTTATGGAAAATATATATATTGAACTTTACGTGAAGGGATATTCACTAGACGAGGTTAGGTCTAGGAGCCTTCCTATATATTGGTTATGGTCTGACGTGCCCAGTCAGTAAAGCCAGATGATTTACATGATGGAACTCTGAATGCTTATTTACGAATGCTCCATTATGATATTTGCCAAGCATGAATGCTAACTTAAGATGATATTCCTGTGATCAACATTATGCTGTCTATGTCGACATTTGTTCCTGTAACCATACACGTACTGTCCAAGTGTGCGTCCCATTAAATGTTATAAAAAGACCACCGTAGTTCCAGTACTTCTTGAATTCGAACAGTGTGAGTATGAGTGATGTACTACCAACCTGTCAACTCTATCGAATCATGCTACCATTCGCGTTCTGACATTCACATACACACTCATTGTTTACACTCACATTCTTGTCGGAGCCTCATCACGTTCCAGGACAAGATAACCTGTATGACCAAAACTGTGCTGGGTTTAATGAGTTGACAATCGTTACACTTTACTACACCAGTCCCAACATCTACATTTATCAACTGGTGGACATTCACGTCATTTAACAAATAAAGCGTGATTCAACAACTAGTAGCCAGTATGAGTTAACAACTAAACAGAGTTTAACAGATACATTTTTCATGACAGGGATCTCTGAACTTTTATAAAGTTCGCCACTATCCTAAAATCACAAAGGTGTTAATCTAAGAGAGTTTTTCCTTGGACGGAGTTTGTAATCAGTCGGTGTATATTTATTACCTTCAGTAACTATCAATGGGGTAAAGACAACTACCTTGTTGTTCGTATGGATATGGTTATAATCATTTTACTTTTAGCGACTGCCAATGAGAAAAAAGCGTATTGCTATTTTGTAACTGATCTGTTTATATCAACCTCTTAAATGGTTAGCAATTTGATAAATCTTAATATCCATGGTTTTACACAAGGGTATGTGTATATTAACGATTTTTGTCATAACCCTTACAGCTTTGTGTGTAACGGGGGTGTATTGATTGTAGTAATTATTGTATCAGCGCAGTTGTGCGTAAACAAAATATGTACATTGAATTTTGTGGGACCATCCAAGTGGGGCACTTAAAGGCACTTGTCAGCGAATGGTAACTAATTTTCTGCTAGCTACGTCTGGTTGTGTAAGTTATAGGTGTGTGTGTGTGTGTGTGTGTGTATGTGTGTGTGTGTGGACTAATTCTGCACCTGGCCGAAGACCAGAGGTATAATTACATTTTTGACCTCCTCCGGCGAGCCAGAGCAGGCAAGCGGTTGTAATTAGTAATGGGCGGGACTAATCCTGGCTTGCAGTCGACAGGATTTCGGGCAACGGAAATGAGAGAGAGAGAGAGAGAGAGAGAGAGAAAGAGAACGAACGAACGAACGAACTTTATTTTCAAAGGGTTTAGAATTGGGCACGCAGGCCCGTCTAACATTCTGCCCTTCCTTTCTCTCATCTTCCATACTGAATCCATTTATTCTCACATGTATCCTAAATATTACTTAAATAATAAAATAACAAAATAAAATAAAATCCCAACATTGTAACAGTACAATAACATGTACACAGATTTACAGTACATTATCATAATTAATATTAAACAGGACAAAATTATCTTTAAAACCTACATATGATGTTATGTAATTATTTAAGAACATAACGAAATTAGGGTGGCATATAATCTGCACTCATGATGTATTTGAAAAGTCTGTGATTGAATGAATATGGACTAAGAGTATTTTTTAAGTCGTGTGGAAGAGTATTCCACAGATGAGCAGCAGAAAAAGCTAAAATTTTCTTGAATAAGTCGAGCCTAGGCTTGGGCATGTGTAATTTATTTAAGCGTTGACTGCGTCTTCCGCTGTATTTGAAAATAGGTCACAGATACGTTGGAGCATTCTGTGACAAGATTTTGTGAATAAATTTGGCTTTGTTGAAGAGATGGCGCTTTCTTAGTGGTAATATGTTAAGATATGTATATGCGTCTACACACTGTGTGAGGTTTTTGTCTGAAATTAGGTGCACTGCACGTTTTTGTAATGAATAGAGTCTTTTAGTGTTGGTCATGGTGCAGCCATCCCAAATTGTGGAACAATAGTCTAGATGTGTTTGTATCTGGGATGTATAGAACATTTTTCGTGTCTCCTCATCTATGAAATGTTTGATTTTAGCTAACTGGTAAACTTTTTGTGCCGTTTGTTTGGTCAGTGCTTGTACATGCGAATTCCAACTTAAATGTTCGTCAATTATGAGTCCTAGTGTTTTATTTTCATTTACATTTTCAATTAAGGAGGTTCCAATGTAGAGCTGAAGTGTTGTTTTCGGTGAGTTTTGTAATTTTTGTCTAGTTGAATTATCATACATTTTGTTTGAATGATATTTATTTGCATGCAATTTTCATTGCTCCACTTAATAAGATTGTCTGTGTCGCTTTGTAATAATATTTCTAGCGTGTTGCAACTTTTATCACTAGTATAAATGGTACAGTCATCGGCAAATAGGTCGCAGGATGAGTGCTCGATGTGTAGTGGAAGGTCATTTATGTAAATGGAAAAAAGTAGAGGGCCGAGAATAGAACCCTGAGGAACACCGGTTTCAATAATAGTTGGGCTTGACAAGAAGTTATTGTACCACACTACTTGCTGTCTGTCGGACAGGAATGATTTAAGTAATGTCACTAGTTTAAAGTTAACTTTCATTGTTTCTAATTTTCTTATTAAAACAGCGTGATCTAACATATCAAATGCTTTCCTAAAGTCTACAAAGATTGCTCCACATATGTTATCGTTATTTATGTTTAGGTGCAAGTTGTCTATCATCTTAGTTAGAGCTGTGTGGTATGAACGCTTTTGTCGAAACCCTGACTGACTGTCAATTAGCAAGTCATTGCTAACTAGGTAATGTAGTGTTGCTTTATGTATGTGTTTTTCTAGTGGTTTAGAAAGCGATGATAAAAGAGAAATTGGTCTATAGTTACCAAGATTACTGTTATCTGACGAGCCAGGTTTGAAGAGAGGATATACTTTGGCAATTTTAAAGGCCGAAGGAAAATAACTTTTAGCGACACATTGATTATATATAAAAGTTAGTGAATCACTAATAGCTGGTGCGGCGTAACGCAGTATTCGATTACTAATTCCGTCAAGCCCTGATGAGCTATTATCTTTAAGGCCAATAAGATAGTTATACACTTCATTAACTGTCATAAAAGAAATGTCGGGTGGAACTGAGTTTGTACATTTGTTCTTACAGAATGCTGAAAGTTTGTCTAAGTCACTACAGGTAGGTGGTATTGTGGATTTCAGACTGTTTATTTCTGCTTGAAAGTGATTGCTGAAGTCGGTGCAAGTAAATGAAGTGTTGGAAGAGAATGAGTCTGGTGCATTACGTTTTTTCGCTAAGATGTTAATTGCCTTCCATATTTCCTTACTATTTGATTTGTTCTGAACCATATTTCTAAAATGATTTTTCTTTTCTTTGCGAATTAAATATTGAACCTTGTTCCTGTATACCCTGTATGTGTTGAGGTCCTTATTTTTGTGCGCTTGGTCTCTCTGCCTCATAGCCTCCAACACTTCCTGCGTGATCCACGGAGATTTTAATTGTCGTTTGACGCGAATTTCCTTAACTGGTACGTGCGTGTCAAAAACACTATAAAAATTTTTTGTCCAGTATGCAATAGCGTCATCCGGATCAGGAAGTTGGTAAACACGGGCGAGAGGTGCAGTTAGCAAGTCATTTAAAAATAATTCCTTACTGAAATGTTTGAAACTTCTAAATTTGATACTTACATGTTTATTTTTTGGAACTTTACATTTATTCTTTGACCATGTACAGCATACTGGATAGTGGTCACTCATTGCAATATAAGGGACAGAGCATTCTATGATGTTTTCTGGGCAAGTTACGTAGATGTGGTCGATTAGTGTGGTTGATGTTAGTGTTACTCTTGTAGGCTGGTTAACTATTTGTTTTAAGTTGTACGATAATATTATATTTTTCCATGTTAGATTTGAATTGTGTATATCGATGTTAAAATCACCAAGAAGAACAACCTCCTTGACTGTGGCAAATACATTGTCCATCATTATGGTGAAATCTTCGTACCATATAGGTCCTGCACTAGGATTTCGATAAAGATATCCCACCAGAAATGGGCCCTGATTCGGTAGCTTTATTTCCAACCATACACATTCTATCTCTGCTGTCTCTAAGTCGTTTCTGTGGCGAAAATTAAGGGAAGTGGAAATATAAACTGTTATACCTGTCTCTTGTTTTTTGCTTGCGTCTCGCCGAATAGTTTTAAAACCATTTAACGCAATGTCATCGTCTGTTATTCTGTCATTTAGGCGACTTTCTGAAAGTCTAAAAATGTGAAAATTCTTACTTAGAATGTATGTAAGTTCGGGGAGTTTACCTAGAAGATGGTAAATATTCAGATGTCCAAGTCGTAGACCATCCTTGTGAAGCCACGGTACATAATTACCAGCCATGTTTGTATAGTAAAAAGAAATTTAGAATATTTTTAAAAAAAATTACAAGTTAAAAAACAGTTATGCACACAAAAAAGCGCAAAATATTTTTACGAATTAATACTTCACCAAGGAAGTGGAATTCAAAGAATGAGAAATTGCAGAAAATACAATTTTAAAATAATTAATACAACTAATAAAAAAAAAAATTTCAACTGAGTATATGAAAATTGTCACAAAACAATCAGACATACAACATATCACACCAGAACTGCTCAACGCAACAAAGTGAAGTTAAACGAGAGATGGAAGAAATTAATAATTGTCACAAGTCAGACAAGTATACAACACTTCACACTTTAACACCGACAATTCTAACAAATTGAAGCTACGCGTGATAATAAGAAATTTAAATTGTAACGAAATAAGTAATCAAAGAAAAATTTTAGAGGATATTAACCGATAAACTAGTAAAAGTTCTGATTATTACCGTTGTATTAAAATATCAACAAATGTTCAAATGGAGTGAATGATGTAGTAACAGAGATTTAGTGAGGCAAAGTGTTTGTTCGTCAATAACTGATGTCTCTGCCGGGCAGATAATAGGGGTGACGTTGGGCAGACATCATTAATGCTTGTCTAAGTGACGCAGGGCTGAATTGCATCAGATAGACAAGTTCAGGGTTCCACTGACGACGATAATAAGAACTAGGGGTGGAAGCATGGTGATCTCTGATTTCTTCCGTCCTTGTTGTAGTGTTGGTAGAAGTATTCTGAGCCTGGGACATTGGAATACTGTTGGTAGAGGTATCTGAGTGGGGCTGCCTTGTGACTAACGGGGGAAACATGGTATCATAAGATTCGGCTTCCTGATTGAAAGTGGCGTTGTGATAGCTGGAAGGCTGCCTGCTTGCAATAGGTGTGCTTCTTTGAGGGGCAGGTAGGGTGTGTGATGTATTGTGATTATAGGTTGATGTCTCAGTAGATTTCTTTGCATTCTCTATATGGGTTGGGCTGTCTTGTTGTGTCCTTTCTGGATATTTTATGTTTTTGGCCAGGATGCTGCTTCCCAGTGTGGATGTGTGAATTTGATCTCCGTAGAGTCGTTTCTTAGGTGCTCCTGAGTTAGATGTAAAGAAAGGAGTATTGTTGATGAAGCCAAGGCCGTTTTGTTTACAATAGTTCTGTAGTTTTGTGTTGTAAGTGTCCACTGTGCGACGCTGAAACCCATAGCATGGTGGTATGATTGATGAAATAAAGATGGAGGCTTTGGGAAATTTAGTTTTATTGTAGCCACCAATCCTGAGGGGTTTAGGCTCTGCTCATTCATGATATCATTAATTCCTACGTGTAGTGTTGTTTTTGTTATCTTGTGATTAATATTGAACTTATTAATTATGTCCAGTAGTCTTTTAATACCAGCCCCCGGCACTGTCATAACTGAAACGATGTCTTCTCTTGTAGTGGACATTCTTTCACAATAAATACCTTTCAAGAGGGAGCCACCAATTACAATATGTGTAACGTCACTACGTATTTCTTCACTTTGTTTTCTATTAGTTTGATACTGCTGCCTTTTGTGGTGTTCTTGTTGTGGACTGTCGTGATGGGTCTGAGATTTGTGAATTGGGTTTTCGGGCACTGGAACGTTGTCTGGTAAGGATGCTGATACCTGCTCATTTTCTGTTGAATAATTCACAAGAACTTGAAATCTGTTGGTAATTTTGACTCCAATAGGATATGTTGTGTTTGTGAGTGTCTCTTCGTGTTTTTTGTGTACAGTTTGGTGGTGACCTTTTCGCTGATTTGGCGTATTTTTATGTATGGATTCTTCGCCATCTTCTACCGTTGTTTGAGGATGATCTGGTTGTCGTATCTTATAGAGTGAGAAGTCTCTCTGCAGTTTTTTGATGGTGTCCTTCATGCTAGAATTGTCTTCCCTCAGAGATACTATCTCACTTTTAAGAATTTCGTTTTCGGCCTTGAGCGATGTCTGTATACTAGACGTGAGATCACCAATTAAACTTCGTAAAGTGTCCTCCATATTTTGCATTAGCTCCTGGCAGCACGGCACAGGTAACTTCGTGGTGTCTTCTTTATGTTGCTCAAGAGATACAGTTTCAGCTTTTCGTATATTTTCATGGTCCATGGGGTATTCGATGGCCAACAAAGGTTTACAAATTGTAGGGGTGTCTGTTATTTTATCCAATACTGCAGAAGGTAGAATTTCTGATTCACTGTGAGAAATTGGGTTGCAGCTGATGTTGAGGATGTCGTTGTCGGTAGTAAAGTCATTTATGCCTGGAATCATTGTGTCTATTGCCAAGTGGGGCATAGATACAGCAGAGTCCATTTGAGTGTTTTCTAACTCAACATCAGTTACAATTTTTGAAGATTCTTTTAATTCTTCAAATTCTGTTTCTAACCATGATTCGATTGCTGCGGCAGTCCCCTGGGCCATAATTTTGTTCTTAGTGTGATAAAGGTGAACTTTGAGATGTGGTGTTGTTATAACATCTTCCACTAGTGCACCATTTATGTCTGTTCTTGACTCTACAAGTCCTGTTTCGTAGTATTTAATGATAATTAAACGAAATGCCTCGTACTGAAAGGTGCTCTGCTATGTTATAGTTACACATTTTCCATGACTTGATAGCTTCAAGGTTATACCGGACCCGGTTTTACAACCTTTAAGTTTTACGTGAATAGCCCTCTCTTTGTTCAAAGCATAGTTTTTTATGGTTGTTGGTCTTAAACGAGCGTCCCTGGGGCCCACTGTTAGCTGCGAACTAACGCCTTCTTCCAAGCATGACACTGTTACATTCCACACGTTGCTGCAAAACCTATATTGGCCAAACAGGCAAACGACTTGGGGACAGATTCAGCCAGCACTTAAATGACATCGCTCAGCAAAAGTCCACACCAGTTGCCATACACTTCAATGGTCCTGACCACCATGGTCCCATTGACATCCAGGTCACCGCGATCCGATCCTGCTCCTCTGACACTGCCAGCCGAGAACAGCTTGAGAACCGTCTTATCCACCGCATGGGGTGTCTAAAACCAGCCGGTCTCAACACTTTCCACAGCTTTGTCTGAGGTCACCCTTTCCTCTCTTTTGACTCTTTCCACTCTTATCCTATTCTTCTATTTTTATGCCATCCCCCATAATATTTTCTCTTCTATTTCCAGTCCCCACTTGTATTACGTTCGGGTATTTTTTCGTTTTTTAGTTTTTAGTTTCTTAGTATGTATTGTGTACATCCGGGGTCAAGAGTCACTTCCTTTTCAGCCCAGCGTGATAGGACTCAAATGCTTCGCCTTCAGGGAAGTACCTAAGTTTTATTTATTTATTTTTTTTTAATATTTATTCTTATATTCATTTAAGTTCTTATGTCTCCTATCTAGCCTTCACTGTCTTTCTTTTCCTGACGAAGGCCTTGTGGCCGTAACGTAGACTATTTTCTTTGTCTCTTGTCCTCGTAAGACGAATCACCTTTTTTCGATTTTTTTTTTCAAACCCATCCATTACTCCACGTCTTACAGCAGTTCCCCTCAACTTCCTCGATTTTTTATATATATTTTTTGACTGCACCGTGTCTCTGTTATCTCGTATCTCTATCTACCTATCCTGTTTATCTCCCTGATCCTATCCTACCTCTCTTTTCTCCGTATTTTATATCCTATTTATTCATTTATTTTTGTACTTCCCCACTCTTCCTTCATACCCTATATTACCGCACTATACCCTAGGCCTATTTATTTATTGTTTATTAATCTCTATTTTCATTTAGCGTTATATATTTTATTTATTATTTACTTCATATTTTACGTTTTTTATTTTCTGGACGTTTTACTTTTCCCCACTATGCCCTCTCTTAAATATTTTATTAACTCTCTCCGTGTGTCGGTCACTACCAGCTTTAGCTCCCTACCTCCTGATATATCCCGTGTCGCTATTGACTTTGCGTTCGTTACTTTCAAGAAAACTAGATTCACCTCTCATCTCCACTTTATTCACACCTGCCTCCACCACAAAATTCTTCCTAATGGATTCTCTTCCAATTTTCATCCATCTGCTGGTACACTCAATCCTAGGGAACAACGTCTCCTACAACGTATTGAGACCAAATGTGGCTTTCAACGTATGCGCGTAGTGGCCACCAGTCACTCCCGCCTTTTATCAGACCTCAGTGCCCAACAGACCCAGCTTCTGCTTCGCTTACGTTGTCTCACCTCCAACAACTTCCCTTTCTATTCTATGATACGCACCACTATCCACACACTGAACCGGCAGCTGCATGAGTCCCTTTCCACGTCTAAACACCATAAACTATCCCGTCTCATCCCTACCCCCACAGCTACCCCTCCATCCTCCACTCCATCATGCACTCAGGTAGTCTGCATCCCCCCAGATCTACCCCTCTCTGAGGGAGAGCGCTCCGTTCTCAGTAAGGGCCTAAAATTTGTTCCTCTCCGTCCGACCCTAGACCAATACAATCTCCTCCAGGATGTTCATCGGTTTCACCGTCGCATGAGGCTGAAGCTCCATTTTAGAGAGGAAGAATGCACTCCGCAGTCTCAGGCTGAATCCGACATCTTCGCACGCTTTTCTGACTCCACTAAACCTCCGTTTACACCTAAGCCTGGGGCCTCTCATGCCCTGGACCTGTATATCAAGAACACCATCCATGACATTCAGCAGCTCCGCCCTCGTAGATTGCATTATTCCAATCTCACTTCGGCAGAGTCCCGTGCTCTCTCCCTTCTTCGCCGTAGAGACGACATTGTCATCAAACCGGCTGACAAGGGAGGAGCCATTGTCGTCTGGCAGAAGGACTTGTACCTAAGGGAAGGTAACAACCAGTTGACCAATGGCTCTTTTTACAGGCCCAGGACCAGCGATGCGACTGTCTCTAACAATCGCATTGTGCACAACACCATTAAACAGCTCATCACTAGTAATGATCTTCCTCCCGAAGCATCTCATCTTAGGATTCATGACAGCTCTTTGGGCAAGCCTGTATTCTACATGCTCCCCAAAATTCATAAGATCGAAAACCCTGGAAGACCTATTGTCTCAGTCTGTTCTTGTCCTACTGAACACATTTCTAACTTCCTCGATAGCATTTTCCAGCCTATCGTTGAGAATCTTCCCTCCTTTATCAAAGACACCAATCACGCTCTTACAACTTTCTCCTCTATCCGACTCCCAGCAGACCGCTCCTACCGTCTTTTCTTGCTAGACGTCTGCTCTCTGTATACCTCTATTCCCCACTCTGATGGTCTCCGAGCTCTTCGGTTTTTTCTGGACCAGCGCACTTGCCCTTCTATATCCACTGTCACTCTTCTCCGTCTTGCTGAACTGGTCCTTAAACTGAATTCCTTTGAATTCAATGGTCAGTTTTTTGACCAAATTAGTGGTGTTGCCATTGGAACGAAGATGAGTCCCAGCTATGCCTGTCTATTCATGGGCCACTTGGAGCATCAGATATGGCAACAATACTCCGGTCCTGTCCCTGGGTTTTACCGCAGATATATCGATGACGGCATAGGTCTCACAGATATGTCTGAGACTGATTTACACCGCTTCATCGACTTTGTGAACCACTTTCACCCCACCATCAAGTTCACCTCCCTCGTCTCCACAGTATCTGTCAACTTCCTTGACATTACTATTTCTATCACGCCCTCCGGCCTTAATACCTCAGTATACTACAAGCCGACAGATGCCCACAGCTACCTCCTGTATACCTCTTCTCATCCTCGGGCCTGTCGTGACTCCCTTCCTTTTTCACAACTTCTCCGCCTCCGCCGTTTATGCCAAGACGACGATGACTTCCACTTACGAGCAAATGAGATGTTGGATTTCTTCCGTAACAGACTTTATCCAGAACATGTTCTCAACTCTGCTCTCCAACGTGTGCTCCCCATCTCAGGAGGCCCTCAAACCTCACCATAAATCCACTTCGAATAGAGTCAAATTAATCTTGACCCATCACCCTCACAGTACTACTGTCAAACAGATCCTTTTCCGCCACCTCCCTATCCTCCAAGCAGAGCCTGTGACCCAAGAAGTATTCAGTGAAGCACCTTTGGTGGCATATAGACGTGACAAGAACTTGAAGGATGTTCTTGTTCACAGCCGTCTCCCAAAGGAGAATGCCACTCACTTTGGCACACTACCCTGTGGTCGGACACGATGCAACACGTGCAAGTATGTCATCTCAACCCAGAAGGTGTCCTTTCCTAAGGCTACGTACACTATCACTAGTAGCTTCACGTGTGAATCGCGCAATGTCATTTATACGATCATATGTAAACGTTGCTGCAAAACCTATATTGGCCAAACAGGCAAACGACTTGGGGACAGATTCAGCCAGCATTTAAATGACATCGCTCAGCAAAAGTCCACACCAGTTGCCATACACTTCAATGGTCCTGACCACCATGGTCCCATTGACATCCAGGTCACAGCGATTTGATCCTGCTCCTCTGACACTGCCAGCCGAGAACAGCTTGAGAACCGTCTTATCCACCGCATGGGGTGTCTAAAACCAGCCGGTCTCAACACTTTCCACAGCTTTGTCTGAGGTCACCCTTTCCTCTCTTGCTCTATTTGGACTCTTTCCACTCTTATCCTATTCTTCTATTTTTATGCCATCCTCCATAATATTTTCTCTTCTATTTCCAGTCCCCTCTTGTATTACGTTCGGGTATTTTTTCGTTTTTTAGTTTTTAGTTTCTTAGTATGTATTGTGTACATCCGGGGTCAAGAGTCACTTCCTTTTCAGCCCAGCGTGATAGGACTCAAATGCTTCGCCTTCAGGGAAGTACCTAAGTTTTATTTATTTATTTATTTATTTTTTTAAATATTTATTCTTATATTCATTTAAGTTCTTATGTCTCCTATCTAGCCTTCACTGTCTTTCTTTTCCTGACGAAGGCCTTGTGGCCGTAACGTAGACTATTTTCTTTGTCTCTTGTCCTCGTAAGACGAATCATCTTTTTTCGATTTTTTTTTCAAACTCATCCATTACATTCCACAGGGGGTTTTATTATCAGTGAAGAACATTGTATACCGGGAAAATTTTATGATGCTTGACAGCAACGCTTGACCAACAACTGACCTTGATTTGGCGAAGGTCATATTCGGATGAATCATGTAGTCATTGTTGAAAATATCCTCCAATAATATAGAGAAAGAACTGATACACATTTCAACGGTATTCTATAAAATGTTACACATTACATTAACATAATATCATGTATAAAAATTTCACCGTCTAATAACCAATACACTGATATAAAAATCCACGGAATGTGACTTAAACTTCCTGCGTTAATACTGCGAAATGTGAGAGCAGATCAAAAACACGTCGAGAGAGAGAGAGAGAGAGAGAGAGAGAGAGAGAGAGTGGGAAGAGAGTTGGATAGTGGTTTCGGTTCGCTGTGGTCTGTAATATGATAATACATATATATCCTATAGGGTTTTAAATAGGATATTAATTCCTTTTCTTTACAGAGGCAAATCAGACAGCCCCTGTGCTTGCTTCCACATACTATAGCAGATTTCTACTCTTACACATTAGTGCAGAAACTCAGAGAGCAGTTGTTAGTCTGTTGTATCACTGCAAAGCCTTCTCATTACATCTCTACTTTTCCCGGGTAATGCATCCTTTATCTCTCCCGTGGGCATTCGTTTCTTGCGCACATCAAAGTTAGTTCGATCCGCTGGAGTCTCTCAATCGGGACTTAACCTCATTCACGCCCTCAACTGATATTTCAACTACAAGCTTGTGGCACTAGAAATACATCAATTGGTTGAAGTGTTCTCTACATTGAGAGCCGTAATCTACAAAAATACTACTGCTAGCCGCCTCTGGGATAGGTTTTCTTTCCACAGCCTATAGATATTCACTACAGGGACGGAAATATAATTAATTTTTCACTGATTTTTGTGTGCAGTATTTAGGCGGAACTGTGGGATACTATTTAAGTGGACTTGAATATCGTTAGTTAGTTATTTCTCCAGCCAAAGAGGTATATCCCTCCGGATTAATTTAACCAAACAGTAGCAGCCGTCTTCGCACAGAAGTTAGATTTTCTTTGTGTACGTCTATGTGTATTAGTTATTTTCTTTTTGTTTTTTGGAATCAATGAGATTGGCCTTTGCTCTTTATTGTATTGTTGTGATATGTGATCACAAGCCCATCAAAGCTAGTGAGGTTCTTATTTTTTATGTGGATTTATTTAATAAGCGGTGGCGGTGGTGCTGCCAGTTGTAGTAGTAGAAGTAGTACTAGTAGTAGTAGTATTAATAGTAGCAGAAGTATTATTTTTATTAATAGTAGTAGTAGTAAGGATTCCGTTACACGCCCATTTAGGCATATTGGGAATATGGTGTTAGGCCCATATTTTCTTGACCATCAGCACACTAGGAGTGATGTGATCAGCATCACGCCGGCCGCAATAAACTTCCCAGAGTTTCTTACTTACTTACTTACTCGTTCCCCTTCTACAGTGATGTGTAGAGGTTTGGAAGAGAGAGCGCCAGACTATCCTATCGGCTGTCTTCCTCCTGGCCTGTTCCATTCTAGTCCTCGGTCCTTCAAAGATTATCTAATGTTGTCCTCCCAGCGGACTCTGGGTCGTCCTGGAGGTCTGGATCCCTGGCTCTTTGTTTCCCATGCTTGTCGTGGTAGCCGATCTTCTCCCATTCTGCAGACATGGCCAAACCATCTTAGTTGGGACTGCTCTACTTGGGTCTGCAGGCGGTGGAATTTTAGGCCTTGACGTATCGTCTGGTTGCGGACCATGTCTCTTCTTGTTACTTCAACCACCTTCCTCAAATACCTCATTTCTGTGGTTTGGATCTGGCTTTTATGGGTTGTAGTCATTGCCCATGACTCGCATCCATATGTCAAGACTGGGACATAGGTGGAGCGGTATACAGCCATCTTCGTTTTCTTACCAACCTCTCTCTTGCTGAGGAATCCTTGATTTATGGCCTGAAAAAGTCTCCCAGCTGCTGCTTTTCGAGTGGCCAACTCTTCTTTGATGCCTCCCTTTCGATCTATAATAGCTCCGAAATATTTAAAGTGGTCGACCTGCTCCAGGACCAGTTCTCCCAGCTTAATCTGATGTCTTCTTTCTTCTCGTGATATCACCATGGATTTTGTTTTAGAGCTACTTATGACCATCCCTCTCTTCTCCAGCTCTTCCTTCCAGACTTGCAGGTTGGATTGGAGATGTGCCTCTGATTTAGCAATCAGGGCAACATCATGAGCAAATGCCAGCTCTGAAATACAGACCTGTCTCATCTTCCAGTACCCCACTGAATACTTTCTTGTTATCTCCTTACATGCCTTGATGACATCGTCCATGAGGAGTATGAAAAGATAAGGTAAAAGGATATCACATTGTCTTACACCAGTGGTGGTCCTGAACTCTTCTGACTTATAGTTTGCTGTCCTCACATAATTTCTGCAAGACTTGTAGAAGTTCTGTATAGCATGAATCAGAGGTGCTGGAATGTTCTTCCTTGCCAAACAGTCCCAAAGTTTGCTCCAGGGGACCCTGTCAAATGCCTTTTCCAGATCTATGAAACAAAGATGGATCTCACTCTTATACTCAAGGGCCTTTTCACTCAGCTGTCTGAGTATGAAGATTAGGTCTTGAGTACTTCGGTTTGCTTGGAATCCGCACTGGACCTCATCCAATTGTGGCTCAGCTATGCGTCGGAGTCTCTGCTCTAGGATTCTAGAGTAGATTTTATCAGGGACACTGAGAAGGGATATGCCTCTATGATTTCCACATTGTCGATTGTCACCCTTTTTGAAAATTGGTGTTATGATGGCAATCTCCCAGTCCTTTGGTATGGTCTTGTTGCACCACGCTGCCTGTAGGACCCTTAAGAGTAATAGGTCGCCTGATGCTCCCATGTACTTAACCACTCTGGTGTTATACCATCAAGCCCTGCTGCTTTGCCCATCTTGATTTTCTCCAGTGCTGCCTTCAGTTCTTCCATCTTTATGTCATCTTCATCACCATTTGTTTCCTCTTCTGTGCTAGTGGTTATCATTTCTGATGCTTGACCTTGCTCACCATCAAGGAGTTCTGAGAAATATTCTTCCCATCTTTCCATTACTTCCTTCGGGGCAGTAAGCAATTTGCCTTGCTTGTCCTTTATAAATTTGAGAAGGCATTGTTTTTCCTTCCTCATGTTCTTTTGGGTCTTATAGAACAATTTCTGGTTTTCTTGCGCATCTTTTTCTAGCTTTTCTTCAAATTCATCCCAGGACTTCTGTTTTGCTGCTAGCACCTTGTTCTTTGTTTCTGTTCTGAGCATCACATATTCTCTATATTTCTCTATTTGTCCTGCTGTGTTTTTAGCTCCTAAGTATTGTTTCCATGCAATTTTCTTCTCTTATTTTCTCTTTGACTTCCTCTGTCCACCAAGGTGTCCTCTTTCTCTTGTTCCCAAGTTGGACGTCACCACATGCTTCTGCAGCAGCTGTCTTTATGATGTCCTTGAATTTAAACCACAGGGTTTCCAAGTTATCAGGTTGTTCTTCTGTGTTTCTCACCGCTGTAGCAATAAGCCCCTGATATCTGGTCTTAATTTCTGGCTCTCTCAGCTTGTAGGTCTTAATGCTCATTTCTTCCGTTCGTTTACTTGGTTTCTTGCGTGATGCTGGGCAGTTCCTAGGCTGAGCAACTCTTTCAGTTGTTCTTTTGATTGTAAACAGGTAGTGATCACTTCCAATCTCTGGCCCCCTCCAGACTCTAGCATCCCGGACATATTTGAATGAGTTCGTCCTAACAATGGCATAGTCGATCACTGACTTCTCATTCTGTGTTGGTTCACATCTAGTGTATGCATGTATGCGCTTATGAGGGAACTTTGTGTTGGTAATGATCAGATTGTGCTCACTGCAGAATCTAAGGAGTCGCTTTCCATTGTCATTGAGAGTATCTTCTCCATATCTTCCGATAACTCCACCCCATCTAGCATGGTCATTTCCAACTCTGGCATTGAAATCTCCGAGCATGATAATTTCATCTAGGCAGTCATCCACTGTCCTTTGAAGCAGCTCGAAGAATTCCTCCTTGACCTCTGCTCTCTCATCCTCATTTGGCCCATACACTATGACCAGGTTGACTATGGTTTCTCCTTCTTTTAGTTTTACAACCATAATGCGCTCCGAGACAAAGTTCCATCCCTTGATACTATCTTTTTGGTTTTTGGCCACAATGCAACCCACGCCCCCTTTAGCTCTTTCAGATGTGGGTACACTGTATAGCAGTGTGTTGCCATCGAGATCCGTGACTCCTTGTCCTTTTTTCTTTGTTTCCGTAGTAGCCAAGATTTCTAATTTTGCTTTCCTCATCTCTTCCACCAGCGCCTCTTCTTTCCCATTTATACTTCTTGTGTTCCAAGTTCCATAAGTCGTAGTCCGTAGTCCGTTCCAGTTCGTCGCCTTTAGAATCAGTCCGGTTTTCTCTCTTATATTACTCGTAATCATAGTTTAAATCAAACAGGTGATTGGCCTGTTGTGCCTTTGCATGGTGGAGGGGCTGCCTCCTTACGGCCTCCATGCAGGCCGCCCTCCTCCATTTTCAGCCGGGCTTGGGACCGGCCTAGGCGGAGTTCCCAGAGTTTCTCTGGTACCAAATTCATGAGGCTGGGTCTAAAAAATCCAACCTCAACTGGGGATCGAACCATGTACCACCGAGCTAGGAAGCCAGTGCACTAACCACTGCGCTACCGTGGCTCCATATTAGTAGTAGTAGTAGTTTTAGTAGTAGTGGTAGCAGTAATGGTAATAGTAACAGCCGCAGTAGTACATAAGGACCAGTAGAAGTTACACAATTAGAGCAGTAACAATAGCAATAGCAGTAGCAGCTGCAGCAGTAACAAACTGCAGTAGAGGGAACAACACGGTAAAACACTGTCTAAGTTTTTACATGAGATGTTCAGATGTCCACTCTAGTCTCCAGGTGTGGTAACTGTCATGCCAGGATCCGGTTTTTCTAAAAGGAAGAGACGGGCAAACAACGAAAAGGCATTTTGATTTATTATCAGGTAACATTGACGCTGATCTCTAATATATTAAAATTTCCATATTACTTTATGAACAAATAAATCTTCTACGATTAGATAGACTGTATGTGCAGTTTAAATATGCTACTAATAACTCATTTCATATCTGCTGATGCTGCAAAATATCAAACAAATATAACTACAAAACCATTAACATTCATTTATTCGTCTTTGTCGTTCGCTTTCAAATAACCACATCTTTCTGTGTTATAAAGCTGGCAGTCCGTCTTAGGCTTCTGTCGTCTCCATACTTGTGTCTCCCTCATCTGGGCTGGAGAAAGCTACGCTGCTACCTTGCTCCACTCATGGAGCCGAGAGTCTTGCAGGACATGTTCTACTATTTGTCCTCTCCTCATGGGACACAAATCTGTGTCTCATGCATATCAGTCATCTCCCATGTACATTACCTCCCCTTTCATCCAAAGCCTGTTACGCCCAGAAACACGTATTCACACACACACACGTATATACACGTGAATAAAGTTTATAATACATTTCGCCATGTGTCTTCTCATATCTGTTCTGATCAGCTGACGGTCCCCAGTGAAGAGTACTAGTCACTGTACCCACACCTATGTCTCCATTGTTCCCTGGTTGAAAGGTCAAAACATTTAATAAATAGATGATATTTTAACCTCAACAACTTCAAAGACTTTTCTGGCACTATACTTAATAGCCTAGTTACTTTTAAAAAATGCTTTAACACCTGTATTGAAGCTTCTTTTTCTTCTTCTTCAAGTACCGTGCCAAGTGGTGTAGGAGATCATGTCTCTCCACAACTTTTTGTTTCCAGTACAATTTATACATTTTGCAGTTGACTTATTTGTATTGAAGCTAAGCGACAAATTATTTTCCTTCTACTTCTTCTTCGTCCGCTGTTATACATCCACATCTACTTCTCTCATAAAGTCGACAGTAGATCTTGAGCTTTTTTCAGTCGTCAGTTTTCCCCTCAAATTGATGGTAAATTGTCATGCTGTCTATTTGTTCCTTGCATAAAGCCGACATTCTTATAGGACATAATCTTCTGTTTGCTTATATTTTATTTCTGTCTGCCACATTTGTAATTTGTTGAACAGCTGGTATTTGAATCAACAGTGGCTAATTCTCGGTCTGGTTTATATCACTTGATCTATACTTCGCACGGCCTAGTTTGTATCTGTTATTATGCAACTATGGGTTTTCTCTAAGCCAATTTTTCTACTTTGAAAACGTCAAGTGACAAATATTTTCATATCCACTGTACCTCAAGCAAGCTAAATAGGGACAGGGAATACTGGACGGTAAATTACAAACTTTGAAAAGTGTTCTTTAGTAAACGTACTATTGTAGCAATACAAGGGCAATAGCGACACACGTATTGTAACTATATCGTGCTTGGAATAGAGCTATACAGAATAAAATGGTTTTTACTTCTGGTCTGAGTATGAAGTTACCGTCAATCATGACAACCATATATTTCAGATGCACGGAATCTGCAGAGTGGTTCAAAAGTCGCCATACATAGGGAATAATGTTTCTTGTGGTCGCTGTGGTCCAATGTAGTAACTTTCGAGGTCCTCAGACCTCAGCCCACTCGATTTTTGCTTGTAATGGAACTAGAAGGCCATGGTTTACCAGGAAAAGATACGAAATAAGAATAAAGTGACAGTTTGTTACAAATGGAGACTTTTGAATCACCCTGTAAATTATGATGGAGACCACACAAAAATGGTGAATAAGGGGGAAGGGGTGGGGGGGGGGGGGGGGGAATGACGATAGTAATCTATTTGACAGCAGTTCAGATGCTTTGTATTTCTTGTTGGAATGTTTCTGCTAATGGACATGCGAGAAGTCGATAATTTGCGAGACGAAGAAATGGTGTATAGAAACTGACAGATAAATAAAGCGTGTTTTAGACAGACAGTAAATTGTTCATTTAATTGATACACAGAAAATAAATAGATCTTGTATCAAGCATATTTGAGCGTAGAACTTCTATGGGTGAGCATGAAATTCTTTTCTCATAACTGACTTACCTCTGGATTCCATAATGTCAATTTCTCCAGACCTTGGCCACTGTCCATAGTGATCTTGTGTGGGCAGCATCCAAATTGCTGAATTAAAAAATCAAAAATCAAAAACAGTATTCCTTTACCATATGAACCATGAAAAACAAAAAAATCAAGTGCAACACTGAAATAAGAGTATCCAACTCAAAGTTCAAGTCAGTCCTATTGTATGGCTCTGAAACATGGAGAATAACAAAAACTACAACCAAGAAGTTATAGACTTTCATAAAAGGGTACCTGTGTAGAATAGAAGATTGAAATGGTATGACAAGGTCACCGATGTAAAACTGTTGACACGAACAAGACAAGTCCCAATGTGGAATTGTTGACACGAACAAGACAAGTTCCAATGTGGAAACGATGACACGAACAAGACAAGTTCCAATGTGGAATTGTTGACACGAACAAGACAAGTACCAATGTGGAAACGATGACACGAACAAGACAAGTACCAATGTGGAAACGATGACACGAACAAGACAAGTACCAATGTGGAAACGATGACACGAACAAGACAAGTACCAATGTAGAACTGTTGACACGAACAAGACAAGTACCAATGTGGAAACGGTGACACGAACACGACAAGTACCAATGTGGAAATGATGACACGAACAAGACAAATACCAATGTGGAAATGTCGACACGAACAAGACAAGTACCAATGTGGAAATGATGACACGAACAAGACAAGTACCAATGTGGAAATGATGACACGAACAAGACAAGTACCAATGTGGAACTGTTGACACGAACAAGACAAGTACCAATGTGGAAATGATGACACGAACAAGACAACCAATGTGGAAATGATGACACGAACAAGACAAGTACCAATGTGGAAACGATGACACGAACACGACAAGTACCAATGTGGAAATGATGACCCGAACAAGATAAGTACCAATGTGGAAATGATGACACGAACAAGACAAGTACCAATGTAGAAATGATGCCACAAACAAGACAAGTACCAATGTGGAAATGATGACACGAACAATACAATTAACAATGTGGAAATGATGACACAAACAAGACAAGTAACAATGTAGAAATGATGACACGAACAAGACAAGTAACAATGTGGAAATGAAGACACGAACCAGGCAAGACCAATGAAACAATAAATGAAAAAAGAGGCTGTCGGTGGACTGGACACAAGCTCAGGAAACCTGCTGATGGCATTACTCGACATTGCTTTTTTGGAATCTCCATGGTGAGAAAAGTGGAAGCAGACCGAAGAATACTTACTTAGTCGTTCCCCTTTTACCGTGAGGTGTAGAGGTTTGGAAGAGAGAGCGCCAGACTATCCTATCGGCTGTCTTTCTCCTGGCCTGGTTCCATTCTAGTCCTCGGTCTTTCAAAGATTGTCTAATGTTGTCCTCCCAGCGGACTCTGGGTCGTCCTGGAGGTCTGGATCCCTAGCTTTCCCATGCTTGTCGTGGTAGCCGATCTTCTCCCATTCTGCAGACATGGCTAAACCATCTTAGTTGGGACTGTTTTACTTGGGTCTGCAGGCGGTGGGATTTTAGGCCTTGAAGGAATCGTCTGATTGCGGACCATGTCTCTTCTTGTTACTTCAACCACCTTCCTCAGATACCTCATTTCTGAGGTTTGGATCTGGCTTTTGTGGGTTGTAGTAATTGCCCATGACTCGCATCCATACGTCAAGACTGGGACAAAAGTGGAGCGGTATACAGCCATCTTCGTTTTCTTACCAACCTCTCTCTTGCTGAGAGATCCTCGATTTATGGCCTGAAGAAAAAGTCTCCCAGCTGCTGCTTTTCGAGTGGCTAACTCTACTTTGATGCCTCTCTTTCGGTCTATAACAGCTCCGAGGTATTTAAAGTGGTCAACCTGCTCCAGGACCTGTTCTCCCAGCTTAATCTGATGCCTTCTTTCTTCTCGTAATATCACCATGGTTTTTGTTTTAGAGCTGCTTATGACCATCCCTCTCTTCTCCAGCTCTTCCTTCCAGACTTGCAGGTTGGATTGTAGATGTGCCTCTGATTTAGCAATCAGGGCAACATCATCAGAAAATGCCAGCTCTGAAATACAGACCTGTCTCATCTTCCAGTACCCCACTGAGTACTTTCTTGTTCTCTCCTTACATGCCTTCATGACATCGTCCATGAGAAGTATAAAAAGATAAGGTGACAGGATATCACCTTGTCTTACACCAGTGGTGGTCCTGAACTCTTCTGACTTATGGTTTGCTGTCCTCACATAATTTCTGCAAGACTTGTAGAAGCTCTGTATAGCATGAATCAGAGGTGCTGGAATGTTCTTCCTTGCCAAACAGTCCCAAAGTTTGCTCCAGGGGACCCAATCAAACGCCTTTTCCAGATCTTGGAAACAAAGATGGATCTCACTCTTATACTCGAGGGCCTTTTCACTCAGCTGTCTGAGTGGGAAGAATAGGTCGTGAGTACGTCGGTTTGCTCGGAATCCGCACTGGACCTCATCCAATTATGGCTCAGCTAGGCGTCTGCGTCTTTGCTCTAGGATTCTAGAGTAGATTTTACCAGGGACACTGAGAAGGGATATGCCTCTATGGTTTGCACATTGTCGATTGTCACCCTTTTTGAAAATCGGTGTTATGTTTTTGGAATCTCCAGGGTGAGAAAAGTGGCAGCAGACCGAAGAATACATGGAGAAGAAAACTGAAGACAGAAATGAAAGTGATGAGGTAGAGATGGAAAGACCTTGAGTTGATGGTGTGTGCCAGGAGGACTTGGCATGTGTCTGCTAAAGGGTATTGGTAGATATGCAATAGCTTATCGTATTCCTTATACACTAAAAGATATATCTTTATTTCATTCATTTCTTTACTTAAAACTTTTCATCTCCAAGTAGAGCAAAGGTCTTCAACAATTTCACGCGGAGCCTTTCAGTCATTTTTTTTGGTTCAGTGTTTGTCCATGTCCTTCTGATCCCCTTCCTATCATGTGTCATCTGTTCAATGTATTTCCATGTCCTTCTGATCCCTTTCATGTCACGTGTCATCTGTTCAATGTCTTCCCATGTCCTTCTGATCCCTTTACGTCACGTGTCATCTGTTCAGTGTATTTCCATGTCCTTCTGATCACCTTCATATCACGTGTCATCTGTTCAGTGTCTTTCCATGTCCTTCTGATCCCTTCACGTCACGTGTCATCTGTTCAGTGTATTTCCATGTCCTTCTGATCACCTTCATGGCATGTGTCATCTGTTCAGTGTCTTCTGATGTCCTTCTGATCCCTTCACGTCACGTGTCATCTGTTCAGTGTCTTTCCAAGTCTTCTTATCTCCTTCATGTCACGTGTTATCTGTTCAGTGTATTTCCATGCCCTTCTTATCCCCTTCATATCACGTGTCATCTGTTCAGTGTCTTCCAATATCCTTCTGATTCCTTCACGTCACGTGTCATCTGTTCAGTGTCTTTCCAAGTCTTCTTATCTCCTTCACGTCACGTGTCATCTGTTCAGTGTCTTTCCATATCCTTCTTACCCCCTTCTTGTTTGTCTGTAGTTTCCTTCTCCGTGTGTAAGTATTCGGATGTTTAGAGTGAAGTGTGTTACGATTTTCATGACTTAATATATGTGCTTGTATGTGTGTCTGAGGCTTATGTAGTGTGTCTAAGCGATGCATATTCAAGTGGTGTGCGTGTGAGTGTAGCGTGTGCGTTATGTACATGTGTGTGTGTGAATACAGCGTCTGGGCGATGTGAAAATGTATGGTATGTATGCGAGTAAATTGAGTGAGTAATGTATATAAGGTCTTGAAAAATGCCTTTACCTCTCTCTCTCTCTCTCTCTCTCTCTCTCTCTCTCTCTCTCTCTCTCTCTCTCTTTCGCGCGCGCGCTCTCGCTCTTTGTCTATCTACCTGTATCTCTTAGTACGGGTAAACTCAAAACAGAAGATAAGAATTAGTAATAATACAACATAAGGGCAAAGTGAACGACTGTTACGAGAACAGAAGGCCTGGATAACCCGTAGTGAAGATAAAATTGATCTATATGGGTTAGCCATTTTGCAGAAACGCTAATCGTCAAGTCACTTGAAGCAAATGAAGAAAAATACGGGGGATAAAAATCGTAGCGTGGTATTTTTTTCACCTTGAACATTGTCGTAGATTTGCGATAGGTGAATTAAGACTTGGGTTGGTCCCTTCTGAATAGCAATAGAAACAAGTGATAGCTCAGTGGGAGATGATAAAATAGAAATAGATTTCACGAGTGAAATGGAGGAAATATATTAGAGTCGGTCTCTGACCCTCGAGATGATTTCTCTCAGTCAGCCTATCATCTACAACAGATTAAGATTTGTCAGACCGTCTAGTATAATATATATTAATATATATATCCCTCACATACACACCCACATAAGTGACTACAATAGACACACAGACGTGAAACTATGACAGTGAAAATATAAATAATTGGGAACGAACTAACCGACAAACTGGAATAAGTTTATGAGAATTTTAATTATCAGACTGAAATTCCATCACAACACATAAAATTACATCAAACATATACAAATAGTCATAAAGTCAATGAATTGCTACAAGAATGATAGACCCATTGGTATGATCCTTTCCCTCTATGTATAGCCCACAGTCCTGTTAGAAGAAAAGTGATAGCCCCAAAGAGTCACGGATACATCTGCTGTAGTCTAATGATTTCCCTTTTAAAGGTATGAACAGACTTTGATACTCTAATCTATCCTAAGGAAAATATTGTTAGCAATAAAAACTTGCATAATGAAATACAAAGTGGGTGAAATTTGGTATACCATAAAAGAGTCACTCGTTCCTGCTTTCTCTCTGTTCATTCATCAAGGCCCTGACATACATTCTTACCTACAATCGTGCTGTTGTTCGCCGTCAGGCGCAAACTTCATGACACCCACACACTTCAATCTATCTTTCTTTTAATGAAGCGGATCCCAGCTCTGCAGATTTTTGGGTTCCCCCAAAGTTCCGGGGAGCGTCCTCTTCATGCGAATATTTTTCAGACTAAGGTTAGTGTCACTTGGATCACGAGGTAAGAATTAGTTTTAAGCGGGCTCACAGTGTCAGAATCACGAGGTTTCCACTACTTAGGAAGAATGTCAGGTTTGTAACTTCGATCAAAGGTAAAATTCATGGTCACACCACAATTTGTCAACAATGTCGGAAAGGTTATTGATTGTAATATTTTACTTAATCTTAAAGTTCCTGAAATGAGTACTCTGTCGTTTTGGATGCCAACGCAATGCCAGACAGGTTTTACTTTATAAACCCAAGTCTTTAAGAAAAAAATGTTTTAGTTCTTCACAGATATTTCTCCGTACTTAAACGCTGGCAAAGTTGGGTTACCCCAGTTTCACTAAATAAAGAGAAAACAACATATAATATACTTATACATACTATTCCTCGGTTATAACTTACATTATAAACTGCAAGCGTAGAGCTTGTCTTATCATTTAAATCTCCCGTGAAATAAGTTATATTCATAAAATCAAACATCATGAATTAGAAATACATACCTATTTCGTCAATACTCAATGATGAATCAGTGCAGTTATAAGTTAGTTTAAAATATTCTCGACTGATTACTAGCAGTTTAATTAAATTCATTAATAGCCAAATGAGTTTAAGCTAGAAATTATAATTTATCCTGCTTCCACTGTAACATGTCGACTAGCGAATATAACAGACTTATAAATTATTTCTTCTGCACAGAAATCTAACTAGTAAAATGAAATAAGCGGTTATCACTGAATCACTCAATACTACTAGATATATAATAAAATATTTACATCCAAACAGTACTACGGGTATCACAACGAAACTAAGAGTTTCACTTATAAATATAAGTATCTAGAACGAAGCAATCACGTCTACTGCAACTATGAGTATGAGTGACTAGTCTAAAACTCTGGGTAAGATATATGAAAACAGACAAACGATGCGCGCTATTTCGCAAAACCCCCGTCTCCCCCTCTCCTCTTAACACTTCACATACTAGACGCTGGCCATAACTGCCACAACGCGTCTTCGACATCTCCGTCTAACTATTCTCATTTCTGAGCAATGCATGAGGGCGCCGTTCACAGCTCACGCCGAGAACTCAGCCGAAGAAATGCTGTGTTAGGTGAAAATGTAGACGATATGTCTGCCATCGTGTCTGACGAAAACGAATTTCTCACACTATTACGTCTATCACGGACTGACATATCACGTAATAAAATGCGTTTCTAAATGAGAAAAGAAACAGGCGAAAGTTTGAATGGGAAAGTAATATTTTGTCGCAAACGAACGAATGCGAAAAACAGGAAAAAGGATAAAACAGCGATAATAAAGTAGAGGACACGGGTAGAAAAGAAAATAATATAGAAAATTGATTGCTCATAAATCTCTATGCGACAGAACGTCCCCACTTTAAGATATGGAAGCACTCCATGTCTACGTTATGGAAATAAATTTCCTATATCCGTAGCTTCAGGGTGTCTGTCCTCTTCCCTCTCATCTCCCCCCTCCGTCTCTCTCCAATTCCTACTCAAGTCTACTCCCAAAGTTTCCTTTCTCTGGAATGTCTTCCGTGCGCGCTTGAAAGAGCGTCGCCGCTTTTGACATTTTTGAAAGATTTCGTGTGTGTACAGTGGAATTTCCCTGCCACTATCGTCATCTTCGTCAATTTTGGCGATCGTCAGGAGATGTTCGGAGGTCGGCACCGGTCTTTCCAAGAATTTCTTTAACAGATTTAAATGGAAAACCTTCTCCTTTCCTTTAATAGAGATCTGGTAGTTAGCCTTAGAAATCTTTTTCAGGACGGTAAACGGCCCTTGCCATCCGATCCTCAGTTTGTTGTTCCCGGTGGGGAGTAACACCAAAACTTTCTTTCCTGCTACCAGTTCTCTTTCTTTCGCGACTTTCCTGTATCGGTTAGCGTGCTTTGCGCGTGCTCGCTTAAAGTTGGTCGTTGCTAGATCCCATCCTAGTTTTAACCTTTCCTTTAAATCCCACACATATTTACATGCTGAGACAACTGTCTCATCAGCCTTCTGGTCTGTCAGCGACATGAGTAAGGCTTCAAGCCGGCCCTTAATGGGTCTGCCGAATAAAAGCGTGGCTGGCGGAAATCCTGTGGACGTATGTGGGGTTTCTCTGTAGCCAAATAGAGCTGCAGGGATAGAAAGATCCCAATCGTCAGGTTTCACTTGTGCCAGTTTACTTAACATCATGTTGAGGTTTCCGTTAACACGTTGTACTAACCCGCTTCTGGCCAGAGTGTAAGGCTTAGTGTAGATGTGCTGGTCCCTCAAGATCATAACGATCTCATCCATCAACAGGTTTCGGTATGGAGATCCGTTATAAGTCAACACTTGCTGAGGGAATCCCAACCGAGTAAAAATTTGCACGAGGGCTTTTGCGACATGCTTGGCATCTGCGCATGTTAGCGGGATTGCTTCTGCCCATAAAGTGCATGTGTCGACTAAGGTCAGGATATACCTGTACCTTCTTTTAGTCCTTTCTAAGGGTCCAAGAAGGTCGATCACTACCCGTTCAAATGGTGTTCCCAGTATTGGCATTTCACCCATGTGAACTGGGGGTGTCCGTTGCTTGGGTGGTACACGTTGGCACTGGGCAGAGGATTTGACATACCTGATAATATCAGTATTTACTCCTGGCCACCAATAATGAGTGGTTATCCGTTGGTTTGGGGCGTTCTGTCCCATATGTCCGCTGAAGGGAAGAGAGTGCCCCATTTCTAGGATTCGGCTTCTGTACTGTTTCGGTACTAGGAGCTGGTTGTAACCTTGGTCAGGCTTGCCCGTTCTGCGATAAAGTACGCCATCCTTAGAAAAAATGTCCCCGTGCTGTCTAGGGTCCTTAGCCATGGGCAGTTTCCTAAAGCAGGGTGCCAAGGTAAGGTCCTTTTGTTGCGCTTCTTTAAGTTCCATGGGTAACAAATTTGGCGCAGGCTCCCGTTCCTTCTTGGTTTGCCCTCTTGTGGTTACTGTTGCCACAATCGGCTCTTCCGGTTTCCCAATAAACACGTATCTAGGGCCAAGTATGACTGGGTAGATGGGGTCATCCATAACAGCGGCTTTGATCACACCTCTGACAAAGTCAGAGTGTATCTCCACCAATGCGATGGGAAGCGCTGTAGGTGCCTCACTCTTAGAAACTCCACAAAGTTGGACGGTCTCTCCTGTCTCTTGACCGGGTTTAACCAGGTGTCTGGCAACAATGCAATCATAAGAAAGCCCCGTGTCAAATAAACAAAAAGTTTGAGAACCGTTCAATATAACAGTACCTCGCGTAGAGGGTCTCTCTCCCTCAACTGGTTGGGAATCACTGTCAATAATTCCGCCTTGCGAGACTGTTAGCAAGCATCCGATGCGTTTAGGCTCGGTGTGCTCGCTCTGATCATTAGTCCCGTGCGCAGGGGTTTTCCGTTTGTCACCTTGTCCTCGCTGGCTGCGGTGCCATGAAGGGTGGTCAGGTTGATCAGACTGTTTGTTGTTGGTGGGTACTTGTTTTTGTAGAACGTGGATTTTTCAGGAGGGGGGTTTTGAGGTCCAGTTTCTACGTGGTTATTCTGATTAGAAGCATGAGAAGATTGGTCTAGATTGTTCTTTCGAAAAGGCTCTTCTGTCGGTTTACGTTTTGTGGCCGGCAGTTCAGCCAGCACATTGTGATATCGCTCAGACTTTTCCAAAATGTCTTCAAACTTTTCTGCACCTTGCTCAGCTAAAAATCTCCGGGTGTCCGCAGACAAAGTGTTCTTTACTTGTTCGGGTTATAACAAATTCCTCAAGACCTTCATAGGTAGAGGGGAGCTGTGAAAGCTCAAGGCACTTTGTCAAGTATCCCTTCAAATGAGACGAGAACTGCTGAAATGTTTCAGAGCTCTCTTTCCTGCTGTTGCGAAGCAGTTGCAAAAATTTGCGCGCGTTCATTTCAAAACGCTCCAGTAACGCTTTCTTAAAGACGTCGTAATTGTCTTGTTGGCTGCTTTCCAGTTTGGCGTAAACATCATACGCACTGCTTTTCAAGGCCTGCAAACGCTTCATATTCCAACGCGACCTCTCTTAACCGTACAGAGTTGCAATTTTCTCACATTTCTCTAGCCATGTGTCAATCTTCTCATTAGGACAAGGGAAAGATTCTAGAGCAAAAGACATAGCGTTGAGTTGAAGAGATTGAGGGTTAGTTTGATCAGTTAAGGAAGAATGAAGAGAAGACTGTCCATTGCTGGAGGTAGAGGCAGCACCATGACTTTGAACTTCTAGAGCTTTAAGCGCTAACTCGTGCTGTCTCTTCTTCTCTCTTTCCTCACGCTGTTTCTCCTTCTCTCTTTCCTCATGTTGTGCCCTGCGAGCTTCCATTTCTGCCTCAATTTTCTTCTGTTCTAAAGCTTCGGCTGCTTCTTCCTTCCTCCTAGCTTCTGCTTCTTTCTTCTCTGCTGCTTTTTCCTTCTGCTCCGCATCATATCTGTCAAGTTCGTCCCTGACAAAAACTTTCGCTTCCTCTCCTTGTAAACCTTCTTCTCTCGCTTCGTCCCTGAGCATCTGTCTAAATTTTGCCCTCTCTGCCATAGTAAATCAGTGACTGAGACTTAGACGAGAAAGAAATAAGAAAAAGGATACACTGGTTCCTATTACTTACGAGAAAATACCAAACAAAAGGATGATATACTTTAACCTGGGATACCTCCTCCTATGATATAGTATCTAACTGTCGATGCTAATATCGGCAATAAAGCATCTAATGCAGACGACTACGTCAAATAAATAATAGTCAAGATTATTCACTGAAAAATACGTTGCTACAGTGGAAACAAAATAATTATTGCAAAAATTTTAAGGAGAAAAAAAAATTCCCTCAATTTTTAAGTCCACTACAAGATCACCCCTGAAGTCAGTTGGGGTAAGGGAGGCAATTAACAGGACGTAATTGTCTGAACGCACTCCTTAGCTTAGCTCAAACACCTACTTCTTCAGAACCCTGTGACTGTTAGACAATCACAAACTTTACCAGCGTTTAGTATTACAAAATCAATAATTAACATATTCCGACAAAATCAACCTGTAACTCAAATGTATATTACTCAAAATGCTGTGGAAAAACAATTATTAATTGTGTGGTCAGCACGCCCATAAACAGATCGTTAGTCTAGGGGAATAGTTATTTTTAAAAGAAACCAAATCCACGAGACAATCACACTCTTTCTCTATTTCAGAATACAGAATCTTCAGACGAGCTGATATTGTCATGCTAGCTCAGGACTCAGAGTTCAATTCCCAGAACAACAAGCACTATTAAATGTATCGTCTGCCTCTTCTAAGTTCAAAATCCCGATAGACGAGACCTCATTTGTCGTAGATTTGCGATAGGTGAATTAAGACTTGGGTTGGTCCCTTCTGAATAGCAATAGAAACAAGTGATAGCTCAGTGGGAGATGATAAAATAGAAATAGATTTCACGAGTGAGATGGAGGAAATATATTAGAGTCGGTCTCTGACCCTCGAGATGATTTCTCTCAGTCAGCCTATCATCTACAACAGATTAAGATTTGTCAGACCGTCTAGTATAATATATATTAATATATATATATCCCACAAATACACACCCACATAAATGACTACAATAGACACACAGACGTGAAACTATGACAGTGAAAATATAGATAATTGGGAACGAACTGACCGACACACTGGAATAAGTTTATGTGAATTTTAATTATCAGACTAAAATTCCATTACAACACATAAAATTACATCAAACATATACAAATAGTCATAAAGTCAATGAATTGCTACAAGAATGATAGACCCATTGGTATGATCCTTTCCCTCGATGTATAGCCCACAGTCCTGTTAGAAGAAAAGTGATAGCCTTAAAGAGTCACGGATACATCTGCTGTAGCCTAATGATTTCCCTTTTAAAGGTATGAACAGACTTTGATATTCTAATCTATTCTAAGGAAAATATTGTTAGCAACAAAAACTTGCATAAAGAAATACAAAGTGGGTGAAATTTGGTATACCATAAAAGAGTCACTCGTTCCTTCTTTCTCTCTGTCATTCATCAGGGCCCTGACATACATTCTTACCTACAATCGTGCTGTTGTTCGCTGTCAGGCGCAAACTTCAGGACACCCACACACTTCAATCTGTCTTTCTTTTAATGAAGCGGATCCCAGCTCTGCAGATTTTGGGTTCCCCCAAAGTTCCGGGGAGCGTCCTCTTCATGCGAATATTTTTCAGACTAAGGTTAGTGTCACTTGGATCACGAGGTAAGAATTAGTTTTAAGCGGGCTCACAGTGTCAGAATCACGAGGTTTCCACTACTTAGGAAGAATGTCAGGTTTGTAACTTCGATCAAAGGTAAAATTCTTGGTCACACCACAATTTGTCAACAATGTCGGAAAGGTTATTGATTGTAATATTTTACTTGCCACAAGGGCTGAAAAAATGTACTTGAGGTTTTTCTCAGGAAGAATTAAATCTGGCGCGATAGGTCCGTTACTTCATTTAATCTTAAAGTTCCTGAAATGGGTACTCAGTCGTTCTGGATGCCAACGCAATGCCAGACAGGTTTTACTTTATACAATCAAGTCTTTAAGAAAAAAATGTGTTAGTTCTTCACAGATATTTCTCCGTACTTAAACGCTGGCAAAGTTGGGTTACCCCAGTTTCACTGAATAAAGAGAAAACAACATATAATATACTTATACATACTATTCCTCGGTTATAACTTACATTATAAACTGCAAGCGTAGAGATTGTCTTATCATTTAAATCTCCCGTGAAATAAGTTATATTCATAAAATCAATCATCATGAATTAGAAATACATACGTATTTCGTAAATACTCAATGATGAATCAGTTACATTTATAAGTTAGTTTAAAATATTCTCGACTGATTACTAGCAGTTTAATTAAATTCATTAATAGCCGAATGAGTTTAAGCTAGAAATTATAATTTATTCTGCTTTCCACTGTAACATGTCGACTAGCGAATATAACAGACTTATAAATTATTTCTTCTGCACAGAAATCTAACTAGTAAAATGAAATAAGCGGTTATCACTGAATCACTCAATACTACTAGATATATAATAAAATATTTACATCCAAACAGTACTACGGGTATCACAACGAAACTAAGAGTTTCACTTATAAATATAAGTATCTAGAACGAAGCAATCACGTCTACTGCAACTATGAGTATGAGTGACTAGTCTAAAACTCTGGGTAAGATATATGAAAACAGACAAACGATGCGCGCTATTTCGCAAAACCCCCGTCTCCCCCTCTCCTCTTAACACTTCACATACTAGACGCTGGCCATAACTGCCACAACGCGTCTTCGACATCTCCTTCTAACTATTCTCATTCCTGAGCAATGCATGAGGGCGCCGTTCACAGCTCACGCCGAGAACTCAGCCGAAGAAACGCTGTGTCAGGTGAAAATGTAGACGATATGTCTGCCATCATGTCTGACGAAAACGAATTTCTCACACTATTACGTCTATCACGGACTGACATTTCACGTAATATATTGCGTTTCTAAATGAGAAAAGAAACAGGCGAAAGTTTGAATGGGAAAGTAATATTTTGTCGCAAACGAACGAATGCAAAAAACAGGAAAAAGGATAAAAGAGCGATAATAAAGTAGAGGACACGGGTAGAAAAGAAAAGAATATAGAAAATTGATTGCTCATAAATCTCTATGCGACAGAACGTCCCCCCTTTAAGATATGGAAGCACTCCATGTCTACGTTATGGAAATAAATTTCCTATATCCGTAGCTTCAGGGTGTCTGTCCTCTTCCCTCTCATCTCCCCCCTCCGTCTCTCTCCAATTCCTACTCAAGTCTACTCCCAAAGTTTCCTTTCTCTGGAATGTCTTCCGTGCGCGCTTGAAAGAGCTTCGCCGCTTTTGACATTTTTGAAAGATTTCGTGTGTGTACAGTGGAACTTCCCTGCCACTATCGTCATCTTCGTCAATTTTGGCGATCGTCAGGAGATGTTCGGAGGTCGGCACCGGTCTTTCCAAGAATTTCTTTAACAGATTTAAACGGAAAACGTTCTCCTTTCTGTAACGGGTGCGGGTTCCTTCAATTATATTTGTTGGTTGTATATTAAGATCACTCTCTTGACTTGTTTAATGTTTGTTATTTGGTTGGTTAGCTCTGACCATAAAGAAAGTACCTTCGACGTTCTGATTTGCATATTTACAATAATTGATCTTTCTTGTGAGAGAGTTATCGTGCTGAGAAATATAAACATTAAAAAGCTGTGGAACCAAACCCGTAACGTAATGAAGATATCAAGCCTTCAGTTTGAGTCCACATGTATTGACATTTCACATAGATAATATCCAACATTCACAAACTTCATATACAGTTCAGCATAATGATAAATTCCAAGCAATACAAGTAAGTGTCCGTCCGTGTCAATATAATGTGTCAGATGAACGTCATGGCTATGTACATGCGCTGCTGTAGTCAGACAGCCAGAAATGAGCGCATGAGTTCTCGACAGCTACAAAATGAATCTTAATTCGATTCTCCTTCCATCATTTAGTTTACATAATAAATCTCATACTTTATCTTAATATCTGAACTGACCCCTGAGTTCTATATTGAATTCATACATAGGCTATATACTAAGCCTCTCCTTTGACAGAATACAAGACACGACTTCTCTGCTTGACGGACAGCATAAAGAAGGGTAACGTAACCAAGTCACCAAGCGTGACCTTCCCAACGCGAACACGTCATAATCTTAGCATATATTTAGCGTTCAGTAGTCCGTAAAATATCGACATATTCTATTAATGTTATTGACCCCAAACGTTGCGCACTGCTACCCCAGCAGACGCCGTCATTTAAAATAACACCGTAACAGATTTCCTGTCCGACGGGGGAAAAAAAATCTATTAGATAGATTTTTTATTCTTAAACAATAGTAATCAAATTATCAAAAATTTAACAAAACTCGACGTATGGCCTACGATGTTCTATCTAGAACAGTGTCGCGGTCATGTCAGTAATATTTTATGATAAAATAAACGTCATATCATACATATAACTTATATTAAATAAAGAAATGTCACTGTCATTAATTAATTAACTAATGAATTTGATGTATGTATAGACTAACTACTAATGTGAGGTGTTATTAAAATTATTCTAACTAATTAAAATTAAAATAATTAATTATAATATGTACGTATGGTACTAACTAATTAATATCTAATTAAAGAAAATGAGAAATAGTATCAGAGGAAAAAAAAAATAAAAATTGAGAAGTACGGACAATTAAAACTAAATATTAAAGTATACATTAAATTAGTAATGTGTGTGAAAATGAAGTATAAGGATAGATACCTAATTAAATTAACGCAATCAGAAAGAAGAGAACAGAAAAAATTCATACATTTTAAGTATACCTATGAAATATCATCATCTAATATCTATCACCTTAATAATTAAACTATTTAAAATGTTTAATTGGTGTGATATTTTTTTTTCTTCATCTTTTCTTCTGTATATTTTATTTTTTTAATTTCATCACACTTCAACTTTATTGTATTCTATATTAATTTAATAACTAGCAAATTTAACAATATTGGACATGAAGATCCAATCGTTGTTACATCCTATTGACTTGTATGAAAGTTCTTTAAGAAACAACGTTCATCTTATCCAATTCTGATATGATGATCCAACCGTCGTTAATTCCTTTATTGAAATTTTGAACGTAATTTGAATAAGTCATTTCAGTTTATGTATCATCACAGTATTTGTCCAGTCTTTATCAGCAATTATTCCTTTTTACTACTTTGCAAAAGAAATGAGTGATACGCAAAGTCCAAGTGAAGTCCAAATTTTCAACCGTTCTGTAACTTGATACTTTGATAACAATAGTTTATTTCGAAATTTCCTCATCGAAGTAGGAAGTCCATATGAAGTATTGTATATTCTTACGTAGCATTAATACCGTTCATTGCAAATGTAATGCTTGATTAGTCAGTAAATTTTCTTGAAATACTAATAGTCATTCAGAATCCGTAGGATGTCTTGATAAAGTATCGGCCATTATGTTCTCAGTTCCTGGTATAGATTCTATTTCGAAATCATAGGGTTGCAGCGCAATTGCAAATCGTGCAAGCTTTGGACTTTTATGGTTTGAACGCCGCAATGACGCAACAGACTTTTGATCCGTCTGTATTAGAAATGGTGATCCAAGTAGGAACTTTTCAAGTTTGGTAATTGCCCACATCACTGCCAGTAACTCTCTGTCCACTGTCGAATATTTAGTTTCAGGAGTTTTTAGCGTGCGTGAGATGTATAATACAGGATGAAGGATATCATCGGGATATTGGAGTAGACAAGCCCCGAGTCCATAATTACTCGCATCTGTACGGAGGACAAACTTTTTAGAAGCATCTGGTAATCTTAAAACTGGTGGGCATGAAAAAATGTTCAAGATACTGCGAAAAGTTCTGTCACATTCGTCTGTCCAATTCATCCTTAACGGCATGTTCTTCTTTAATAAAGATGACAAGACAGCCGTGATGGATGACAAGTTAACTTATGCTGTATTGGGCTGAGCATAGTTAATACCAATAACGAAATTACTGTTTCTTGTAGGCATGGTAAAAAACAAATAAGACAGAAAACATGTGTACAAATTTGAAGATGTCAAGAAACAAAAATGTTTTTCGAGAAGAAAAAATCAATAAATCAATCTATATTAGGATAGATGATTATGAAAGACCAGAAATGATGACTGACAAGTGCTGAGTCATCAAAGATGTGACGAATAGGGTTAAAGTACCCTGTTATCTGCGTGACGCAGAATCAGGTACTAATTGCAATCTCAAAGAATGGTGTTGAAAATAAGCACCATTGTCAAGCTCGATAATCCTTCGAGCATCTCTGTTGTTACGAAATGTAACCAGAGCTTCACCATACCTGTTGTTGGTAGGTGGCAACAGACGCACGAACCTAACGTCTGCAATATAATTGAAGAAATTGCTAAGTTCCTGCCATGTAGTATCTCGTGGCAGATTGCGCACTAACACGGTGCGAAAATATGCACCTTTCCCAATGTAAGTAATATCATTGTCACGAAACTGTGAACAATGACGATATGTATTCCTTGTCGAATTAAATTTCCCCTTCACCATAGACAAAGTATTTTTAATGGATGACGTATCATCTTGACTGTACTTAGGGTGATACCTATCATTACTAAAGGTAGTAAGTTTCATAGATGTCTTAGACATCTCTTGGCTGGGCAAAGCAAAAACTTTGCTGTCAGACTTATTTGTCTTAACCTTCTTATCCAAGTTCCTCCTAACCCTAACATTATTTTTCAACTTATTATACTTCTTAGTACTCTCCTTTTTAATGTCGACAACCTCAAAAGTTTTCTTTGGATCAGTTGTATCCTGATCCTGTCGCCAACATCTATTTTCAGAATTAGCAGTAGTGTCCTGATGAGGAAAAGTATATCTCCCTCGAAATGATCTTTTCATTTTGTTGGGTTGTGCTGAACTGGTCTTATTACATGGAGTATCCTTAGTATGTTGTACAATAGATCTATCATCCTCATCAGTTTCCGAGATAGTACTCAGAGTGAAGTTGGAAACTGCTGTGCCACATGTATTCATTTTGTTGGCACGAAGTGTAGCCATCGCAACAACAGCGTTAGCGTTGCTAAAAGATTGCAAATTTTTGTTCTCCCATTCATTAATTTCTTTAAGAGTGCAATCCTTACTGCCGTGGATGCGTCCTACTGTAAGATCAGCTGATGGATTCTGTAACATGCACACCTTGACATTACCTGTAAAAAATGGTGTGCTAACATATACTATGGCAGTGGGGTAGTACTCAATAGTACCCCCAAAGGTCATACAACGGCATATTCCCCTGTTGCACAGCTAGGATGTACCAGAGATTGCCGCACTCCGATCGTTGTAGATCCAGAATCTCTCAACACTGAGACAATGGATCCATTAACAATTCCCCTGTTAAAAATCAGATAGCCTGTTCCATCATTGGCTGCAAGACCTACCTCTGGTGGAATGTGTCCGCAGTTTAGTACTGTCTCCTTCGCTTTCTGAAAAACAAGATTGCATTGTGGGCAACTATTTGCCACGTTATAATTTATAGCAAAACATGCAGCAGAAGACTGTATTGCATTATCGTTAGGTGGAACCTGAACACTAGGGGTTGTATCATTTTTAACTGCTGCACCAGTATTATGGTTATAATGTGACGATCCACGAGAATGAGATCGATTACGAGAATAATCGTTAGAATTATCTCGTTGTCCCCTGTAGTAACTGTTATCTCGATGTCTCGAGCCACGATTATTACCATTCCAATTGCTGTTATTATTGTGGTTATTTGATCTATTATAATTAGTGTTATGTTGACTGTTGTTGTAGCTTGACTGAGGTGAATAATTCCTATTCCGTGATCTTCCTCTATTCAAATCAGTTTTATTGTTGAAATTATTATTATTATGTCCTTTCTGAAAATTAACATTGTAATTTCCCTTGAACCTACTTCTGTCTACGCTGTGGGTTCTTGGTTTGTTATGGTTGTAGTATGCCATATTGGAAGCCACAGGTAGAGGTTCTCTTATCAAAGAGTGAGAAATGTTCGCATTCGGATGCGCAGTACAATAGTTCATTGAAAATTTTTCTAACTCTTCAATGGTAGCTGGCTTTCGTTCTTGCAAATATGCGAAGAACGGTGGGCTGACAGAGGATAATACCTTATCCCGTAGCAACAAATCTACTAATTTGTCATATGATTTGTTGACATCTGCTAATTCAAGCCATCTATTAAATGTATTGCGAATGTTTGCAATAAATCCTGCAAAGTCTTTAGTAGATTCTGGTAGGATATTTTTAAATTTTAACCTACAATTTTCTTCGTCCAAATTAAACCTCCTTAAAAGTAAGGTTTTAATAGCATCGTAATTAGTAGCTATTGTTGGGTCAGCATTCAGAGATGCCGTCCTTGGTTCCCCATCTAAAAATTCATTTAGCTTAAGTACCCATGCATCCTTAGGCAAGTGATTTGTTTTGCATGTCTGTTCAAATCTTGATAAAAATGATGATAAATCGTCAAAATTTAATTTAAAATGGGGTAATTTAAAGTTGTAAAAATGTTTGTTTTGGTTGGATGAAGACCCATTTTGAGCGTTATCATACTGGTTTGTAGCAGCACTTTGTGCCTGTAATCTAGTTGCTTCCACCTTAAGACGTGTTAATTCTATCTCTTGTTCCATTTCATGCCTTCGTTCCCCCCTTTCCTGTCTAGCAATTTCTCTTTGCCTATTTTCTTTTTCTATTTCTTTCCTCTCCTGTCGTGCTTTCCTGTCTTCTTCTTTTTCCTCTTCTTGTTTTAAAATTGCTATCCGTTCTGCTTCGTCTCGTTTATATTCTGCTTTATATTTTTCAAATTCTGCTAGTGCGTATGCTTCTAAAGATTCTCCCTTTTTCCCAAAATCTTTACCATTTTTAATAAAATGATCCAAGGTAAGCATCTTGACTTTTATCCTGTAAGTAATTATAGATCTATAATAATCGACAATAAAATCTATGTCCTTATTTGTAACAGCTCAAAGTATGACTACTCAATATTACCAACTATAATATCCTCTTAATAATTGTTGTAAGTTCAACAACTATTCAATATTTTCTAATAATATTATATGTAATCAATAATATATATCATAAATAGTTATGATATTTATTTATTTAGGATGCCGAATTTATATCATGCACCTAATATCACTATTAAATAATTATGGGCATTATCCCTCCTTAATTATATTAATCAATTAAAGATATGTGCTAAGTCAACAATATAGTACTATGAAAGTGTAATAATTATTATATTATATATATAGTTTTTCAATTCAACACCTATCCATAGTGTGAATACAAGAAAATAATTCAATAAATTATTTTAATTTAATATTTACTTGCAATTATCAAGTTATGACTTTATGCCTTATTCATCATCTGTAAAATGCTTTATTAAAGTCTTGGACTACTACTGCAGCTTTATAATATAGCTTAAGTCCATATTACTTTCTGAAAAATTTAATTAAATAAATTTAATATCTTATTATTGATCAAATTATCATAATATAAACATATTATTAATGTATGAAATACACAGAAACAATACAATTCATCAAACAAGGTTTTACAAAACAGTATCACATCACAAAGTTACAATTTCAGACCAAAAATGAATATACCAACACAAGCAGAATAATCGGAAGTAAGAAGGTCAAGGTTGAACTAAATTCAGAATGAACCTGCGTACACGAAAAATGGTGACATAACAGTGGACTCATTAACGGTCATTACATTAGAAATAAAAGATAGCAAGGTCAGAATAACACTATAGATTACGAACATTATTTTACAAAACTGAATAAAATAACAACTGAATACAATTTAGAATACACCAGTTATTAACACGACTTCACAGCTAACACACTGAAGTCAAATAATTACAAATGCAGACGAAGAGTCCAATCGGTAGAATCTTCGATAGGGTTCTCTGCAAAAATGTAAATAATTAACTACCCTAAAGAACATTCAGAATCAATTTCGTCATCCTTAGAGCCATATCATTGATTCCGAACCGCTGCACCAACATCACACGACATGTAAAATAACATAAACAACAATTAACATTTAGCAGTGTAAAAATGAACATGGCGTTAAGCAGGACAAATAGGACCAAATGTGTAACGTTCAAACAAGTTACTTATCTTTTTAGTAGTAATCTAGTACATTGTCTGCTTCGCCAACAGACTCATGAGCTCGTATGTAATGATGAAGACGGTAGCAATTTGTTTCCTTCGTTGTTTTGGAGCTGCAAACGTATTTCTGAAGGGCATTGATTTTCGCCGGCATTTCAAACGATTCAGACTGTTGCCAAGGTCATGACGTCACCGGTGTTCCGTATAACAATGTCCGTTTAAGCTCGAAAGGAAAAATGTTCTAACTCTTCGGTTCTCTCTTTGAATAAAACCTTCAAGACCACTACTGGCTCACCAGTTGTAACGGGTGCGGGTTCCTTCAATTATATTTGTTGGATGTATATTAAGATCACTCTCT
Organism: Oreohelix idahoensis; assembly: GCA_024509875.1. Lineage (NCBI taxonomy): Eukaryota > Metazoa > Mollusca > Gastropoda > Stylommatophora > Oreohelicidae > Oreohelix > Oreohelix idahoensis. The sequence goes on from JAMPIV010019319.1 coordinate 454,980, forward strand.
TGACTTGTTTAATGTTTGTTATTTTGTTGGTTAGCTCTGACCATAAAGAAAGTCCCTTCGACGTTCTGATTTGCATATTTACAATAATTGATCTTTCTTGTGAGAGAGTTATCGTGCTGAGAAATATAAACATTAAACAGCTGTGGAACCAAACCCGTAACGTAATGAAGATATCAAGCCTTCAGTTTGAGTCCACATGTATTGACGTTTCACATAGATAATATCCAACATTCACAAACTTCATATACAGTTCAGCATAATGATAAATTCCAAGCAATACAAGTAAGTGTCCGTCCGTGTCAATATAATGTGTCAGATGAACGTCATGGCTATGTACATGCGCTGCTGTAGTCAGACAGCCAGAAATGAGCGCATGAGTTCTCGACAGCTACAAAATGAATCTTAATTCGATTCTCCTTCCATCATTTAGTTTACATAATAAATCTCATACTTTATCTTAATATCTGAACTGACCCCTGAGTTCTATATTGAATTCATACATAGGCTATATACTAAGCCTCTCCTTTGACAGAATACAAGACGCGACTTCTCTGCTTGACGGACAGCATAAAGAAGGGTAACGTAACCAAGTCACCAAGCTTGACCTTCCCAACGGGAACACGTCATAATCTTAGCATATATTTCGCGTTCAGTAGTCCGTAAAATATCGACATATTCTATTAATGTTATTGACCCCAAACGTTGCGCACTGCTAACCCCAGCAGACGCCGTCATTTAAAATAACACCGTAACACTTTCCTTTAATAGAGATCTGGTAGTTAGCCTTAGAAATCTTTTTCAGGACGGTAAACGGCCCTTGCCATCCGATCCTCAGTTTGTTGTTCCCGGTGGGGAGTAACACCAAAACTTTTTCTCCTGCTACCAGTTCTCTTTCTTTCGCGACTTTCCTTTATCCGTTAGCGTGCTTTGCGCGTGCTCGCTTAAAGTTGGTCGTTGCTAGATCCCATCCTAGTTTCAACCGTTCCTTTAAATCCGACACATATTTAATTGCTGAGACAACTGTCTCATCAGCCTTCTGGTCTGTCAGCGACCTGAGTAAGGCTTCAAGCGGGCCCTTAATGGGTCTGCCGAATAAAAGCGTGGCTGGCGGAAATCCTGTGGACGTATGAGGGTTTCTCTGTAGCCAAATAGAGCTGCAGGGATAGAAAGTTCCTGATCGTCAGGTTTCACTTGTGCCAGTTTACTCAACATCATGTTGAGGTTTCCGTTAAAACGTTCTACTAACCCACTTCTGGCCAGAGTGTAAGGCTTAGTGTAGATGTGCTGGTCCCTCAAGATCTTAACGATCTCATCCATCAACAGGTTTCGGTATGGAAATCCGTTATCCGTCAACACTTGCTGAGGGAATCCCAACCGAGTAAAAATCTGCACGAGGGCTTCTGCGACATGCTTGGCATCTGCGCATGTTAGCGGAATTGCTTCTGCCCATAAAGTGCATGTGTCGACTAAGGTCAGGATATACCTGTTCCTTAATTTAGTCCTTTCTAAGGGTCCTAGAAAGTCGATCACTACCCGTTCAAATGGTGTTCCCATTATTGGCATTTCACCCATGTGAACTGGGGGTGTCCGTTGCTTGGGTGGTACACGTTGGCACTGGGCAGAGGATTTGACATACCTGATAATATCAGTATTTACTCCTGGCCACCAATAATGAGTGGTTTGGGGCGTTCTGTCCCATATGTCCGCTGAAGGGAAGAGAGTGCCCCATTTCTAGGATTCGGCTTCTGTACTGTTTCGGTACTAGGAGCTGGTTGTAACCTTGGTCAGGCTTGCCCGTTCTGCGATAAAGTACGCCATCCTTAGAAAAAATGTCCCCGTGCTGTCTAGGGTCCTTAGCCATGGGCAGTTTCCTAAAGCAGGGTGCCAAGGTAAGGTCCTTTTGTTGCGCTTCTTTAAGTTCCATAGGTAACAAATTTGGCGCAGGCTCCCGTTCCTTCTTGGTTTGCCCTCTTGTGGTTACTGTTGCCACAATCGGCTCTTCCGGTTTCCCAATAAACACGTATCTACCGCCAAGTATGACTGGGTAGATGGGGTCATCCATAACAGCGGCTTTGATCACACCTCTGACAAAGTCAGAGTGTATCTCCACCAATGCGATGGGAAGCGCTGTAGGTGCCTCACTCTTAGAAACTCCACAAAGTTGGACGGTCTCTCCTGTCTCTTGACCGGGTTTAACCAGGTGTCTGGCAACAATGCAATCATAAGAAAGCCCCGTGTCAAATAAACAAAAAGTTTGAGAACCGTTCAATATAACAGTACTTAGTGTAGAGGGTCTTTCTCCCTCTACAGGTTGGGAATCACTGTCAATAATTCCGCCTTGCGAGACTGTTAGCAAGCATCCGATGCATTTAGGCTCGGTGTGCTCGCTCTGATCATTAGTCCCGTGCGCAGGGGTTTTCCGTTTGTCACCTTGTCCTCGCTGGCTGCGGTGCCATGAAGGGTCGTCAGGTTGATCAGACTGTTTGTTGTTGGTGGGATACTTGTTTTTGTAGAACGTGGATTTTTCAGGAGGGGGGGTTTTGAGGTCCAGTTTCTACGTGGTTATTCTGATTAGAAGCATGAGAAGATTGGTCTAGATTGTTCTTTCGAAAAGGCTCTTCTGTCGGTTTACGTTTTGTGGCCGGCAGTTCAGCCAGCGCATTGTGATATCGCTCAGACTTTTCCAAAATGTCTTCAAGCTTTTCTGCACCTTGCTCAGCTAAAAATCTCCGGGTGTCCGCAGACAAAGTGTTCTTTATTTGTTCGGTTATAACAAATTCCTCAAGACCTTCATAGGTAGAGGGGAGCTGTGAAAGCTCAAGGCACTTTGTCAAGTATCCCTTCAAATGAGACGAGAACTGCTGAAATGTTTCAGAGCTCTCTTTCCTGCTGTTGCGAAGCAGTTGCAAAAATTTGCGCGCGTTCATTTCAAAACGCTCCAGTAACGCTTTCTTCAAGACGTCGTAATTGTCTTGTTGGCTGCTTTCCAGTTTGGCGTAAACATCATACGCACTGCTTTTCAAGGCATGAGAACGCTTCATATTCCAACGCGACCTCTCTAAACCGTACAGAGTTGCAATTTTCTCACATTTCTCTAGCCATGGGTCAATCTTCTCATTAGGACAAGGGAAAGATTCTAGAGCAAAAGACATATCGTTGAGTTGAAGAGATTGAGGGTTAGTTTGATCAGTTAAGGAAGAATGAGGAGAAGACTGTCCATTGCTGGAGATAGAGGCAGCACCATGACTTTGAACTTCTAGAGCTTTAAGCGCTAACTCGTGCTGTCTCTCCTTCTCTCTTTCCTCATGTTGTGCCCTGCGAGCTTCCATTTCTGCCTCAATTTTCTACTGTTCTAAAGCTTCGGCTGCTTCTTCCTTCCTCCTAGCTTCTGCTTCTTTCTTCTCTGCTGCTTTTTCCTTCTGTTCCGCATCATATCTGTCAAGTTCGTCCCTGACAAAAACTTTCGCTTCCTCACCTTGTAAACCTTCTTCTCTCGCTTCGTCCCTCAGCATCTGTCTAAATTTCGCCCTCTCTGCCATAGTAAACCAGTGACTGAGACTTAGACGAGAAAGAAATAAGAAAAAGGATACAATGATTCCTACCACTTACGAGAAAATACCAAACAAAAAGATGATATACTTTAACCTGGGATACCTCCTCCTATGATATAGAATCTAACTATCGCTGCTAATATCGGCAATAAAGCACCTAATGAAGACGACTACGCCAAACAAATGGTAGTTAAGATTACTCACTGAAAAATACGTTGCTACAGTGGAAACAAAATAATTATTGCAAAAATTTTAAGGAGAAAAAAAAATTCCCTCAATTTTTAAGTCCACTACAAGTTCACCCCTGAAGTCAGTTAGGGTGAGGGAGGCAATTAACAGGACGTAATTGTCTGAACGCACTCCTTAGCTTAGCTCAAACACCTACTTCTTCAGAACCCTGTGACTGTTAGACAGTCACAAACTTTACCAGCGTTTAGTATTACAAAATCAATAATTAACATATATTCCGCCAACATCAACCTGTAACTCAAATGTATATTACTCAAAATGCTGTGGGAAAACAATTATTAATTGTGTGGTCAGCACGCCCATAAACAGATCGTTAGTCTAGGGGAATAGTTATTTTTAAAAGATACCAAATCCACGAGACAATCACACTCTTTCTCTATTTCAGAATACAGAATCTTAAGACGAGCTGATATTGTCGTGCTAGCTCAGGACTCAGAGTTTAATTCCCAGAACAACAAGCACTATTAAATGTATCGTCTGCCTCTTCTAAGTTCAAAATCCTGATAGACGAGACCTCATTTGTCGTAGATTTGCGATAGGTGAATTAAGACTTGGGTTGGTCCCTTCTGAATAGCAATAGAAACCAGTGATAGCTCAGTGGGAGATGATAAAATAAAAATAGATTTCACGAGTGAGATGGAGGAAATATATTAGAGTCGGTCTCTGACCCTCGAGATGATTTCTCTCAGTCAGCCTATCATCTACAACAGATTAAGATTTGTCAGACCGTCTAGTATAATGTATATTAATATATATATCCCTCACATACACACCATCATAAGTGACTACAATAGACACACAGACGTGAAACTATGACAGTGAAAATATAGATAATTGGGAACGAACTGACCGACACACTGGAATAAGTTTATGTGAATTTTAATTATCAGACTAAAATTCCATCACAACACATAAAATTACATCAAACATATACAAATAGTCATAAAGTCAATGAATTGCTACAAGAATGATAGACCCATTGGTATGATCCTTTCCCTCGATGTATAACCCACAGTCCTGTTAGAAGAAATGTGTTAGCCCCAAAGAGTCACGGATACATCTGCTGTAGTCTAATGATTTCCCTTTTAAAGGTATGAACAGACTTTGATGCTCTAATCTATCCTAAGGAAAATATTGTTAGCAACAAAAACTTGCATAAAGAAATACAAAGTGGGTGAAATTTGGTATACCATAAAAGAGTCACTCGTTCCTGCTTTCTCTCTGTTCATTCATCAGGGCCCTGACATACATTCTTACCTACAATCGTGCTGTTGTTCGCTGTCAGGCGCAAACTTCAGGACACCCACACACTTCAATCTGTCTTTCTTTTAATGAAGCGGATCCCAGCTCTGCAGATTTTGGGTTCCCCCAAAGTTCCGGGGAGCATCCTCTTCATGCGAATATTTTTCAGACTAAGGTTAGTGTCACTTGGATCACTAGGTAAGAATTAGTTTTAAGCGGGCTCACAATGTCAGAATCACGAGGTTTCCACTACTTAGGAAGAATGTCAGGTTTGTAACTTCGATCAAAGGTAAAATTCTTGGTCACTCCACAATGTGTCAACAATATCGGAAAAGTTATTGATTGTAATATTTTACTTGCCACAAGGGCTGAAAAAATGTACTTGAGGTTTTTCTCAGGAAGATTTAAATCTGGCGCGATAGGTCCGTTACTTCATTTAATCTTAAAGTTCCTGAAATGGGTACTCTGTCGTTCTGGATGCCAACGCAATGCCAGACAGGTTTTACTTTATAAACCCAAGTCTTTAAGAAAAAAATGTTTTAGTTCTTCACAGATATTTCTCCGTACTTAAACGCTGGCAAAGTTGGGTTACCCCAGTTTCACTGAATAAAGAGAAAACAACATATAATATACTTATACATACTATTCCTCGGTTATAACTTACATTATAAACTGCAAGCGTAGAGCTTGTCTTATCATTTAAATCTCCCGTGAAATAAGTTATATTCATAAAATCAAACATCATGAATTAGAAATACATACGTATTTCGTCAATACTCAATGATGAATCAGTTACATTTATAAGTTAGTTTAAAATATTCTCGACTGATTACTAGCAGTTTAATTAAATTCATTAATAGCCGAATGAGTTTAAGCTAGAATTTAATTTATTCTGCTCTCCACTGTAACATGTCGACTAGCGAATATAACAGACTTATAAATTATTTCTTCTGCACAGAAATCTAACTAGTAAAATGAAATAAGTGGTTATCACTGAATCACTCAGTACTACTAGATATATAATATAATATTTACCTCCAAATAGAACTACGGGTATTACAACGAAACTAAGAGTTTCACTTATAAATATAAGTATCTAGAACGAAGCGATCACGTCTACTGCAACTAGGAGTATGAATGACTAGTCTAAAACTCTGGGTAAGATATATGAAAACAGACAAAGGATGCGCGCTATTTCGCAAAACCCCCGTCTCCCCCTCTTCTCTTAACACTTCACATACTAGACGCTGGCCATAACTGCCACAACGCGTCTTCGACGCCTCCGTCTAACTATTCTCATTCCTGAGCAATGCATGAGGGCGCCGTTCACAGCTCACGCCAAGAACTCAGCCGAAGAAACGCTGTGTCAGGTGAAAATGTAGACGATATGTCTGCTATTATGTCTGACGAAAACCAATTTCTCACACTATTACGTCTGTCACGGACTGACATATCACGTAATAAAATGCGTTTCTAAATGAGAAAAGAAACAGGCGAAAGTTTGAATGGGAAAGTAATATTTTGTCGCAAACGAACGAATGCGAAAAACAGGAAAAAGGATAAAATAGCGATAATAAAGTAGAGGACACGGGTAGAAAAGAAAAGAATATAGAAAATTTCTTGCTCATAAATCTTTATGCGACAAACATTCAAACTGGCAAAAGAGTACCTGGCCATGTCCAGTCTCCTTTGGGTATTCTGGCTCGAACCTCTAAGATACCGTATTTCATCGTTGGAATACTTTTCACTTTTCCAGACATAATCGGTGGCAAAATTCCGTCATGTCCATCTCGTCTGCAACCGTTTAGTTCTGATTCAGTACAATAGCCAAACAGGGCTGGAAGTAGGAGCAAGACGTATTTTAACACAATACACTATATATATATATATATATATATATATATATATATATATAGATATATATATATATATATATATATATATATATATATATATATATATATATATATATATATATATATATATCATCTTCATCATCTTATAAAGCATAAAGCCAACGCTAATGGTCGCCTGCACGAAGCATGCGCCAAGCAGTCATAGGCTCGTGCAGACGTGGTTTCTGTCGCAATTTGTAATACATTATAAGGTAGCCAGCACCATGCACAGCCACATATTAGCCGCCTTGTTCGACATGCATAAGGGTGCAGTAACCTTATTGTTTGTTTGTCGCCTCAGAGATCTTCAGGAACTACTCAAGGCATATGTTCCGTATGCTTAAACGTTGACGTTGGGGGGGGGGGGGGACGGGGACTACTTCTTTTAACAATGTTTACATTGCAAACTTTGGTGAAAATATTTGAGGACTTCCATGAAACAATAACGAATACTATAAACCGTAAATGTCAATGGTTATATATATATATATATATATATATATATATATATATATATATATATATATATATATATATATATATAACATAGAAAACACGTTACATGTTGGTTACATTGAACCCGATCCATGTAATACCAATATATATATAAATAACTATTTATTGTACTTATAACTATTTAGAATAATGACAATTTATTGAACGATAAAAAACGCCATACCTGTCAAATCCATTACTCCCGTGTGCAGAAAGTTTTCGTTAAATCTGTTATCGTTGACAGTCGGAATCTGTAAAGACAAGGACCCCTTATATATATCTGTCTATCTGCGTGTTGATCTGTGTGTTTGTATGTGTCATATATAAATGTGCGGGTATCTTGCATGCGGCAAATGAAAGAAGGAAGAATTGGAAGCACGCACTCTAATACAGCTGGAATTTTGCTGCAATATTTTGATAGGTGCGCTTTCGTACAGCCAGTACTTTGCTGCAATATTTTGATACATGCACTTTGCCGGTACGTTGGTGACAAATTTGAATGAGCCATGCTATCATACAGCCAGCACTATGTTGAAATATTTAGATAGGTACACTTTCATACAACCATCACTTTGATGACGTATTATATGGGTACTCTTTCATACAGCCAGCACTGTGATGACGTATTATATGTGTACACTTTCATACAGCCATCACTTTGATGACGTATTATATGTGTACAATTTCATACAGCCAGCACTGTGATGACCTATTATATGTGTACACTTTCATACAGCCATCACTTTGATGAAGTATTATATGTGTACACTTTCATACAGCCATCACTTTGATGACGTATTATATGTGTACACTTTCATACAGCCAGCACTGTGATGACGTATTATATGTGTACACTTTCATACAGCCATCACTTTGATGACGTATTATATGGGTACACTTTCATACAGCCATCACTTTGATGAAGTATTTAATCCCGGCAATGCTAGAAAGAAAACAACTTAGAGGAGTACTGTGGATGCCGAGATGCAAAGAATGAACCAGAGCTGGGGCACTGCACGAAGGATGTCTGCCAACCGAGCATAGTGGAAGCAGTTTGTTGCTGCCCTACAAGACACCACCAAGCGTGATGGCCACTGACTGCTTTGACAGTTGCCGGCTAAGAATCAAAGACGAAAAAGAAGAAGAATGCTAGAAAATAAGACTGAATAATATAAAGGATGGCAAGGGGGAAACCAATTTTATTTTAGGAAGATCTTGAGAAATTTATATATGGACCACGACACTTATGACAGTAAATTTAAAAAAAAAGTAAGAGGGTTCATTTTCCGATTTCTGGCTCCCAGTGAAGTGAAAACTAAAGCAATGCTGCATTCTTTAATATGTACTTCATAATGTTTACCTTTACATCATTGTGCTACTTCTCAGAATATGACAAGTGTTTGATGAATTTTGGACTCGGACTTTTCTGTCATGACTCCACTTGGAATATGTTTTGTTTTTGTTTTGGAAGCGTTGATTTCACTTGATTAATCAATCCCATTACTGTGGTGAAAAATTCTAATACCCATATATAAATTAGAACATAAATGTAAAGCCGAACGAAATAATACGATAGGAAGAAGAATGGAGAAAGACCAGTGCTTTCCCAGTATAGATAACGCCTTCGTTGTATAACGCCGTAATGGCTAACACAAGAATCCTACTTGTCCTAATTCGTTCGTTCATAAATAAAATTCTTAGACTAAACGATACGGCGATAACCGTAATTCTAAAAATAGAATGTGTAGTCAAATTTTCTAGACGACCTTGATTTTAAAAACTAACATTAGTGCAAAATCGCGCACAAGGTTAGCCTTGGAAAGACAGACGGGCTTAGAAGAAGAGAGAGAGAGAGATAGACGGACTGTGGAACACGGTCACACAAGCAGCTCGCCGCGTGTTTAAAAAATAAACCAACTCGCAGTGGGCATGGCCTAATTTTTTCAAATAAACAGTGATGAAAAAAAAACTAACGACACGACATTAGGTTTCGAAAACAGATTTAATTCTTATTAGGAAACCTGATACTCTACTGTTTTACGTCTGAGCTCCTGACTTTATACTGATAGTACAGTTAAAAGGATGCGGACAGATGATAGTTAAAATAAACAACTAAGATCGAAAAAAGACAGTACTTTTAAATAAGCCATTTAGTCTCATGATAATTGTATATTCGGGTTTCTGAAGACTTGTGGACAAAGAATATGTAATTGGTTGTTTAAATAGTCCATTAGATAATTAGATATTGATAGTAAAACATATAGAGAACAGAGATACTGTCAGGTTTGGTCATATCTGCTTGGGATGGAATTCCCTGAATTTTTGTTGAAACATAGTAGTGACAGGAAGTCTAAGATAGTACGAGGGAGGCCATTGGCTGAACTTTGAAGTTAAAAGAAATTTAATTGGGTGACCTATGAATAACAAATAAATGCCTAGAAACGGAGTAAAATTGAATGAATGTGTACTCTTTTGAAAATATTCAAAACGATTGGTCAGTGTACTGGATATTGGCAGAAAAAATCTTAGAGGGGACGCCATATCGTTACACAAAAGAGAGATGAGAGCAGGTAGTGTTATTCAAAATTAAATATATATAACAGCCTGGACATACCGCAGATCAAACTGTGTCAGTCATCTTTAGTGTGTTTTCCTTACGAATTGTGGTAAGCTAGACATTTTAATATGTATTTATATGAAAATTGAATGTGAAATGATTAATTATGTCTGTATGTGTGTGGTTCAGTAGCAAACCTGAGGCAAAGCCTAGATATTGCTCCACCATGTAAAAGAGTGTCAGAGAGGAGTATAACTGCATATATATATATCTATTGGATTGCCATATAGTAACATAACACCTATCCTATTGTATGGAAGGGATTACAGCTGGAATTGCAGGGGCGTTGTAACCATTAGGGAGAGGAATACTGGTGTATATTGTCACATGAAAAGCTAGCAGTTGGCCTAAAGCGCTGAACTTTATGTTTGTACTGTCATGTACTTCAGTGTGGAATAATAATTGTATATTAGTTATGAAGAAGGAGGCACAACCTTCTCATTTCAGGGACCGTGGTATAGATGGTGATATTGCATCGTCCGGTCTGAGTACTGCGTGATCCAGAAAGCTGGCAGCAGACTCCTTGCACAAGATAGCGGCCATTGTCTATCTTACTATGAAACTGAGAAGCAAGCGAGCAGAGGATACAGGTTTCCTGCAACTGCATTATGAGATAAGAACTTGTCAGCACGAAAAGACTCAACCTTGAATCAAATAACCCTGAACTGAACTTATTATATAAAAGGGGACAGAAATTTTAAAGAAACAGAATCTGTGAATCCCTCAATAAGATTTCCACCAGTAACAAACACATGAAGTCATGATGACAACCAACAGTCTAGCTATTAATGACAATATTACCTCATAATATTACACAACAACACCACACTCATATTGCTATAACAGTCTATGACTGGATAAATATCCAGTGTATAAATACTTGTATATAAATATTGTGATTACATTTTTATTGTGATTCCTGATTCACAAATACAATAGAATCAGGAAAGATATTGAAAGATCATTAATACATTTTAAAAACTTAACCCTTGACTTAATAAGATAGTCTTTTAGAGTGTTATGTGTTTGTGATTGTCAAAGTGCTGTAAATTGTGGAAATTATTAAAGCAATTGTGTATATGTCAGTTGGTTGTTATACGTACACTTCATCACTATCATAACCCTAGACACTTAACGAAGCTATTATTCATTTATTCAAGAATAAGTCTGATTGAGATCGAAATGTGGTAGCAAGTAAGGTCTTCTGTATACACACCAAATTTATTATCTTCAGAAACCTTCACAGCTGATCTCATTCAGTACACTAAGTCCCCTATAAATATATTTATTTCCCAACTCACCACATATATTGGGGTCCTGTCCGGGATTTATAAAATTAAAAAGGTATTCTTGAGTGGAAAATAAATAAGGTTGAGCTCTCAGTGCTTGTGGTTGTCCTTAGTATAATTAGTCATAGATAGAATTGCTTGGTTAGACATTGTATAAATTTGCCTGTTAGAAAATGGCTGACCTGGCAAAGTTTCGATCTGCTGCTGTGCAGGCTGATAAAGAGCTGGGAATGGAGGGGCAAATTATGATTGCTTATGTCACAACTGAATGTGACAATTTTATTGAACGTGAAGAAAGAAAATTTGAAGCAGAAAGAAAGTTAGAGGCAGATAAAGAAATTAAGAGGTTGCAGATTGAGGCTGACAATGAGGCTAAAAGGTTACAGATGGAGGCTGAGGCTAAAAAGTTACAGTTGGAAGTAGAAGAAAAGAGATTAGCTACAGAAAGAGAAGAAAAGAGATTAGCTGCAGAAAGAGAAGCTGAAGAAAAGAGATTAGCTGCAGAAAGAGAAGAAAAGAGACTAGCTGCAGAAAGAGAAGCAGAAGAAAGGAGACATGCTGCAGAAAGAGAAGCAGAAGAAAAGAGATTAGCTGCAGAAAGAAAAGAAAAGAGACTAGCTGCAGAAAGAGAAGCAGAAGAAATGAGACAGGCTGCAGAAAGGGAAGCAGAAGATAGGAGATTGCAGAGGGAGCATGAGTTACGACTAAGAGAGTTGGAAATTCAAGGCCATGCTCCTGAAAATGGTGCCAGTCCCTTTGCCTCAGATGCCACTGTTAGTCATGGAGCCTCAACCTCAGCTATGAGTTTTCATGTAGACCATTTTGTTGAGAAAGACGATGATATTGAAGGGTATCTAAGTAGATTTGAACTATTGGCTACTACTTATGGGTTAGAGAGAGAAAGGTGGAGCCTAAAGCTATCACAAGGGCTTCGTGGTACAGCTTATGAAGTTGTTGCCAAGATGAGCAGAGATGACCAAGACAATTATGACATGTTAAAGCAGGCTCTTTTGTTAAGATATGAAAAGAATGGAGAATTTTATAGAAAAAAATTCAGGAATGCTAAACTACTGTCAGGTGAGACATATCATCAGTTCTCTGCATGGTTAGAGACATACTTGGAGAAATGGACTGCTCTGGGGAAAACCCAAGATCTTAAGGAAATGATCCTTATAGAACAGCTAAGAGAGTCCATGGCTCCAGACCTGAAAAAGTTTCTCATGGAACAAGGTGCAGAAAGGCTGGGTGATTTACTCAATGTCGCTGAAAGGTATCAGGCGGCTCAAGCAGAGGTAGGTGGTAATAAAAAGAAACAGGCAGATAATTTTAAGGCACAACAAAACTTTAATAAGTTTGATCATAGAGATCAGAACAAAGGTAAGCATCAGTTTGATAGGCCACGATATGATAATAAAAATAAACCCCACAATTCGATGAAAGGAAATTTGATGAAAGAAAATCTTTCAACCAAGGAAGGAAGTGGTGTAAAAATTGTCGGATGAACAATCATACCACCAAAAATTGTAGAAAGAACACTCCTAAATTTGCTGCTATGAAATCTGGGAAGAAGGGAACAAAGGTCAAACCTGCGGAACTACAGGAACCGTACCACCCTCCAGTGTGTGAAGATGTAATCTGTAATGGAGTCACCATAAGGTGCTTATATGATACAGGTCTAGATTATGATTCAGTTGTGAGTTCTCACCTGGTGCAAGCAGATCAATACACCACAGAAACAGTGGAAGTCAAGCTGCAACCAAGGAAGTAGCGACCATGACACTCCCTATCGCTAAGATAAATGTGAAAACGCGATATGTGGAGGGAGTAATCAAAGCAGCAGTGATAAACGAACCAATCTACCCTCTGATACTGGGGTGTAAATATGTCTTCTTGGGGAATCCCAAGAGACCTGTGATATTGGCAACAGTGCAGACCAGATCACAGTCAAAAAAGGAGGAGGATAATCCAATAAATACTCATCCAGATGAGATGAGGAAGGCACAGGCGGAGGACAAAACACTCAAGCCGTGTTTCAAGAAATTGCCCAAATGTCATACACCTCCAGGCAAGGGAGATTTCTATATGAAGAACAAATTGATTTATAGGAAGGCTGGATCTGAATCCAATGGTCACGGACAGCTGGTCCTTCCCACTTCATATAGGACTAAAGTGTTGGAACTAGGGCATGCGATTCCCTTCAGTAGACATATGGGGATCAGCGCAACAGGACAGCGTATAGCTTGTCATTATTTCTGGCCAGGGATAACTAAAGATATAGAAAGATATGTAAAATCCTGTCCAGAGTGCCAACGAGTAGCACCAAAGCATTGGACTGCACCAGCAACTCTAGGGGAAATGCCCATAGTGGGAACACCTTTTGAGAGAGTTGCAGTGGACATTGTGGGACCTCTCACTCGAACCAAGAGGAGGAACAGCTACATTCTGACTCTGGTGGACACCTGTTCTATGTGGGGAGAGGCGGTAGCCCTGTCATCAATTGATTCTAAACATGTGGCAGAGGCATTACTTACAATTTTCACAAGGTTAGGTTTTCCCAACCAAATCTTGACTGATAATGGCTCTCAGTTCAAAGGGAAACTAACAGAAGAAGTTTTCAGGATCTTTCAAGCCAAACACTTCCATTGTAGCCCGTACCATCCCCAAGGAAACGGCCAAGTAGAAAGATTTAACGGGACATTAATGTCGATCCTGAGAAAATTGGCACACGAAAAACCAGATACATGGGACCAGTACCTTCACGCCGCCCTCTTTGCTTATCGGGAGGTACCCCATAGTTCAACCGGTATGGCCCCCGCAACATTATTATTTGGGAGGCCAATAAAAGGTCTACTAGAAGCCCTGTTAAGAACGTGGACTGATGAAAAGGCAGAGGAGAATATTACATCATCATACCAATATGTGAATGAGCTGACCACTCGTTTAAAAACTGGCTGGAAACTTGCCAATGAAAATTTGAGACAAGCCAGGAAAAAGTATGCTGCCTATTATAACAAGAAAGCAAAAGACAGAGATTTGGCTGTGGGAGAGAAGGTACTGCTTCTTCTACTCGGTAGCCAGAATAAGTTGCAAATTGGATGGCAAGGTCCATATACAGTTCTAGAGAAGGTGTCTAGAACAAATTATAAGATAGATAAGAAGGGGAAAGAAAAAATCTATCATGTGAATCTCCTGAAGAAATATGTGGAAAGAGAAAATCAGGAAGAGACACATTTGCTGACCTTGTCTATTGCAATGGAGATGAAAAAAGAACCACTTTCATCATTTGAATATCCATTACACCCCTGTGAGACCGCTGCCCAGGTGAAAATCAGTACACATTTAACGAAAAATCAGAAGGAGAGAGTGCAACAGGTTCTAGATGATCATACAGATGTGCTAACGGACCGTCTGGGGCATACAAACTTATTAGAATATGATATGAAACTCATAGACCCAACACCAGTCTGTATGAAAGCCTATTCGATTCCTTTCGCTATGGAGAAAGCTTTGAAGGAAGAGATAGACTATTTGCTGAAGGAAGGAAGTATTTCACACAGTGAATCTCAGTATAGTTCCAGTGTGGTTCTCTTGAGAAAACCCTCTGGAGAACATAGACTCTGTATAGATTACAGGAGACTGAATGCTATCACGGAAGGTCAGGTGGATCCATTGCCGGATACAAATCAGCTGTTTGCCAGGCTGAATAAAGCTAAATATTTCTCAAAGGTGGATCTGAGCAAAGGCTACTATCAGATTCCAGTAAAGCCTGAGGTTAGAACTTATCTAGCTTTTAGTACGTCAGAGGGACACTATGAATTTAACAGATTGCCATTTGGATTGAAAAATGCGCCCAGTGTCTTCTCTAGAATGATGAGAAAATTGTTGGATCCCCTGAATAATCCATGCATCACAAACTTCATGGATGATATCTTCATAGCGACAGAAACATTTGAGGAACACATTAACTCTCTGAACATGTTGTTTGATCGACTTAGAGAAGCGAATTTGACAGCCCGACCAACCAAATGTTGCGTTGGATGTAAAGAATTAGAATTCTTGGGACACACAGTTCATCAGGGAAACATGACCCCTGACCCCAAGAACTTGGAGTAACTGAGAAAAGCACCGAGGCCACAAATAAAAAAAAATGTGAGATCTTTTGTCTCATTATGTGGTTTCTACCAAAAATATATCAAAAACTTTAACTCCATATGTGCACCGTTAACTGATTTGACACGCAAAGGAAATCCAGATCGAATTACCTGGACAGCACAGTGTGAATTAGCATACCAAGAATTGAAGGAAAAGCTCACAAGCAAACCTATTTTGAAATTACCTGACTTAAGTCAAGAATTCATTGTGAGAACGGATGCTAGTAATCTAGGATTGGGTGCCACCCTGTTACAGAAGTCAGATTCACTGGATGGGGAATTAACCCCAGTGGCATATGCTAGTCGTAAGTTGAATACAGCTGAAAAAAATTATTCAACTAGTGAAAAAGAATGTCTCGCAGTAATATGGGCGATAAAGAAATTCAATATTTATCTGTATGGGAAGACATTCAGGTTACAAACGGATCACAAACCCCTGTCTTTTCTAGCTCAAGCAAGGCATGAAAATGCTAGGTTATTGCGCTGGTCTGTGCTCTTACAGCCATATCAGTTCAGTATAGAATATATTTCTGGAAAAACTAACCTAGGTGCTGATTTTCTAAGCCGCCATCCATGGGATGAGAATCAGAGTAATCACCAGGCATAGATAGAAATTTATCTATGTGTACCTAGAATTAAGGACTGACATATGATGTCTGTTTTAAGTGGGGAGAATTGTGGTGAAAAATTCTAATACCCATATATAAATTAGAACATAAATGTAAAGCCGAACGAAATAATACGATAGGAAGAAGAATGGAGAAAGACCAGTGCTTTCCCAACATAAATAACGCCTTCGTTGTATAACGCCGTAATGGCTAACACAAGAATCCTACTTGTCCTAATTCGTTCGTTCATAAATAAAATGCTTAGACTGAACGATACGGCGATAACCGTAATTCTAAAAATAGAATGTGTAGTCAAATTTTCTAGACGACCTTGATTTTAAAAACTAACATTAGTGCAAAATCGCGCACAAGGTTAGCCTTGGAAAGACAGACGGGCTTAGAAGAAGAGAGAGAGAGAGATAGACGGACTGTGGAACACGGTCACACAAGCAGCTCGCCGCGTGTTTAAAAAATAAACCAACTCGCAGTGGGCATGGCCTAATTTTTTCAAATAAACAGTGATGAAAAGAACTAACGACACGACATTAGGTTTCGAAAACAGGTTTAATTCTTATTAGGAAACCTGATACTCTACTGTTTTACGTCTGAGCTCCTGACTTTTTACTGATAGTACAGTTAAAAGGATGCGGACAGATGATAGTTAAAATAAACAACTAAGATCGAAAAAAGACAGTATTTTTAAATAAGCCATTTAGTCTCATGATAATTGTAAATTCGGGTTTCTGAAGACTTGTGGACAAAGAATATGTAATTGGTTGTTTAAATAGTCCATTAGATAATTAGATATTGATAGTAAAACATATAGAGAACAGAGATACTGTCAGGTTTGGTCATATCTGCTTGGGATGGAATTCCCTGAATTTTTGTTGAAACATAGTAGTGACAGGAAGTCTAAGATAGTACGAGGGAGGCCATTGGCTGAACTTTGAAGTTAAAAGAAATTTAATTGGGTGACCTATGAATAACAAATAAATGCCTAGAAACGGAGTAAAATTGAATGAATGTGTACTCTTTTGAAAATATTCAAAACGATTGGTCAGTGTACTGGATATTGGCAGAAAAAATCTTAGAGGGGACGCCATATCGTTACACAAAAGAGAGATGAGAGCAGGTAGTGTTATTCAAAATTAAATATATATAACAGCCTGGACATACCGCAGATCAAACTGTGTCAGTCATCTTTAGTGTGTTTTCCTTACGAATTGTGGTAAGCTAGACATTTTAATATGTATTTATATGAAAATTGAATGTGAAATGATTAATTATGTCTGTATGTGTGTGGTTCAGTAGCAAACCTGAGGCAAAGCCTAGATATTGCTCCACCATGTAAAAGAGTGTCAGAGAGGAGTATAACTGCATATATATATATATATATCTATTGGATTGCCATATAGTAACATAACACCTATCCTATTGTATGGAAGGGGTTACAGCTGGAACTGCAGAGGCGTTGTAATCATTAGGGAGAGGAATACTGGTGTATATTGTCACATGAAAAGCTAGCAGTTGGCCTAAAGCGCTGAACTTTATGTTTGTACTGTCATGTACTTCAGTGTGGAATAATAATTGTATATTAGTTATGAAGAAGGAGGCACAACCTTCTCATTTCAGGGACCGTGGTATAGATGGTGATATTGCATCGTCCGGTCTGAGTACTGCGTGATCCAGAAAGCTGGCAGCAGACTCCTTGCACAAGATAGCGGCCATTGTCTATCTTACTATGAAACTGAGAAGCAAGCGAGCAGAGGATACAGGTTTCCTGCAACTGCATTATGAGATAAGAACTTGTCAGCACGAAAAGACTCAACCTTGAATCAAATAACCCTGAAATGAACTATTATATAAAAGGGGACAGAAATTTTAAAGAAACAGAATCTGTGAATCCCTCAATAAGATTTCCACCAGTAACAAACACATGAAGTCATGATGACAACCAACAGTCTAGCTATTAATGACAATATTACCTCATAATATTACACAACAACACCACACTCATATTGCTATAACAGTCTATGACTGGATAAATATCCAGTGTATAAATACTTGTATATAAATATTGTGATTACATTTTTATTGTGATTCCTGATTCACAAATACAATAGAATCAGGAAAGATATTGAAAGATCATTAATACATTTTAAAAACTTAGTCCTTGACTTAATAAGATAGTCTTTTAGAGTGTTATGTGTTTGTGATTGTCAAAGTGCTGTAAATTGTGGAAATTATTAAAGCAATTGTGTATATGTCAGTTGGTTGTTATACGTACACTTCATCACTATCATAACCCTAGACACTTAACGAAGCTATTATTCATTTATTCAAGAATAAGTCTGATTGAGATCGAAATGTGGTAGCAAGTAAGGTCTTCTGTATACACACCAAATTTATTATCTTCAGAAACCTTCACAGCTGATCTCATTCAGTACACTAAGTCCCCTGTAAATATATTTATTTCCCAACTCACCACAATCACAATAATTACAAGTCTGCGTTATATGTCCGTATTTATGTCTTCAAAGGTATTTTCATTTTGAGATTTGTTTCGTATCCAGGAAATTCATTTAATCAACGTCGTTTCGCTTGACTTCTGATGGTCAGTCGACTTTCTCTAGACTACAAACTCAGATCATCCATTTGTACGTATGAGTATTCTGTTCTTCTCTTTGTTTCTTATCTTTGTTAACGCTTTGATCGGTGCTTTGATCTTATATATAGATAATAGTTGCTGTAATCAAAGAAGCTATGGTATAAATAACAGTAACTGCAGTATTAGTCGCAGTAATCATGAACGTAGTATTAGTACTAGTTTGTTCTTTAGCATTACTGAACAGGTATTTATGTTTAAAAAAAAAATTGGATAGCATTACCTGTTTTGCTAGAGACTAAATAACTCAGTAGCAATAAAAGCAGCTTCAGTAGTCGTGTGTTTTATAGACATGTTGTGCAATATTTTTTTTAATGTGTGATGTTTATTGCATTCTGCTTAATCCTGTTCACAAAGATGCTCTTTAGAGCTATTTTAGTTATTTCTATTGTTGATTAGAATCGACGTCATTGCATTCCAGGCAAACCCATATGTGCTCAGTCTCCCTCAGCAAATGTCGAAGGGTAATGATTTTAGTTAACACGTGTGTTTCAAAAGTGTAAGCTCTCGGACCATGCATACGCGGTTTCTGTTTGCTGCACGACCGAATACTGATGTCATAGCATCTTATCCATTTTTCACCACCATTACATCCTACGCGCAATTTTGCAACATGCCACAAACGTTATAAATAAAAAAAATAGATATTATGTATCTTTAGTATTGTCAGCAATAATAAATACTAAAAACGCTAATTACAAACTATATCAGGTTAAGGGAGGTGTATTTTTTCCATAATTAAGAAAACAAAAAGAAACACTCACCGGGTAAATGGAGAGATGACCTTCACGTGTGAAAACGTTCTTGTTGTCATTTGTGTACACCTGGAACTCTCCATTCTGTTTGACGGAGGAGTGGACATCAGTTAAATCAATCTCACATATTGAATGCACCGTGCAGCAGGCAACAATTTAGTTACAAATAGTTAGCTAGTTAACATATATTTGACTGACCGACGCGCTCCAAGTCTCAGAAAAAAAAATCTAGGGTTCTCAGAACCCCCCCGCCCTACCCCCCAAGATCCTAATGAAAAGACAAGATCTTGGGAAAAAATGCAAGAAGTGGTAAAATTGATTCATTTTAGTTTAGTCACGTAACCGGTGACTCCAGTAACACTACATAATATTACTCGTAGATTAAAATACAGAACCTGTACAGTGTTACTACGAAAAAATATTAATACAAGTCACGTGACGATCACGGAGGCAATAGGTCAGGGGTCGGCAGCCTGTCAGTCTTGATCTACTCGCAGATCACAGGCAGGGCCGGATTAAGGCCAACTGATGTCCTAAGCACAGGAATACAATGCCCCCCCCCCTTCCCTCCCACGGCCCTTTCAGTACTTAACTGACGAGACATTAAGACTCCGTAAGTGCTGATGGTGAAATAAGAGAACGAAAATTCAGTTTTCTTCCAGGCCAGACCGCCGCATAACTATATTAAAAGAATAGTTTTTTTTTAAACGTTATTTAACACTAAATAGCAGTAAAGCAATATAAGCAAATTATTTAATTATAACTAGGGAAACACGGCCAATAAAGACAATTACAAAAAAAATCGACTAAAGTCAAGTCTGGCGGTGAAAGAGTTGAGAGATAGGGGCATAATAGCTAGGGGAAAAACTCTGTAGTGCCGCCTTCCCTTGGTGCCCTAAGCACATGCTTATTTTGTTTAATGGTTAATTCAGCCCTGACCACAGGGGATGATGTAGTATATCTCTAAGTGTCAGATTAGGAGAAAAGAAAGAACATTTAAGCATGGGAAATTTTTCACAAACAATCTTCCACGTGCATTTCAAAGAGCAGCGCTACCACGATTAAAAGTTATTTTTCTAAGTTCTCAGTAAAAGCCCACTAGCTAGCACAATAAAAGACACTTTATTCTCAAACTACATCAAATAAAAAGGCGAAATTTGATTTCAAGGGAAGTTATCATTCGGTAAAATAACACTGAGTTTGAATATTCCACCGAACTTTTACTGGAATTGCAAAAAGGTCGTCCGGTATTAATTAAAAGTTACATCTCCACTGCCCTTATTTCAAATACTTTAGAACCTAAATGCAAGCATTATTTTATCAAGGTAGATGATTGGAGAACTCAGTGCTTCTAAAGTAGAACACCACAGCTCCTGTTTTGCCTACCGCTACAGTAGATTAATAATTCACAGCACAGTTAATTAAAAAAATCGTACCCAAGAATGCTATATTATCATTTTCTACAAAACCACTATTAGTACGTACATAACCACCATACATGGAGACTTCGTATTTCCAGTTTTCACCGTTGAAATTGTTGAAGTCATCTCTAAAGTATGCGGCACCCCTCACGGATCTGCCAGGAAGGCGGGTTACAAGATTTGAATGGTCTGCATAGAATAGGAACATTTACACTGAAGTATTTCTGTAGGGACAGTAACCGTAGCTGAAATTTCATACTACATCATGACAACGATGTTATCGATCTGCCTTTTTTTCTAGTTTATAATTTACCCAGCTTCTGAAGTTCATTACCAAGAAATTTGAAGTTCAGCATTCAGCTATCGAAAGTTCATCAACCAACCTTTCAAGCCATGTTTTCTTTCCCCATGAAATAAACCTTCAATCGTTCACTCATCTGAAGTTCTTCAGCGAACCATCTGAACTACAATATCATACATCTAAGTTCTTCATCCAACCATCTTAATTATAACATCCATACATCTGAAGTTCATCAATCAAACATCTGAAATTCTTCATCGAACCATCTTAATTATAACATCCATACATCTGAAGTTCTTCATCCAACCATCTGAGTTACAAAATCCATACATCTGACGTTCTTCATCCAACCATCTGAATTACAACATCAATACATCTGAAGTTCATCAATCAAACATCTGAAATTCTTCATTCAACCAGCTTGGGGTCATCATCCAACCCTTTGAAGTTCTTCATTTAACTAAACGCAGTTTTCACTCAACTGAGTTCATAATTAATCCGTCTGAATTTCATCATTCCATATTTGGTGCTTATCATCCCAACATCTGAGGTTTTCCAAACAGTTATCTGAAGTTCATCATTAAAATATCTAAAATTCATCATCCAGACGTGTCCATCATGGAAACCTTTAAGTTCATTATTAATCTACCTGAAGTTCACCCCCCCCCCCCCCCCCCCCCCCGTACCCCCATCAGGAGTTAATTATCCATACACATGTATTTTATTAGTCAAATATCTGAAGTTCATCATCCAATCATTTGAAGTTCATGATCCATACATCTAGAGTTCATTAAAGATACATCTTTATTTCATCATCCATTCATATGGCATTCATGATGCACTTGGAGTTAATTGTCAATTCATCGGAATTTCATCATCCAAACATCTAAAATTCATCATACAATATCTGGAATGTATCATCTATTCATCTGACGTTTATGACCCATACATCTGGAGTTGATCATCCACACATCTTGAATTCATCATCGAACCACACTGAAAGACTCTCGAATCTTGTGTCTTGATCGTTAACATCAACAAAGCCAACGGATTTGTAAATCCTGTAAAACATGTTGCCAATTAACATCACCATCAACAGCGTCTGCATCACCAATATCGGCATTTTCTGTAGGCTCTAACAGTAGTCCTTCCTTTCATTAACATCTTATTATCAAAACAATCATCTCTCTTATATCATCCTTATTAGCGCCGCTTTAGCATCGTCACTCTTATCGCCATATCATCATAATCATTTCATTGCCTTAAACATCATCACCACTTTTCATCGCATCATTATCATTACATTTGACTATCATCGTTGCCTTCATCGCCATCATTACCCTCTATCATTACAAGCGGTATCAACTTCATCATATCACACCCCCTCGACATTGAAATAAAAATCATAATTATCACAATTATCTTCCCCTTCACCACTGCTACCATCGTCACGTCCTCATACAATACTTATACACACACACTCATATACATACACACGCGCGCACATACACATTCACACAGACTCATACGTACACACAAAAAGTGTTATGCCGACTTATTTGAGAGTTACGTTCCGAGGGGCGAGCAGGCAATTTAGATTCGCGTAAATTTAGTTCATGATATTCATGAAAATTCAGAAGGTCAAAACTAAGGGGACGCTTCTGCGTAGTATGTCCCGTGTGCAAGTTGCACACGTTAAAAATTCCATGGCAGTTGGAAATCGTAAAGAGTAGGTCATAATGCCGTTGTCCTAGCAAAATTTAAAAATTAGAAACCTACCTACCACAAAAATATTTATAGAATGAGGGATTCCTATTTACACACATTGGGATTCTCGCCGGTCCTTCGGAGTTCGTACACTGTGTTGAGATCCTCCTTGTGTGATCTAAGGGAGTAGATCGGAGCACTGATGGAGTTGTCCGTGTGCAATGAAGATCACAATTTATGAGAGAGTTGTCTCAGTAGTGGCGAACTTTCACACATTTTCTTCAGCTCGCGTTATTTCGAATTCGTGTAAACTGTGATCGGTTAAACGCGATTCCACTGTATATATATATATATATATATATATATATATATATATATATATATATATATATATATATATATATATATATATATATATATATATATATATATATATATATATATATATATATATCTATATATATATATATATATATATATATATATATATAAAACCAACAACAACAACAAACTAGCTGTATTTACCAAGAGACAAAAAGCTGTGTGTTGAGGTTAAGGTAGAACTACCATTAAAATGGTATATTACAGCATAAGCATATACAGCAACTGCTCCTTCCAAGTCGGTGTCATTAGTTCTGTACTCCCAGCCTTCAGCTACAATTTACAACCAAAATAAAGATTAAAAATAACACAAACAAAATATTCGAAGAACTTTCTATACAGTTCTATGACGCTAAGTTATAAAACACGCGAAGAAAGCATGATACTGACACACAAAAAACACGCGCCGAGAACGTAAATGAACAGAAGCAAGACATTATGTTAGCGTGAAATAGTTGTTGGCCTGTACTCCACAGGGCGTAGAGGGCTGATGATTGAATGAATGACAATAAAACTCATTTCAGGGGTCTCTGAGAAAATACCAGAAAAAAAGACTTGCTCCCTCAGGCATATCGTAAAAGGCAATTAAAAGGAGATGGCGCATGGGCTGGCAAACACATCATCTAAAACTGTTGGCTGCAGAAATAGCGGCTGCAAGAGCTGTTGAAGATGTAGGACGCATGATTCCATCTACGCCATCAACGGCAATGGTGACCCCACTGCTTATTAAGAAGCACAGACACAAATGTATAACAAGGAAGAAAGGGAGATAAGGCCGAACTAGAAAGGATAATATAGCTGAAAAGACGATCTTGAGAGTTATAGTAGGAGTCAGCACAAAGAAACTGGTACGTTATCACAATGGATGGGTGTGAAAAAAAATCGAAAAAAGGTGATTAGTCTTACGAGGACAAAAGACAAAGAAAATAGCCAACGTTACGGGCACAAGGCCTTCGTCAGGGAAAGGAAAGAAAGTGAAGGCTAGATAGGACACATAAGAACCTAAATAAATATAAAAATAATAAAACCTAGGTACTTCCCTAAAGGCATCGACGTCCTAACACTTTTGCTGCCCGCGAACGGACAAGCGTGCCCGGAAAGGAAATGACTGCCACCACCAGATGTTCACAATACATAATAAGAAATTAGAAACGAAATTGAACAATAAACTACCCAAACGTAATATTAGTGGGGACTGGAAATTGGAGATAAATAAATGTGAAATAAAAAATCAAGACATATTAAAAACAGTGTATTATATATTTATACATATTATTAGAGGACGACAGAAAAATAGAAAAATAGTATAAGAGTGGAATGAGTCAAAATAGAACAAGAGAGGAAAGGGTGACCTCAGACAAAGGTGTGTAGAGTGTTAAGACCAGCTGGTTTTAAACACCCCATGCGGTGGATAAGACGGTTCTCAAGCTGTTCTCGGCTAGCAGTGTCAGAGGAGCAGGATCTGATCGCCGTGACCTGGATGTCCATGGGACCATTAAAGTGTATGGCAACTGGTGTGGATTTTTGCTGAGAGATGTCATTCAAGTGCTGGCTGAATCTGTCACCAAGTCGTTTGCCTGTTTGGCCAATATAGGTTTTGCAGCAACGTTTACTTATGATCGTATAAATGACATTGCGCGACTCACAGTGAAGCTACTGGTGATGGTGTACGTAGCCTCAGGAAAATACACCTTGTGGGTGGAGATGACATACTTGCACGTGTTGCATCGTGTCCGACCCAGGTTAGTGTGCCAAAGTGAGTGGCATTCTCCTTTTGGAGACGTCTGTGAACAAGAAGATCCTTCAGGTTCTAGTCGCGTCTATACGCCACCAAAGGTGCTTCACCGAATACTTCTTGGGTCACAGACTCTGCTTGGAGGACAGGTAGGTTTTGGAAAAGGATCTGTTTGACTGCAGTACTGTGAGAGTGATAGGTCAAGATTAATTTGACTCTATCCAAAGTGGATTTATAGTGAGGTTTGGCCTCCTGACGAGAGATGGGGAGCACACGTTGGAGGGCAGAGGTGAGAACATGTTCCGGATAAAGTCTGCTACGGAAGAAATCCAACATCTCATTGGACCGGAGTATTATTGCCATATCTGATGCTACAAGTGACCCATGAACAGGCAGGCATAGCTAGGACCCATCTTCGTTCTAATGGCAACACCACTAATTTGGTAAAAAAAACTGACCATTCAATTCAAAGGAATTAAGTTGAAGGACCAGTTCAGCAAGACGGAGAAGAGTGTCAGTGGATATAGAAGGACAAGTGCGATGTCAAGAAAAAAAAAACCGAAGAGCTCGGAGACCATCAGAGTGGGGAATTGAGGTATACAGAGAACAGACGTCTAACAAGAAAAGACGTTATATAACTACGTTGTCACAAGAAGTTCTTGAGAGTCTTAGTATGATACGGCACAACGAAATGGCTACGTTATGACCACAAGATGTTCTTGAGAGTCATAGTAGAATACATCACAGCTACGTTATGACCACTAGATGTTCTTGAGAGTCATAATAGGATACAGCACAATAAAACAGATACGTTATGACCACAAGATGCTCTTGAGAATCATACTAGGATACAGCACAAAGAAACAGCTACATTATGACAAGACGTTCTTCAGAGTTATAGTAGGGTACAGCACAATAAAACAGCTACGTTATGACCACAAGATGTTCTTGAGAGTCATAGTTGGATACAGCACAAGGAAACTGCTACGTTTCGATCACACGATGTTCTTGAGAGTCATAATAGGATACCGCACATCTTGAAACAGGTACGTTATGAGCACAAGATGTTCTTGAGAGTGTGACGGACAACTCAGCTGTCCCTGAAAATGGTTAGTTGATATGATAGGACCCTCTGATAACATCAGTGCCCCTGAATATTGTTGGAATTTTTCATCAGAACGGAACTCTTCAAACGTGGGCTCATTAGCAATGCAGCACTTCCACGCGGATTCTACACGTTGGATCATCAAACATGTAGACTGCTATCTTCTGTGCATTTTTGAGATCGCATGGCCTTAAAGGGGAGGTTCAATCACGCCCATTGCCACATCTGAGAGCAATTAATAGCAGTTATTTCATTACTGTGCCAGACACCGGCCCAGCGGGAGCGTTGCCAGAAGGGCACTCCGGTTTCTAGAGCGATTATAAGCAAGCATTTCGCTACACCCTTCTTTCGTGCCTGCCTTAAGGCGTTGCCAGGATCAAACGTACTAGCGACATGAGATCTGAGGCAAGAGGATCTCTCAGAACAGACGAAGCCAGCTTCTCGAAGGAAGTTCACATCCTCATGCGAAACGGGAGAGACGGACGAAGCGATTTCACATCCCAGTCCGAACCACAGAACCTCTCGCAGAGAGTTGAATCATCGAGCGGATGCAGTGAACGGAGATCGGAAAACCAGGAGCGGCATCTCGTTTAGCATGACGGCTAAAAACCTCGATTTTTCCTGGAGTTCTTAAGAGGCGCGAAATTCTAACATGTACCCTTTAAGTTCCATTCCAGTTAGATATATACAGACCCTGTAGAAATGCAATTTTATCACTCGTTTGCCAGACATTGACAGAAGCACTAGCATAGTGAAATCTTGTTTGATTCCCTCTGGATTTTCAACTTATTGCAGTGAATTCTATTCTGTGCTAAACGGTATAATATATTTGTTTTAAAGTGATCAGTGGACTAGTTCATTCATCTTATTTCACTGGATTTTGTGATTAATTTAAAGCTATTAAGTTAAACTTATCTCAAATAGTTCCAGTTGAAAATTTAATGATATATCTATTATATTATTTCCAAAGATGATAGATACTTAAATGCTTAAAGGAACATTTAAAGACGCGAAGGAATTTTTAACTAAATTTAATTGAGTTAAGTTATATATACATATATATATATATATATATATATATATATATATATATATATATATATATATATATATATATATATATATATATATATGTGTGTTTTAACTATTAAACTCGCGGGGAGTTCTTCTTGAATTTATATGATTAAAGACGCGAGTGTATAAATAGTTAACTGTAAATTTATCGCGCTTTAGAATGTTATTTGATTTTTCGGTATGATTACATGTTTTCTATCTTTTATCTAGGGTGATCGTTACCTTGCGATCCCAGCAAGAAAAACCTGGTATAGAGTCTCCCTGACTCAGTTCTTAAACCCCCTCCAGAACTTGTTGAGACTGTTTAAATTTTTATCTTTGAAGCGATCCTATGTTGGGGATTCCGCTATCTAAATTATAAGAAAGAAAGCACACCCAAAGACAAATTTAACCCATTCATCAAGTAAATTAAGTTTTAACTGGAAGAAGAACAATTGCCAGAGCTTTTTATTATTTTACTGCTCTACTGAGAGAGAGAGTACATATTTACCTGAACTGTGACGGTGCCTAGTTTTTCCTCACTGGATTTAAACCATTCCTCACTGGTCAGTTGTTGTCATCTCGTTTAATGAAGTTTCACCACCAGCGGCGAAATCTAAGCAAACCACACCCCATTCTCACCTGTATCTAACTGTGACAGTACCATCCCATAGACTCTTCTTATAGAATAAACCACAAGAACATTTAGTCTTCACGTCCGGCGATAAGTGGGAATATTTGCTACCAGCCAACCTCGCTAAATCTGGGGCCGGACATTGAAGTAAAAGACACTCTCAATATGTCAAGTGTTAATTGATGGTTTTTGTATAATTCTATGGAGTGCCTGCTTCCAAGATCGGTAAGTCTGTGTGAGAGTTTGTGTGTTGGCCAGCACGAGCGTGCATGACTAAATGAGATTTATGTGCTACTATTTTAATTGCTGTACCTGGTAGACACTTTGTTATTTTATTCCTTGTATGGTTCACTTTATAAGTGAGATTTCTTAACCTCTGTTATTTCCCCTTCCTAATCTGCTTAGTAGAAGGAAAAACAGTTAAGGATAATAGGACTAGTTTCCTAATCCCTCTTTTCAGGATAGATTAATTGACTGTTGGGTTAACTTATCTATTTCTGTTAACTACCTGTCATTTGGATTGGGTTCCTTTTTTCATTTGTCTGTACAAGAGGGAAGGGCATATTGATAATCAATCTTCACCCCCCAATCTTGTCATTCGTATCTTTCTTTCTGTAAACTATGATTTTACCTGTAAACTGATAATGTTGTGATTTGATTTTAATGATAAATAAACAGTATAAAACTTTCAGTATTGTGTTGAAAAAACCAAGCCCACAATTACTTCATATCTGTTATATTCGTAGTTTGTATTCAAGTGCGTCTGTGTGTTTGAAGCACCAAATCGGTGTGAGCGCAGGTGTGTGTCTGGAAACTGGCAAATAATTGTTTGACCAGGAGAGTTTGAGGAGAAGATTGAGAGGAACGATTGTCGTAAGAGAGTCTGTCCTTACTCTCCCCAGCACTCTGTGAATCAACTATTTACTTTCTAACCCTTATCTATCACAGAGCCTTCACCATCACTCTACACTCTAAACGGGACCACTAGGTCATAAAATTCTCTCATAAAATTTACGACAATAAAATGGTTTACTCGTCCGGAATTCTGAGTCTGATCTTTAGTCTGGGTCTAACTTCTGAGTCTGATCTTTAGTATGGGTCTAACTAGATAGAGTGTGAGTGGTTGTCTTTGTGTAGTAGGGTATAAAAAAAATTACACCCCCTAGACAACGCCTTTTAAGTATTAGGGCCGACAACACACAAATATTTACAGGATTTGTTCTTTCCACAGCAGTAGGAAGTTGCAGATAACAAAATATTTGGTACTTAAAATTTTTCTCTGGCAGAAATATTGGAAAATTTATTTTATAAAATTGCTGGGATTGCGTGATTGGTAAACAATCACAAAGGTTTTTGAAGCGTTTGAATTGAGCTAAGGTAAAGACTTCTTCTTTATTAAATTAATGATCTTCAGGGGAACTCCATAATGCCTCATCAATTTCCAAAGTGATTCTCTGTGCACACTGTCAAATGCTTTTTCGTAGTCCACAAATCCGATGTATAGTGGTGAATTCCATTCCAGACTTTGTTCAACTATTATTCTCAAAGTGGCTATCTGGTCTGTACATGATCTGTTTTGTCGAAAACCTGCTTGTTCATCTCTCAATTTCTTGTCTATGGACTCCTTTAATCTCTCAAGGATAATCCTGTTCAATACCTTTCCTGGCACTGATAGTAACATTATTCCTCTATAATTTGTGCACTCTTGTAGATTTCCCTTCTTAGGCAACTTAACCAGATATCCTTCCTTCCATTCTGCTGGTATCTCTTCTTTTTCCCAGACTTTACCAAGTAATTTATATAACATCTCTGTAGCCGTGTCGATATCTGCTTTGATGGCCTCTGCTGGAATGCCATCAGGTCCAGACGCTTTTCCATCTCTTAGAAGCTTTATGGCTTTCTTTATTTCTTCCTTCGAACCTATGAAGACATGACGTGCAGAGTTCTTCATGAAGGACAGCTTACAGAACCATTTGGGATAAGAACAGGAGTGCGACAGGGATGCCTCTTGTCTCCATTTCTTTTCTTGCTGGCAATAGATTGGGTTATGAGATCATCGACAACACACAACAGAAATGGAATCCAGTGGACTCTGACTAAGCAGTTGGATGATCTGGATTTTGCTGATGATTTGGCTCTCCTGTCCCATAACCGTAATCAGATGCAGGACAAATTGAAAACACTCGATGAGAGGTCACAGCAATTGGGTCTGAAAATACACAGGGAAAAGACAAAAATAATGCGAATAAATGCAGGTAATGAAAACAGGGTTGAACTTGAAGAAACGCCAATACAAGATGTAGAATCATACACATATCTTGGCAGTAATATAGATAAAGTTGGAGGGACAGACAGCGATATCAAAATAAGAATACAAAAAGCAAGAGGAGCTTTCATTGCATTGGGAAATATATGGAGATCAAGAGAAATAGGATCCAATACAAAAATAAGAATCTTCAACTCAAATGTGAAGTCAGTCCTATTGTATGGCTCGGAGACATGGAGAACAACAAAGACAACAACCAAAAAGCTACAGACTTTCATAAATGGGTGCTTGCGTAGAATAGAGGGATTAAAATGGTATGACAAGGTTACCAATGTAGAACTGATGACACGAACTGGACAAATGCCAGTGGAACAAGAGATGAGAAGAAGGCGATGGCGATGAATAGGACACACACTGAGGAAACCTGTTGATAGCATTACAAGGCAGTCCTTGTTCTGGAACCCCCAGGGCAAGAGAGGCAGAGGAAGACCAAGAAGTACATGGAGAAGAGAGTTGGAAACAGAGGTGAAAATGATGAGGAGAACATGGAAAGAACTTGAGATGATGGCACGTGACAGGAGGACTTGGCATGTGTTTGTTGAAGGCCTATGCTCCTTTGGGAGTGGAGGGTTATGAATGAATGAAGGTAAAGACGGATTGTTCTGATTTTTTAATTAAGTTAATAACGTCTCATCTCATAATTGACTTCAGGGGCGGAGTTTTGTTGACGGAGAAAAAAAAATTTTTGGAAATTTTTTTTTTTTTAAATTGTTTATATAAATTGTTCTCCACTGTTAGTAATAGTAGATTTCTTTTCTAGTGTTTAACTTACCATTAACGTGGCATAGTCGCCTGCATTAAGAGTCTTAATTGACAGATAATAGCAGCGATAAGTTAACACATTACAGGGTAGGAGGTAACACAAAGACATTTATACTTTGTGTTTTTTTCTCGTAGCGGCTTTGAGTTTTTCCACTCCTCGTTTCTTCTTACTATTCTTTAGCAGTAGTAGCATCCTATTCTTTAACAATGACAGAGAGGGTGCAGTTGAGATCCATGTTGAGACTGGAGACGAGGGAGACAGGTTTAGAAGGAGAAGCCGCTAACGCGTTTGTCAACACGGAACTGGAAAGTTATGACGCGGAGAAGAAGGAAGCACAAGAGAAAGCAGAGAGGAAAGAAGCACAAGATAAAGCAGAGAAGAAGGAAGCACAAGAGAGAGCAGAGGCTAGAAAGAAAGAAGCGGAAAACGCAAACTGGAACACAAGAAAATTGAGGCAGAGATGGAAGCTCGCAGGGAAAGAGAGAAGGAGAGACAACGTGAGGAGAGAGACAAGGAGAGACAGTACGAATTGGCGGTTAAGGCTTTAGAGAGTCGGGGTGCCTCAACTTCAAATAATGGAGAGCCGTCTTCACCCCAGTCTCAGTCAACGGATCTCTCCAGCACTCAATCTGCCCAATTAACTGCGATGTCTTTTGCTTCAGAGTCTTTCCCTAGCCCCAATGAGAAAATTGACACCTTCCTAGAAAAATTCGAGAGGCTCGCAAATCTGTATGGGTTAGAGAGTTCCCGTTGGTCACTTAAACTCTCAACGTCATTGAAAGGTAATGCTTATGACGTATACACAAAGCTGGGAACTAACCAACATGATTACGACATGCTAAAGAAGGCCTTGCTAGAGCGGTTTGAGATGACCGCCCGAAAATTTCTGCAAATGTTCAGAAACAGCCGAAAAGAGAGCAGGGAAACTTTTCCACAGTTCTCTTCACGTCTCACGGGCTATTTGACAAAGTGCATTGAATTATCTGAATTACCTCTTACATATGAGGGACTACTTGAACTTGTTCTTGTGGAACAGATAAAGTCAACTTTGTCAAACGAAACCCGTAGATTTTTGGCTGAACAGGGCGCAGTTAGGCTTGAGGACATACTCAATAAGGCAGAACGCTATACCAATGCAATGGCCGAACTTCCCAGCACTAAACGTAAACCCACAGATGAGCCATCTCGTAAACAAAATCTAGAGCAGTCATCCTATTCCTCTAATTCCTCTCAGAATTATAACCAACGAGAAATTAATACCCAGAGACCTCCCCAGGAAAAATCGAAATTCTACAAAACCCGATCCCCCCCCCCCCCCCAACAACAATTCTGATCAACCCACCAAGCCTACGTGGCAGCGCGGCCACCAAAGGGAAGACCCCTATACCAGGGACGCCTGATCATGGCAAGCAGACCGGGCCCAACCGCATCGGATGTTTGCATACAGCCTCGCAAGGTAGAGTCAATGTCAGTGATTCTCAGCCTGAGAGGGAGAGACCCTCAACGCGAGGAACTGTAATTTTGAATGGTACCTCAACTACTTGTCTTTTTTGACACGGGATTAAGTTTTGATTGTATTGTCGCCAGGCACCTAGTCAAACCCGGTCAGGAGACAGAGGAAACCGTCAAACTTAGTGGAGTTTTCAAGAGTGATGCACCCAGGACGCTTCCTATCGCACTGGTAGAGATACACTCTGATTTTGTCAGAGGTGTTATTAAAGCGGCCATAATGGATGATCCTATCTACCCAGTTATCCTGGGATGTAGATATGTGTTTATTGGGAGACCAAAGGAGCCGATTGTGGCAGCGGTAACCACAAGAGGGCAAACTAAGAAGGAGAGGGAGCCTGCGCCAAATTTGTTGCCGAATGAACTGAAGGAGGCGCAACAAAAGGACCCTACTCTGGAGCCCTGCTTTAGAAAACTGCCCATGGCTAAGGACCCCAGACACAACGGAGACATCTTTTCTAAGGATGGCGTATTGTATCGTAGAACGGGTGACCCGGACACGGGGAATAACCAGCTCCTAGTACCGACGCAGTACAGAAGTCAGATCTTAGAAATGGGGCACTCTCTTCCCTTTAGCGGACATATGGGACAAAACGCCACTATTCAGCGAATAAAAAGCCACTATTGGTGGCCGGGAATGAACTCTGACATTATCAGGTATGTGAAATCCTGCGCCCAGTGCCAACGGGTAGCACCCAAGCACTTGACACCCCCAGTACCCATGGGGCAAATGCCAATAGTAGGGACTCCATTTGAACGGGTTGCTGTCGACATCATTGGACCCCTGGAAAGGACCAAAAGAAGGAACAGGTTCATCCTGACCTTAGTCGACACTTGCACAATGTGGGCCAAAGCTGTACCGCTAACATGCACAGATTCCAAGCATGTCGCAGAAGCCCTCGTGCAAATTTTTACACGGTTGGGATTCCCTCAACAAGTTTTGACGGACAATGGATCCCAATTCCGTAGCCTGTTAATGGAGGAGATCTTTAAGATCTTGAGGGCCAAACATATCCACACAAGTCCCTACCATCCGGCCGGAAATGGGCTCGTGGAACGTTTTAACGGCAGCCTCACCATGATGTTACGTAAGCTGGGTCAGGAGAAACCGGAAGACTGGGACCTATATATATCTGCTGCCTTATTCGCCTACAGAGAGGTTCCCCAAGCGTCTACGGGATTCGCGCCAGCTACACTTTTATTTGGCAGACCTATTAAGGGGCCACTAGAAGCCTTACTTCGGTCCCTGACAGACCAAAAGGCTGACGAGACAGTCGTCTCTGCAAGCAAATATGTATCTGAGCTCAAGGAACGGCTAAAGCTAGGATGGGATCTAGCTACAACCAACCTTAAGAAAGCCCGCGCTAAACATGCTAAAAGATACAATAAAGCTGCAAAAGAGAGAGAACTCCAACCAGGGGAAAAAGTTTTGTTGCTACTTCCAACCGGAAGCAATAAACTTCGCATCGGATGGCAAGGGCCGTTTACCGTCCTTAAAAAGTTCTCACGTACCAATTACAAGATCTCAATTAAAGGAAAGGAGAAGGTCTTTCACATAAATCGGCTTAAGAAATATTTGGAAAAACCGGTGCCATCCTCCGAGCACCTCCTGGCTGTCGCCATAGCAACGGAAGACGAGGAAGATGATGATGGTTGCATGGAGTACCCATTGCAACCCACAGAATCCTTTAAAGATGTCAAGTTCGGTGACAATCTCTCACAAGAACAACAAACAGAAACCAGGGCGCTACTGAAGCAGTACAGTGCAGTCTTAACGGATGTACCTGGTCGAACATATATCATCGAATTTGACATGACATTAACAAACGAGACCCCTGTTCGAACCAGAGTTTACCCCATCCCGTACGCTAAAGCTGATGCACTTCGCGGAGAAATAGACAAGCTGCATCAAGCAGCAATTATCACAGAGTCGACATCTCCTTACAGTTCGAGTATAGTGCTGTTACAGAAGCCCAATAAGGAAGTTCGGCTGTGTATAGATTACCGGTTGCTAAACGCTGTAACGCAATTCCAGCCCGAACCTCTCCAGACTGTTTCTGAGTTGTTCACAAAGCTCAGCAAAGCAACAATTTTCTCCAAAATTGACCTGAGTAAAGGTTACTATCAAATACCAGTCAAGGAGGAAGTTAAACCTTTGCTAGCTTTCAGCACTAGTGAAGGACATTACACATTTAATGTGATGCCGTTCGGATTACATAACGCACCAGGAGTGTTTACCAGGATGATGAGAAAGCTTTTAGAACCTTTGCAAAGTCCCCATATCCATAATTTCATGGATGACATTTTAATTGCATCGGAAACCTACGACGAACATATTGCTACGGTTGCTATGCTCCTCTGGAGACTACAGGAAACTGGTCTCACAGCCAGACCTAGCAAATGTCTCATCGGTTTTGGAAAGCTAGACTTCTTGGGGCATACTATTTCTCACGGATGCAGTTGGCCTGTTAAGAAGAACGTGGAGAAAATAGTGGCAGCAAAAAGACCCCGAACGAAGAAAGACATCCGTTCCTTCCTATCACTATGTGCATATTATCAGAAATACATCCAGAATTTCAACGGACTGACAGCACCTCTGACCGACCTCACAAAGAAAGGTTGTCCTGATAAGGTCATTTGGGATCAAAAGTGCGAACTCGCATACAGCACTTTAAAAGATCAGTTGTCGGCATACCCCATTCTGAAGTTACCTGACCGTAAGAAACCTTTCGTATTGCGAGTCGACGCGTCAGGTCAAGGCATCGGGTCAACATTGTTGCAAGCCGAGGACAGTGACCCGAATATGCTATTCCCAGTTGCATATTTCAGTCGGAAACTAAACAAGGCTGAACGCAACTACAGTGTTGTTGAAAGAGAATGTCTCGCTCTGATCGACGGCATCAGACGCCGTCATGAGTTTTTGTATGGTACATCTTTTACGGTGCAAACAGACCACGCTCCATTAGCTTTTCTAGGTGCAAATAAGGAATTCAACGCAAGGATCATGCGTTGGGCCCTGTTGTTAAGCGTATACTCCTTCAAAGTGGAATACATTCCAGGAAAGCAGAATGTCGGAGCTGACTTCTTAAGTAGAAACTGGACTACGGAAGAAGAGGACGAAGTTCAACATATCAATCATCCAAAAGCTACCGATCAGGGCAGCTTCGTTGTCATAAATGAAACATGAAAACGAGTTTCCATGTCTCAAAAGAGGGGACGATTGTGACGGACAACTCAGCTGTCCCTGAAAATGGTTAGTTGATATGATAGGACCCTCTGATAACATCAGTGCCCCTGAATATTGTTGGAATTTTTCATCAGAACGGAACTCTTCAAACGTGGGCTCATTAGCAATGCAGCACTTCCACGCGGATTCTACACGTTGGATCATTAAATATGTAGATTGCTATCTTCTGTGCATTTTTGAGATCGCATGGCCTTAAAGGGGAGGTTCAATCACGCTCATTGCCACCTCTGAGAGCGATTAATAGCAGTTATTTCATTACCTGTGCCAGACACCGGCCAGCGGGAGCGTTGCCAGAGGGGCACTCCGGTTTCTAGAGCGATTATAAGCAAGCATTTCGCTATACCCTTCTTTCGTGCCTGCCTTAAGGCGTTGCCAGGATTAAACGTACTAGCGGCATGAGATCTGAGGCAAGAGGATCTCTCAGAACAGACGAAGCCAGCTTCTCGAAGGAAGTTCACATCCTCATGCGAAACGGGAGAGACGGACGAAGCGATTTCACATCCCAGTCCGAACCACAGAACCTCTCGCAGAGAGTTGAATCATCGAGCGGATGCAGCGAACGGAGATCGGAAAACCAGGAGCGGCATCTCGTTTAGCATGACGGCTAAAAACTTCGATTTTTCCTGGAGTTCTTAAGAGGCGCGAAATTCTAACATGTACCCTTTTAAGTTCCATTCCAGTTAGATATATACAGACCCTGTAGAAATGCAATTTTATCACTTGTTTGCCAGACATTGACAGAAGCACTAGCATAGTGAAATCTTGTTTGATTCCCTCTGGATTTTCAACTTATTGCAATGAATTCTATTCGGTGCTAAACGGTATAATATATTTGGTTTAAAGTGATCAGTGGACTAGTTCATTCATCTTATTACACTGGATTTTGTGATTAATTTAAAGCTATTAAGTTAAACTTATCTCAAATAGTTCCAGTTGAAAATTTAATGATATATCTATTATATTATTTCCAAAGATGATAGATACTTAAATGCTTAAAGTAACATTTAAAGACGAGAAGGAGTTTTTAACTAAATTTAATTGAGTTCAGTTCCATATATATATATATATATATATATACATATATATATACATACCTATACATATATATATATATATATCTATATAATATATATATTATATATATTATATGTGTGTGTGTGTGTGTGTGTGTTTTAAGTATTAAACTCGCGGGGAGTTCTTCTTGAATTTATATGATTAAAGACTTCTTCTTTGATCCTTAGCCGCCGACTGTCAAAGCAGTCAGTGGCCATCACGCCTAGTGGCGTCTTGTAGGGCAACAACAAATTGATTCCACTTTGCTCGGTCGGTGGCCATCCTTCGCACAGTGCCCCAACTCTGGTTCATTCTTTGCATCTCAGCCTCCACAGTCCCCCGCCAGGCTGTTTCCGGTCGGCCTTTCTTTCGCGTTCCTTCAGGGGTCCAAAGCATAGCTGCTCCTGCGATGGCATCGGGGTCTCCTCTGAGGACATGACCAACCCAGCTCCAGCGTCTGCCAGCTCCGGCGGTGCGCATGTCCTCTTGCTTGCTACGAGTAAGCAGATCGTGGCTAGTGATGGCATCCGGCCAAAAGATTTGGTGAATTTTTCCTAGGCATGTTGTGTGAAAAGAGAACAATCTCTACACCTCCCTCTCTGCAACTCTCCAGCACTCCGCACCACAGAAAAGCACAGAAAGCACACAGCTCCGATACAACCCCAATTCAGTGCCCGTGCTTCACCGTGAGGACCCCCAGATGCCGCCTAGGCCGAAGAAGGCCGCTCCTGTCCCATTCACTCCGATGCCGATGTCTTTTCCTGCCCCGCCGTCTGGTGTTACTATGCTTCCTAGGTATGTGAAGGTATCTGTCTGTACCAATTGCTGATTCCTTACTGATATGGGCTCAGGGTTGCTCACATTGAGCGTCATGACCTCAGACTTCTTTAAATTGATTTTCAAGCCCACCTGCTGGCTAAACTTATTAAGTCTATCCGTTTTTTCCTGGATGTGTTGATGTGAATGTGCTAGTAGTGCAATGTCATTTGCATATTCCAGATCTTCCAATGTAGAACATGTAGTAAATCATATTCCTCTTGGACTGCCTCTGTTGTCTGGCGCATCACCCAGTCTATGACTGTTAAAAATAGAGTGGTTGATAAGGGGCATCCCTGTCGTACTCCTGTCTTCACCTCAAAGGTTAGGTTGCTCTGCCCAACACTACACGTAAAGTTGGCATAGAGGCTTTTATGATTGACACTATGCAGCTTGGAATTCCATAAGCCCTCAGTATTTTCCATAAACTGTCCCTATGTATGCTGTCAAAAGCCTTTTCAAAATCAACAAAATTTATGTAAAGCTGTCTTTGCCATTCTGAGCACTGCTCTATAATGTTCCTGAGATTGAATATATGGTCTACACATCTTCTGTTCTTTCTAAATCCTGCTTGTTCTTTCCTCAGTTTGTAGTCTACTGCCTTTGAAATTCTCTGTATAATTATCCTGCCTAGTATTTTGCTGGGAACTGAGAGAAGAGTGATTCCTCTCCAATTATTGCAGTCTGCAAGATCTCCCTTCTTGGACAATCTGACAATTATTCTGTTACGCACAAATAATTACTTTTTTCCAAAGTCTTTGTATGATCGTTTTTTCGTATGTATGATCATTATTTGACTGAAATGCATGTTATATATATTTTATGGTCAAAGGGACAGAATCCGATATATCGATACTGCTATTTTTTATGAGTTTACCTCCTCTTGTATAGAGACACGTTCGGTCTATAATGTCTTGAACGAAGCGTGACCATATCTCCTTATTTGGTAGTATCAGTCAACTGTTGTAGATGTTTGAAACCTTTCTTAACGCTTCTGTTCATGTCCATAAAAGGCGCGACTGTGTAAGACTTTTATCTCGAATGTTCTTAGAATCGTCTTATTGTGAACAGCGACTCAGAGATTGTCACTCTGCGCATGTCTCGACTGGGTTGTCGTTTTGTTGTTCCGCCCAGGTCGGGGAGTTGAGAAATGGACTGATTAGCGAGCGGACGCGACTGCGTCTTGTGATTCTCTGAGGGAAATACATTGTCTTTGTGAGTTAGTTAGCTAACTAGACTATTTCCCCGTATTATTCAAGCCTGCCTGGAGGCATATGTTCATGGTTGATTTTCCGAAATAAGGTAATTCCTCTTGTATCGAACTTTAGGCTATCATCTAGAGGTTCGTCATTTTGTCGCCTTTTTGCTCGCCTGTGTGATTCAAAATGGAGAGGTACTTTGACTAGGATTAAGTCACCGGTATCTTTATACCTGAACTAGTTATATATCTATGGGTCGCTCTAGACCAACAAGACTATTGTCTGTGTTCCAGGATTCGTTATATCAGAGATCACGTCCAAGTCAGATGGTTAGACTTAGGAAGGTTATAAAGGTCGAGCTGACCTGTAATCCATGTATGCTACTCACGTGCAGACAGTAAACGGACGTATTGTATACATCTGATCTGCTAGCATCAGGAAGGAATAATTATTATTGTCTATGAACATTAAGGATCTGCAGCTGACCACGGTTGCAGAAGTTATATGTATTATTTATCAAGCTTCGCTATGATATTTGTTTTCCATACAACTATTGAGTATTGACTTCTACATGACTGTCAGTTAACATGAGTTTGAATGCTGCATTCGTTATACTATGCTGATGATAACATAAGTATCATGACTGTTTTGTGGCGTGCAATAAATGGTATAAACCTAAAGCGAAGTTACCATTTTTTATGACTCTACACGTCATGTTGCCTGTGGTGTACCCTGAACTGTTCTACTGCAACACACACACAGCAACAATCTAAACCAGATAAGACACCCACATCTTGCATTGTAATACCTGGTGTCGATAGAGGTGGTAATTTGACGGCATCCTAATTCCACCCTTATCAATTCATGGTGGCCAATAGTTGGTTTATTCTGGTACCAACTCTCAAGGGGGTCAACAAACCCAGACATCATCAGCAGACTACAAGACAACATTGCAGTTGCTATTCATCACCTTTGATGAAATTTTTTGAAAGACGCAGCAGTACTGACAGTTG
The DNA here is from genome assembly GCA_024509875.1 of Oreohelix idahoensis. Classification (NCBI taxonomy): domain Eukaryota; kingdom Metazoa; phylum Mollusca; class Gastropoda; order Stylommatophora; family Oreohelicidae; genus Oreohelix; species Oreohelix idahoensis. Next base: position 494,760 of record JAMPIV010019319.1, read on the forward strand.
TTGATATTTTGAAACTACCCGGCGCTGCTCGGCGGTATTGAAGTTTGTCTACAAATAGAAGGACAAGTACCGAGCGAATGGATTTCCTGATCTGTTGAGAAGAAGGACAAGTGCCGTAACAACTGTTCCGGTCTCAGAATTACTGTTGCAGATTCAGAAGGTCAAGTTCAGAAGCTGTTTCCTGTCAGAAGCTGTTTCCTGTTAGAAGCTCATTTCCTTCGTCATGGCAGTTTACGAGAGCAGATATGGATCAACGTTGGATCATTGTCCTAAGAATGCTGATCACATCCTGTTCTGAACTGTGCTGACGTTGTGGATACATAGAAGTTAAGTGGCCTGTTTTGTTTGTGAACTGTGCCCTTATGTTCTAACTGAGCCTTCTGTCTATCACATTTTTCGCACTCTTTATATGTTTACATGTTATATGTTATTTGGATTTGTATTTATATGTTTATATTTCTGCGGGTTTTCTCGGTTGGGCGGTGTCTTTCAGTAGATGATACCACGTCACAGAGGTTCTACTGTTAGCGTTTTCGTTAGGGACTGTGCGAATTTCCTACTGTGAAATTTGCTAGCGACAATCGTTGCTATATCTGTTTAGTTGTGACGAGTTGTGCTTTATTTTCGTTTTTTGTATATTTTTTTTTGTTTCTCTCTTTCTTTCTGTTTTTTAGTTTCGATTTCAATTGTTTGTATTTGTAGGTCTCCTCTTTTCTATTATTCAGTTCTTCACGTAAATTTTTGTGTATATACTGTAGCGTCATTTGTTTGTCATATCTTCGCATTCTGTCATCATATTCTTTTTAGTTTCGCTGTTTATTTATTTGACTTATGCGAATGTTTTCGTATTGTTTGATCTTTGTTATTGTTTACATTGACTCTGATCTTTGTTATTGTTTACATTGACGTTGATCTTTGTTATTGTTTACATTGACTCTGATCTTTGTTATTGTTTACATTGACTTTGATCTTTGTTTTGTTTACATTGTTGGTACTTTGTTATTGTTTACATTGTCTTGTTATTGTTTGCATAGTTCTTGCATAGTTAGCTTTCACTATTGTTACATATATGCTCATGCACTATTGATCTATAGTGCACTTATCATAACTAACTGGTGGTTTTTTCCTTATGCACTATTGTAGTGCAGTTATGATAAATAACTGATGGTTATGCACTGATTTGGGTAGTGCACTGATAATTAAGAGGTGACTTGTGATATTATTGTACAACTGATAATACAAATTGGTGTCAAGTCTTGTTTCCCACAGAGATTGGAGTAAACATAGTAATTATACAAGCACTTTATTAAGTCTTGTTGCTATTAAGATTGAAATAAGATAATTAATTATTTCAGGTTCTGTACTCACATTTTAGACATCATGTCTACATTTGAGTACTTTATTGAGCAGGGTAAAGCCCTTGGGAAGACAGGTGATAAATTAGAAGAATTTGCGACTGTTCAATATGCCAAGGCATTGAAGTCGGAGGAAAAGAAAATGAAAGAACTAACTGAACAAAAGAGAATAGATGCTGAAAATTTAAAACTGCAGATGCAGGTAGATGAAAAGAGATTACAAATGGAAATGGAAAAACAAAAAAGAGAAGCAGAAAATAAGAGACTTGAAAAAGAAGCTGAAAATAAGAGACTTGAAAAAGAAGCTGAAAATAAGAGACTTGAAAAAGAAGCTGAAAATAAGAGACTTGAAATAGAGGCTGAAAATAAAAGATTAGAAAAACAGGCTGAGGCTGAAGAAAGAAAGTTACAGGCTGAGGCTGAAGAAAGAAGGTTACAAAGAGAGCTGATGAGAGAAAAGCAAAAATGGAACATGAAGAAAAACTCTTAGCTTTGGAGTTAGAAAAGTTGAAGTTATCTAGTAATGCTAATGATGCTAATAAGGTATCATCTGCTAATAAGTCTAATGCTGTTGATTTCAAGCTTAATTTACCAGCATTCAATGCTTCAATTGATGATATAACATTTTATCTAGATAGATTTGAAAGTGCATGTAAGGTGCATAATATAGATAAAACATTATATGTTTATCATCTGTCCAAGATACTTAGAGGTGATGCTTTGACTTTGTTGGGTATGGTAGATGTGCCTGACAAGAACAACTATGAGGTTGTCAGGGCGGCATTGTTAAAGAAGTACCAACTTAACGAAGACGGATATCGTCTTAAATTTAAAAACATGTTACCAGAAACTGGAGTTGAATTCTCAGAATTCATCTCAGGCATACGTCTTACTTTTTTACGATGGGTTGAGCTTTCTAAGACAGAAAGTACATTTGAAGCCCTCATGGACTTACTTCTTAGAGACAAGGTTATGTCTTCTGTTAATGAAGCTTTTCTTTCTTTTCTTCATGAGCGTAAGCCTAAAAATATAAAAGAAATGGAAGAATACTGTAGCCAGTATGTTACTGCACATCCTCACATAACCATTAGCAACTCTAAGGTAAAAGAAGGTCTGCCAGTTGCTTCGGCAGCACCTTATGGCCCGAATTTTATGCGTAAATTTCAGGGTAGCCAGCAAAATTTCAATAAAAAGAGTAACCGTAATTATGCCCAGAACCATGGTAATCAATTTCAGGGAGATTCTTCTTCCCAGAACTGGAGACAACCTAATATTACACGGTATTCTATTCCCGGTAACTTTAGAAATTTTCATAAAGGTAATCGGTATAGAGGAAAATATTTTTTGCAGAGACCTCAATACCAAGATAATAGAGGTTCTCAACAGCATAGAGATGGTAATGACAGTTATGGAAACTGGAACTCAAACCAGGATAAAAATTACAGTAGGGACTTTAATGATAATTGCAGAGGCAATAATGGTCGCGGTAGATCGCAACAGAAGAGAAAAAGATATCAACAGACAAACTCTGTTCAACAAGAATCTCAGGGAGCAGATAAACAGGTTAATAATGATAAAGACCATAATGCTATCGGATGCTCATCTTTTGACTTTGGTAGGGCAAATAAATGTATCCAATGCAGTACTTTATTTGATCCGAAAACCATTAGTACTCTAAGCTGTGGTCATCCTTTGCCCGCTCTTCCTGCTAATGTTGCTCATGATGGGAGAGGTTCTCTTATATTACATAAGGGGCTTGTAAATAGTAATCCAGTCTCGGTGTTGTTTGATTCTGGATGTACTACTGTCGGGGTTAGGCAATCTCTTGTAGATCCATTCTGTGCTACAGGAAAGGTCATCAAATGTGTCACATTTGGTGGCACGTTGGAAAAATATCCTACTGCCATAATACATATTGCTACTCCTTTCTTCACGGGAGAGGTCCACGCGTGTCTACTTCCAAACCCTATTGCGGACCTTATTATTGGTCGTATTCACGGAGTTAGGGAATGTACCCCACAGCAGATTGCTGTTTGGGAAGAGCAAAACATTGAAGCTACCAATACGGTGGTCACAAGAGCACATGCTCTGGATCCACCTCAAACTTCATTAACTAATAATGATGAAGTAAATGAACAAAATAGTCACTTGACTATTACACGTGACTCATTTATCAAATTGCAAGAAGAAGATCCGTCGTTACAAAAATTCTTCATTCTAGCAAAAAAAGGTGATCCTAATCAAAATACTAATAGAAAATCTTGGATTTCTATGAAGAACGGCGTACTTGTACGTATGGTACAAGACTCGACTACATCCACTCATTCACAAATTCTTGTGCCTAAGAGCATGAGATTGCAAATATTGCAACATGCTCATGACTCGCAATGTGCTGGACATATGGGTTTTTCCCGTACAAAGTCGAGGGTTCTTGCGGCTTTCTTTTGGCCATTTGTGAGCAAGGACATACGAATGTACTGTCGCTCTTGCAAAGTATGTCAGGAGGTCAAATCTAAAGGACCACGACATGCTGCGCCTATTCAGGCTGCTGACATTCCAATTCGCCCTTTTCAAAAAATGGCAATAGATATTATCGGTCCTTTTAGAATTAAGTCGGCTAGAGGACATCAATTTATTCTTACATGTGTCGATATGTGCACACGTTGGCCAGAGGCAATACCTCTCAAGAGCATCTCAACTGCTGATATCGCAGACGCTCTTTGGCTGATATTTTCTCGCTTGGGTTTTCCCGGAGAAATATTGTCAGACCATGGCACTCAACTTATATCAGACACTATGTCACAGGTAATGTCTATGCTACACAGTAAAAGGTCTCTCAGCAGTATCTATCACCCAATGTCTAATGGGTTGGTCGAACGTTTAAATAGGACTCTGAAAACTTTACTTGGTAAAATAACTGAGGATCATCCTCAGGATTGGGACAGGGTCTTACCCGCGGCTCTCTTTGCGTATAGAGAGGTCCCCAATGAACATACGGGGTTTTCCCCTTTTGAACTTGTCTTTGGCGCGCAACCGCGCGGCCCTATGTCTTTACTTCACGATCTAATCACTGCCGATAATATTAGCGATGAGACTCAATCTTCTTATGAGTACGTCATTGCTCTTAGGCAAAAGATCATCGAGGCATGCAGACTAGCAACTTCGTCTTCCGAATTTGCTAAAGAAAAGGCAAGGCAGTTTGCAAATAAGAATAGATGTCTACGACAACTTTGTCCAGGTGACAAAGCTCTCGTTCTACTTCCTTCAAGGGAGAACAGACTTCTAATTGCATGGAAAGGTCCATATGCAATAGTCTCCAAAATTTCTGATGTCGACTATGTTGTCGATATTGATGGAAAGCATAAAACTTTCCACATAAATATGCTCACGGAATTTCATGAAAGACCAGACTATTTGCAGCCTATTTTCCAGGCAACGGACAATTCTCAAGTACCTCATGGTCAATACTCATCGCTGTCAGTTATACAGGATGAGGAAACTACTTTTTCTGATGTCAATCTTCCTCTTTCTATGGTCCCACTTTATTCTACGGAATCTTGGAAAAACGTGACCGTTTCTCCAAATCTTTCCGCTGAGGAACATCGACAAGTTTCTTCGATGTTGCAAACATTTCAGGATGTTCTTACAGACATCCCGGGACACACACATGTCATTGAACATGACATTGTGCTAACTGATCATAATCCTATCAGAGTCAGACCCTATCCAATACCTATCCATTTCCAGTCTCAAGTCGAAAAAGAATTGGATGAAATGATACGTTTGGAAATCATTGAACCATCCACTTCAGCATACTCTTCGTCTATGGTTATTGTTCGAAAGAAGGATAATAACATTCGCATTTGCGTAGATTATCGCAAATTGAACCAAGTTACGAAGTTCGACGCTGAACCTATGCCTTCATTAGAAGAGCTACTCAATAAACTTTCTAATTCTAGATTCTTTACCAAACTAGATTTGTCTAAAGGTTATTGGCAAGTCCCGCTAACTGAACGTGCCAAACCTTTTACAGCTTTTTCTACACCTAGGGGTTTATTCCAATGGAATTTCATGCCTTTTGGTCTTATGAACGCCCCTGCTACATTCGTACGCATGATGCGGCGAATTCTCGCATATCGTACAGATGTCATAGCATATCTAGATGATATCTGTCTATTCAGTGATTCCTGGGAAGATCACTATTTGGGTTTATACGAATTACTGTCTACTCTTCGCGAGTATAACTTGACTGCAAAACCCTCTAAAGCCTTTATAGGATTTAGTGAGATTTCTTTCCTAGGTCATCGTGTTGGTCATGGTCTTTTAAAGACAGAGGACCACAATGTTTCAAAAATACTTAACATTTCGGTCCCTAAGACAAAGAAACAAGTAAGGAGTCTATTAGGTTTGATCCAATTCTACGGACGATTCATTCCGAATCTGTCCTCCATTATGGCACCGCTTTCTACTTTATTGAAGAAAGGGTCGCCTAATTTGATCCGCTGGTCAAAAGAATGTCAATCCTCATTGGACCAGGTTAAAGACCTATTTTCATCTCCACCTATTCTTAGGTTACCTACTATTGAGAAGACTTTTGTTCTTCGAAGTGACGCCTCGTCAACTGGGATTGGGGCAGCACTAATGCAGGAGTATTCTGATACTCTGCATCCGGTGATGTATATCTCTAGGAAATTAAATGCTGCAGAAAAGAATTACTCGGTTTTAGACCGTGAGTTATTGGCTATGGTATGGTCTATTCTGAAGTTACAAAGATTTCTTCTAGGCGCACATTTCATTGTGGAAACCGACCAGAAAGCGCTTACTGCTATTCAGAGCAAAAACTTGAAGAGCTCGAGGTCCACTCGTTATGCCATAGCTCTTCAACCATTTCATTTCTCGGTTCGAGCTATCCGTGGTTCGGATAATGTAATGGCGGACATTCTGTCCAGATGCCCACACGATTCCACATGATTCTTCTGTCATATATATATTTCCTGATATACAGTCCAATGTTATAATGACATGTTAGTAGATTTTTTTTTTCTCACTTTTTTGAGGGGGAATTTATAACATTGTACCATGTAATTATCTAAGAAGGCTTAGTTAGTGATATACGGGCCAAAAGATCACTCGGCCACATTTAAATAAATTATTTTCAGGATTGTATTGAGAGATTTACCAGTTGTCTTTAAGATTTGTGTTATTGATATTTTCGCAGCACATCATTGAAGATGCGAGATTGTGTCCATTGTGGAACTTTGAGTATATCAAGTCCTGTCCTAGATTGGGAGCGGATGATGTCCACATCTTCTTCTATTGAATGTTTTATGTCAACGAAGATCAACACATGTATTACTTATTAGTTACTGATGCATTACATAATGTAATAAAATAGTGCGGTATATTAATATATTACACCGCTATTTGCAACACATTGTATGATATCATAATAATATATTTGATTTCATATATTGGTATGAGAATAATTTGACTTTTATTATGATGTTGCCAGCATTGTGGTTTGTGTTGGTGGCACCTTCCTGGGATATATACGCGTATACTTAGATAAATTTTTCTCTAAGGACCTGGGATATGATCTCAGTTTCGCTCCAAGTGTTGAGCTATTTTGTTAGGTATATCCGCGCATCATACGTGCGTTAGGAGCCTAGATTTTTCCGGCTCCAGGATTTAAAAAAAAAAATGTTTCATTTTTTTTTCCCGGGAGGGTGCGGTAATGTTACGCACAAATAATTACTTTTTTCCAAAGTCTTTGTATGATCATTATTTGACTGAAATGCATGTTATATATATTTTATGGTCAAAGGGACAGAATCCGAAATATCGATACTGCTATTTTTTATGAGTTTACCTCCTCTTGTATAGAGACACGTTCGGTCTATAATGTCTTGAACGAAGCGTGACCATATCTCCTTATTTGGTAGTATCAGTCAACTGTTGTAGATGTTTGAAACCTTTCTTAACGCTTCTGTTCATGTCCATAAAAGGCGCGACTGTGTAAGACTTTTATCTCGAATGTTCTTAGAATCGTCTTATTGTGAACAGCGACTCAGAGATTGTCACTCTGCGCATGTCTCGACTTGGTTGTCGTTTGTTGTTCCGCCCAGGTCGGGAGTTGAGAAATGGACTGATTAGCGAGCGGACGCGACTGCGTCTTGTGATTCTCTGAGGGAAATACATTGTCTTTGTGAGTTAGTTAGCTAACTAGACTATTTCCCCGTATTATTCAAGCCTGCCTGGAGGCATATGTTCATGGTTGATTTTCCGAAATAAGGTAATTCCTCTTGTATCGAACTTTAGGCTATCATCTAGAGGTTCGTCATTTTGTCGCCTTTTTGCTCGCCTGTGTGATTCAAAATGGAGAGGTACTTTGACTAGGATTAAGTCACCGGTATCTTTATACCTGAACTAGTTATATATCTATGGGTCGCTCTAGACCAACAAGACTATTGTCTGTGTTCCAGGATTCGTTATATCAGAGATCACGTCCAAGTCAGATGGTTAGACTTAGGAAGGTTATAAAGGTCGAGCTGACCTGTAATCCATGTATGCTACTCACGTGCAGACAGTAAACGGACGTATTGTATACATCTGATCTGCTAGCATCAGGAAGGAATAATTATTATTGTCTATGAACATTAAGGATCTGCAGCTGACCACGGTTGCAGAAGTTATGTGTATTATTTATCAAGCTTCGCTATGATATTTGTTTTCCATACAACTATTGAGTATTGACTTCTACATGACTGTCAGTTAACATGAGTTTGAATGCTGCATTCGTTATACTATGCTGATGATAACATAAGTATCATGACTGTTTTGTGGCGTGCAATAAATGGTATAAACCTAAAGCGAAGTTACCATTTTTTATGACTCTACACGTCATGTTGCCTGTGGTGTACCCTGAACTGTTCTACTGCAACACACACACCGCAACAATCTAAACCAGATAAGACACCCACATCTTGCATTGTAATACCTGGTGTCGATAGAGGTGGTAATTTGACGGCATCCTAATTCCACCCTTATCAGTGGGTTGTTTATCTTCTCTCAGGAACTCTCCATTTAACTTGATGACACCAGCTTTTTGTTTGGAGAGAGGGTGAAGAGTGTAGTGCTGCTCTTATCTGTATTGATGCTGACACACTAACTATTTGCCCATGAGGTTAAGGCATCTATAGCTCTTTGTAGCAGTTTGGTGGCCATTGTTGCATGCTCATCTGTGCACCATATTACCAGGTCATCAGCGTACATTGCCACTTTCATTCCATGTGGTAGTTCAGCAACCAGCTTGTTGATGTAGACTAGGAAAAGTGTGGGGGACAGAACCCCTCGCGGAGGGACGCCATGACGCAATATAATTTTCTTGCTCTTGAGGCCATCTAGTTGTACTCAGGCTCTTCTGTTGTGCAAGTACGCTTCCACTCATTTGTACATCCTACCATTCACTCTACAATTTCTCAGTTTCTTCAAAAGCCCTTCTTTCCAAATCTTGTCAAATGCTTTCCTTAGATCTATCCATGCTGCTAGTACCAGTCTCTTATCTTAGAACGCGACCTCAATCTCTTGGAAAGGTAAGTTGCCTGATCTTCGGTAGAGTAACACTGCTTAAAGCCCGCCTGCTGTGGTACAAGAAGGTTTTCACTTTCAAGGTACCACTGTAGCCAGAGGTTGTTGATACGTTTTTTTGTTTTGCAGAGACAGCTTATAAGGCTGATTGGTCTGTAGCTAGAGGCCGTGGAAATGTCTTTCCCTGGTTTTGGGAGTGGTATCATGATTGCTTCCCTCCAGGTCTGTGGAACGCTGCCCAAGTTCCAACAGATATTGAAGATCTGCAGCAGCTTTGTTTTTGCTGTGGTTCCCAATCATTTCATTGGACACTCCATCAACTCCTGGCGACTTTCTCATTTTTAATTTGGATATTGCAAGCTCCATTTCTCGGAATGTGATTGGTGCCTCCATAACTTCAGGTATGGTTCCATCTCGTCCTGCGTATTGTTGTTTCTCACGAGTCTCATGTTGCTTCTCTGGGCTTACTTCGATGTTGTTGTCTTTAGCAAAGGAGTCTGCAAAGTGATCAGCTGCCTGTTTTCCTGTGAGGATATTTCCATCTTTATACAGTGCAATCTTTGGGTTTCTCCCTGTACCCTCATCGTTAAGTTGTTTTACCAGTTTACACAGTTTCGTTGTATCTCTTTCAAAGTTCAAAGACTCTGTTTTCTCCTTCCAGCTTCTCCGCCTGCAACTTGGCCCTTTGAAATTTGGCCTTAGCATGTTGGTAGTTATTGTATTGTTCTTGGCATGGACTGGTCTCTGCCTGCTTTCGAGATGTTTCCACGTCATTGTGCAGTTGCTCTAGTTCACTATTCCAATATGGTTTGCAGTGCTTACGAGCCCCTCCAGGTATTGTTCCACAAGCAGTCTGTAGTATGCACCTTCTGAATTCATCGACTGCCTTATTGATGTCTTTGTCTACAGTCAGATCTCTAGCCAGTATACTGGTACGATGCTGGTACATTGTCCAGTCTGCCTTCTTGTAGTTCCACCTAGAGAGAGAGCTGCTCTCCTTGACAAGTTCATTTTCCACGATTTCCTAATTGTTGTAAAAGCTATAATAATAATAATGTGATTATGATGATGATGATGATGATAATGATGATAGAAAAAAATCACCAAATCAAACACTAATAACAATTGCAAGTAGTTTTCTTTGAAGGTAATGCCATGTTTTTTTTCTTCATATTTATCATATTCATTATTATCTCCCTTTCCACTCTTTATGAGACACGGAGCCACAACTGCAGCTAGTGCCGTTTATAGGAAACTTGCACTCTAGCATTCTTGCACTCTAGCATTCTTGCA